>CM050198.1:16877261-16964761 GCA_027475355.1 Coilia nasus
ACACCTACAAAGGCCTAGTACCCCCACTACCTCTCACTCAGGGCTGAGTTACAGTATGGACTCAAGTGCATTTGGGCAGCCAAAATTTAAGCGGCTTCACCATTTTTATGCAATTTCGGGGAGCCCTATATTATATTTTGGTAAGATCAGCTTTGGAGTTCCATGTTTGCATAACTTGTGTGCTGACACTACAATATTTGATCCACGAGCTAATTACCTACACAATATATGGTGGTACTTTTAGGACTCCTTGTCTGCCATCCCTTTTGCCCTCTGTTTGCAAACTTGGCCCTGCTAATTTTGCACTGCTGATTTGGCCCTGCTAATTTGGCCCTGTTCTCACTCCACGTAGGTACAACAACACAACCATGTTCAGGGACAGTTCGACATTATCCAGTGTGAGTTCAGATCAGGGACCACGGACCAGAGACAGCTGTGAAACAGTGAAACATACCTAGTGTAAGCACACCCTTACTCTTGTAGGTATATACTGAGAAAGGCCTGTTGCCTCCAGGAGGTCTCACTCTACACAGGAAGTCTACACTGAGAAAGTAGTCCACCTGTCTGGAGAATTCCCACAGCCTTTCTACCTGTCCATCTCCCCTGGCTCTGGGCAAGGACAAAGATACGGGCACGTGCACGGAAACCCATGCTTCTCAGAACAGCAGTCAAATTATATTTATGCAAAGATATGCAAACATATGTGCGTTGTTTCAAGCATATTAGGTCAAAGCCAGTTTCAATGGTCTTCCACCAATAAGGGACCAAAAAAATGGAGACCACCTTGAAGTTACTGCAGCAAAGTGGCCGTGACAGCCATCTGCTCCAAAATATGGTGCTGGAGAGCATGAATATGTTAATAGGCTGGGTATTAAGCTCAAAATGTTGTCAGTTTTAAACTTGCATAAGTTAGAATATTTTTTCTATTACAGACAGTTTTTAAAGTGTTTTTTAATCACTGTGAAACATGAAACCCATAAAAAGGCGTATAGTAACACACATAAACAAACAGTTTTAATATGCAGAATAGTTCCCATTTAAATAATACATACTCTTTTTTGGACCTAGTGGAACACAAATACTTCCTGTGTAGTTTTGGAGAAAAACAAGCTAAAGAAAAACAAGTTCAGATTGAGAGTATGTGACAGAGATACAAAGGAAGAACCACAGGCACTCACATCTATGTTATCTCTCCAGCGAACACCCAGGGGCCCCGCTAGAAATGTTTGGCCCCCATGAAAGCATACAATTTTAGGGGCCACTTATTAAAAATAATAACAAATAATAACTCAAAGGGCCCTCCTGTCAATGTTGGGCCTTTAAAATCATCCTAACTAACCCCCAACACACACACAAATGTACAGATTGACACACACACACACGGATGCCCACACACACACAAGCACACACACACATGCATGCATGCGTAGCACACACACATCCACACAACTGCACCCCAGAACCCCCACCAATCTCTCTTTTCTGTTATCTGTTTTCTCCCCCACACTTGGAGAGAGACAGAACACAACTCAGGAATTATTTAACCATTCCACAGCTCCATAGTCAATTATGCAGATGCGGCTTACTGAGAGGAGGGGAGGCAGAGGTATTGATTGGGACGAATCAGGCAAAAAAAACAAAAAGCCTTTGATTCCTAGTGGTCTTATTCTTCTGATTCTTAGAGTGTCAGCACAACTTCCCAAAGTAGGCCACAGAGCATGTAACTGCTGATGCTGTCGTGTGTGTGTGTGTGTGTGTGTGTGTGTGTGTGTGTGTGTGTGTGTGTGTGTGTGTGTGTGTGTGTGTGTGTGTGTGTGTGTGTGTGTGTGTGTGTGTGTGTGTGTGTATTATATTGAAATTCATTTCATTCATTCATTCATTATTCATTTCATCTTATTTCTCAATGTACAACCTGAAAGCCATATTGCATTTTAGGCAAATATCGAGCTAAGCACATCTGACCCACACACTCCTTCAATGTAAACACAGCCACAGTCCACAATAATACAACACAGTGAGCCCTCATATGCATCACACAGTACAATGTGCCATCACACACACAACACAACACAACACAGCACTGCACAGTGGTCATCCTACACTCCACACAACACAGCACAACATAATAAATCATCATCATACATACAACACAGCGAGCCATCACACACTCCACACAACACCATACAATGAACCATCGTCACACAATACAACACAATAACACAACATAACACAGCACAGTACAACACAACGGGCCATTGTACACTTCACACAAAACAGTGACCCATTACACACACCATAACGTGACCAGAGAACACGGGCATGCAGACACATGTACAGCTTTCAGGTGTACACACATTTAGAGTTTCCAAAGAGCTGTAAAATATAGTAAGTCAAACTCGGGAAATTAGTCAAATAATAGGAATTATTCAACAATACATTAGAGAAATAGAGCTTTTGATCATTCAACTATTATAATGCATGATCAGCTCAATGTAAACGTGCTACTGTGTACCAGCCCAAATGTTATATCCTCCATTAACTAGGAATTAAAATCAGCATCCAAGCAGGGTGTTACAAATGATCTCATTTTCACCAGACTGTCACAGTCTCTACATCCTCCCACCAGTTAAGACTCATTGTTATGATTCTTCCCCTGCAAAGGTGTATGGGAGAGAGGCATTATCTGCTCTTCTGTCTCCACACATACACACATACACACACACACCATACACACACAAACACACCTGCATGCATACACACATGCACACACACACACACACACACCGTACACACACACACCCACATCCACATGCATGCATACACATGTGCACACGTGCACACAGACACAGACACAGACACAGACACACACATATGTTCGCACTCATACACATGCACCCATACACACACACAAAAACAGGAGCTGAACACAGCTACACACAGGGACCTGATGAGTCACACTCATGAGAGGATGTGACGCCTCTGTTGAAGCCGAGACCGAAACCAACCTGTTTCCCAGTGAGCGAGTGAGTGAGCAAGGTAAGCACAGCCCCACCCCACCCCACAGAACACCACACAACAAGGGCCCTCAGAGAGGACAGAACAGCCTCCTATTTCTAAATCCAGGGCCCCAAAGGAGCAGGTAGATGTAGATCAGGTTACTAAGAGTTCCTGCCCACACTTAGCCCAGCTATAGTGCTAGCTAGTTTTGTGAGGCATACAGGAAGCTTGTTAATGGGGTTGCTGACAGTAAGCCAATCCGTAGGGTTCTAGTGTGACACAATGCAAGCAATGGGAGACACACTCTATGGGACACAAAGCCTGAGGATGTGTGTGTGAGATTGAGCTCTTTTCTTTTTTCTCCTCTCCTTGCCTCTTCTCCCCTCCCCTCCTTTCCTCTCCTCTCCTCTCCTGCCCTGTCTCCTCCCCTCCTCTCCTCTCCTGTTCTTTCTTCTCCTCTCCTCTCCTCTCTCCCCTCCTCTCCTCTCCTTTTCTCTCTCCTCCTCTCCTCTCTCCTCTCAGCTCAGTAACTCCACACCTGGAAATGTGATCACTTTCCAAGAAACCATGTCCGCCTACTGGAAAATCCTGTTGATTTTCTAAATCGCTGATTCTACTTTCACCGCTATAACCACTTCTATAACCACTGTTTTGTCTGCCTAGATGTGGTTTCAAAATGTTGCTGCAAATGTTTTGCTGTTTCTATCCTTTCACTGGAAAAAATGCACAAAGCTAGGCAATGGAAATTAGTGGTACAGCAAAGATCTTCCTTCAGAAAAAAATTGGTTAAGTTTAAGAAGTGTGAACTGTGTGAAACCAGTTTGAGCCTCAGCCCAAAGTGATTCACGTAGTAACAGTATAACAGTAAAGGAAAGATTTTAAAATTGCACAACTGTTCCAATCCACATCAATATGACCAATCTCGCTAAAAGCATCAGTGAGGCTGTTAACAGTTTGTCAGTGTGATTGTGTGTGTGTGTGTGTGTGTGTGTGTGTGTGTGTGTGTGTGTGTGGGTGTGTTTGTGTGGGTGTGAATGTGTTAAATGTCTGTCAACACACATGACAAAAATCAATACCAGATGTCAAAGCCACGGGCTCAGTACAGCCGACAAATGTGACACTAAGGCAGGCAATTAAGCTCAGCTGTCTCCATTTTTGGCCTTCCCTATTTCAGGAACATCCATGGCCCATTACAAGGCAGATAACAAGAAACAGGGCCATTTATGAGTGTGTGTGTGTGTGTGTGTGTGTGTGTGTGTGTGTGTGTGTGTGTGTGTGTGTGTGTGTGTGTGGTAGGGGTTTCCTTGTAAGATCCTGTCAGTCAGGCGAGGTTGGAAACAGATGACACACCACAGACGGTAGAAGGGGACAGCTGGGACAAACATCAATACTGACAGATAACAGCAGCAGGAATAACACACACACACACACACACACACACACACACACACACACACACACACACACACAAACACACTGACTGACTGACACACACAAACACACACACTGACTGACACACACACACACACACACACACACACAAACACAAACAAACTCCACACACAAACACCACACACACAAACATGTCAAAGTGACACCAAAGGCAAGGAAGAGGGGGTAACATCTGTTCCACTACTGTTTATCCAGCTTTAAATGGTGTTTGATACAAAACATAAGGCCAGACTTAAAAACTAACAAAATACAGAGAGAGTGAGAGAGTAAAAGCAAAACAAGAAGAGTGATAAAGGGACAGTGATGGAGTAAAAGTAAGAGAGGGATGGATGGAGGGAGGGGAGAAAGAAACGACACATCGACCAGACTGTCACTGAGGTGACAAGAAACAGCACGTTGGCACCCACTGCTGTTCTGCTGAGACTACATCCCGTCAGAAAGCACACCAGCAGCCTGTCCATCACGAACCCCCATACCTGCTGCGTCTGCTGCCAACTCAAACACACACACACACACACACACACACACACACACACACACACACACACACACACACACACAAACAAACACAAACACACACACACACACACACACACACAAACACACACACACACACACACACACACTTTTTTTCTAAAATGTTTTTGCTATATTTTTAAATGTAGCCAAGCATTGCTGTTCACACTGTGGTGTTTGTAGTATTGTACGTCACTTTGGATAAAAGTATTTGCCAAATATCTTTGTGAAGATTCTCATTCATCCACGTCATGGTAGTCAAAAAAAGCTAAGTTGTATGCCAAATATAATTAACATAGCATTAACATACAAAGAGAGGAGCCACAGCCTTTGGTTCGTGTCACAGCCTTGCTAGTCTGTCCGTGTCTGTGTTATTGGAGCACCTATAACATAAGCACTTGCATAGAGTAAGAGTCAGAAACTATGTTACGAGAAGCCAGCTGCTTTACAAAGACACACAGTGACTGAACTGAGCACAAGACAGACTTGTATACACAACCTAACATACAGAATTGATGCCTTTGCAGTCCACCAATACCATAACAGTGACAACAGTGACATAAACCCAGGCTGAGGTGCATCTCAGCATTTCTCAATTTACAGTATATAGACATACGTATATACAGACATACGTACGTATATACAGACAAACCAACATACAGTGTCTGTTGGCTCATCTGAGAACCAAATAAAGTGAAGCCAGATGCCAGTGAGCATCACTGCAAAGCCACAGTCTTCTTACTGTGGCACAGGGACACAGACCTGCCCACTGGAAACAAATATCGCTTTGTAGAATGGTCTTGCCTTAGTCTTGTCTTGCCAGAAACAAATACAGTAAGATAATATATCATGGTGCTGTGTCTTAAGCTGTGTCTTCTTCTCCTAATGAGGTTTTAGGAGGAAAAATGTTTAATTCAGTACATCCTTTCCCCAATACCTCTTGGAAACAGTGTTCAGTGAGGTCTGATAGGTCGAAGCTAAGGTCAATTTAAGTAAATCTTAAAATATACTCTTAAACTGTTTATTTTCTGCTAAGGGAGTGTTAGAAGAAACAGATCAGCAGTAAGATATTTATTTCTGACAGACAGAGGTGAAACTTATATGACGTAATAGTTTCTTCTGGGTGAGCATGATAAACTTCACAACAAAACACCAGCCAGACAGAACCTCGCCAGAGGTGCAGGGGTGTTACTGTAATGGTCTGAGGTGGATTATTGCTATTCATCCGCTACTGACAGTATAATCTCACCTGGGTCAAACAGGTAGGGGAACAACTGGCTTTGAAAAACAACATCACTTCCTTTCGACACACAGCAAACACAATGGAGTTTGTTCCCACACCGAAACGCTGTTTGTGTTCAGCGCGTACACACCCCCGTCATTTAAAAGAGTAGACTAGTGCCGCTCTTGTCCTTTCGGCTCTACTGTTTGATAAATTCTTTCGATTGACTGCCGTATCAACCCAAGTCGAGGGTTCAGCATTAAGGCAGGCGCAGACGTGTCAGTGAAAACAGCACGCGCACCTGTGTCTTAGCAGGAGATATAGATGAGGTGAGTGTAACAGAAGTCGTTCTGCAAGGCTCGAGTCCGTGACCCCACAGCAACTCTGGTTTGGGAAACAGACGTGCTGGCCAGTGAGCTAAAAGTCGTGCTTCACTTGCCTAAGTCAGTAGCGTATCCTTTTGAATAGTTGACTTAAGAGGAAGGTTTACTAACGTTCTAACGCCGAGCTGTGCTAGCTGGCGTCCGTTGTACAAGCGGTCTGGGGAGTCAGAGGCATACCAGTGACTGACTGAGTCTGCATGGTGCAGTGCTTCCTTCCTAAATAGACGGCGTGACACACACACACACCGCCAGAGACCTTTAGAACACAGAGCGAGTGAGAGAAACGAAATGTGCAATGTGGTCGCAGTCCTTTACACCAACACTGTCACAGGTGCAAAAATATACCTCCCCCTCTCCACTGTGCTAGAGGTGGTGGAAGAATGAGTGTGTGAGAGAGAGATGGAAAGATGGAAAGAAAGAAAGAAAGAGAGGCGGAAAGAAAGAAAGACAGAACGCACACCGTGAGAGTAAAAACTTCTGCTTTTCCCATGCAGTGAAGAGTGATTTGAATTCCGTTAAATGTCAGAGAAAAAAAGAGCAAGTACAATACTTGGGTCTGCCAAGGTGAGATACTTTGTGACAAAGTGTAGTTACGTGGGCCTCCTGCACCCACAATTTACCCCTATGCCCTCTCCCTTAACCAGCCCCAATCCTCAATTAATCCCATTATCATCACACAGGCAGAAAGCCAGAGTACACACACAAAAGAGCCACAGAGAAAGAGAAAGAGAGAGAGAGAGAGAGGAGAATGTCTGTTGTGAGTGACTGATAGTGAGTTTGGAGACAGCCATGGAGAGATATGGAGTGTGTCTCCTGACAGGCGAAAGAATGCAGGGACAGAACAAATGGAGAAGTGACACTGACCAAGGGGGCTCTGAAAGCGAGAGAGGGAGAGAGAAACTAGAGACAGAGATATCAAAAGCAAAACAAACACTGACACAGACACACACACACATTTAGACATACCAACAGACCCCCTGTGCTGACAGTGCTGAAGCCTCTTACCCCGTCTCTCACTGCAGGGGGGTCATGCTGCGCTCCACTGGCCACTGGACAGACCCCCGGCATCGGCTGTAGTCATCCACTCCCAGACACACTCACTCCCACCGGCCCCCCTGGGACAGCAGCCAGTCCCACTGTCCAACAGGTGAGGACAGGAGTCAGCAAGGGAGGGACTGCTGGTGGTGGTGGTCACTAGTCCTGATGGTGTAATCCAAACGCGAAGGGGGGAGAGAGAGAGAGTGCAGGAAGAGAAGTAGAGGAGAGAGAGAGAGTGTAAAGTAAAAAAAGAGAGACCCCCCCCTCTGCTTGTCGGTTCAAACTTCAGTGGCTCGCTCTCTTGTCTGAACTGAAACAAGTGCTCGTACACACACACACGCAGGCAGCAGAGACTCTTTCTGACGTACACTCTTTCACTCGCTCGCTCTCGTCCCTTTGCTTGCTTCTTTCACTCACTCACTCACTCTCACACTCCAGCACACAGGCACTCCGCTGCTCTGGCAACACCAAGTGGGCGTTGGGCCCCTCCCACTCCCCCCTTCCCTTTCTCGATCTGTTGGCTGTCGCCCGGCAACCAGCGTGGGCTGAGCCGGCCCCCTGGGCGGGGCCTCGGTCTGCAGCATGGCTAGCTACCGTAACTCTGAGGCCGCCGCCCACTCCAGGAGCCTCATTTGCATGCAGCGTCCCGCCTCTGCTTCACCGGGGCAACGGTGAGGGAAATGTCAGGAGAGAGAGAGGGTGCTCAAATGTCTTGATGAATTCCAGAACAGGTAAGAAGATAAGGAGGCCTTTCTGGACAAAGAAGCTCCCAAGGACAAACAAACAGCCAAACAGAGCCTTGGATGCTTATTTGTTTACTAACCTTATCAATGATTTGCTTGTTTTCAGTCAGAAACTAATCAAAGATTAGTTCTGCCCCTACAAACAGCATGCCGAAAATATTAATTCAAATCTGAATTTTATTATAAACTGATTAATAAAGAGATTGATCCAGAAATAAAGAGATAACTTCTGATCCTACAAAATAATGCCACACAGACATTTTATTTTCAGCCAGTAAAAACAGTTAGAAAAGTATCTAGAGGCTAAGAGAAAGAGAGAGAGAGAGAGAGAGAGAGAGAGAGAGAGAGAGAGAAAGACACAGGGAGGGACAGAGAGAGAGAGAGAGAGAGAGAATAAGAAGGAGGGAGTAGAAGAGAGGCAGGGTGATGGAGAGAGAGAGAGAGGGAGAGAGAGGGGTGGAAAGAGACTTGGAGGTGGTGTGAGCCCTGCGGAGGAAGCAATCCCCTGTGCTCTCAGTTCTGCTTCCCCCTCCCCAGCCGCTCTGCTCCGCTCTGCTCTGCTCTGCTCTGAGTCAACAGTGTTGCACAGCGGGAGACAGCACCGCATTGCCCCTCCACTTACAACATCACAGATCTCCTCTCTCTCTCTCTCTCTCTCTCTCTCTCTCTCTCTCTCTCTCTCTCTCTCTCTCTCTCTCTCACACACACACACACATACAGACACACACACACGTACACATACAGTACAGACACACACACTGTCTTTCTCTGTCTCTTTCACTCTTACCCTTCTTTCTCTCTCTCTCTCTCTCTCTCTCTCTCTCTCTCTCTCTCTCTCTCTCTCTCTCACACACACACACACACACATACACTGTCTTTCTCTGTCTCTTTCACTCTTTTACCCTTCTTTCTCTTTCTCTCTCTCTCTCTCTCGCTCTCTCTCTCACACACACACGTACACATACAGACACACACAGTGTCTTTCTCTGTCTCTTTCACTCTTTTACCCTTCTTTCTCTCTCTCTCTCTCTCTCTCTCTCTCTCTCACATACACACATACAGTCTTTCTCTGTCTCTTTCACTCTTTTACCCTTCTTTCTCTCTCTCTCTCTCTCTCTCTCTCACACACACACACACACACATACAGTCTTTCTCTGTCTCTTTCACTCTTTTACCCTTCTTTCTTTCTCTCTCTTGCTCTCTCTTCACACTCGTTTTTCGTTTCCATTCATCACCTTGCTCATCGTTTCCATTCTCCCCTTGTCCATCCCCCACAACCCAAAAGGTTAAAGTGTGGCAGAAACACTTCCAGCTTACACTTAAAGCCTGGGTGACTTGCATCACACTTCAAATTAAACAGATTATCTCAGAACACCCCCTTTTCAAACGTGACACACACAGGCAACGCAACAATGCCGTTGCCATATTTTTCTGAGCAAGTGCAGCTTTGCGTACTTGTGACCATTGGCTTGCTACATTTAGCCGTTTAGGCTCTTGTTATCGCCAACTGCGGTGCCAGTCGAGGTGGGAGTATACGGGGATTTCTGAGGTAAACAGAACGGCCACAGGCTTGACTACGCCTGTTGCTGCAACATGTGCTGTTTTGGGCCCGATAAGGAAGTGCTAAGCCAGGGGCTTCTGGGATGTTACCAACGGATCTGAGTCATGAAGGAGTGGGTAAGGAGGTGTACAGACACAGATGGATCATGCTGACGAGTGTCCTGTATTTTCGAACACTCATGCAACATGTGAAAACAACATGAGTCTGCAACTGGAATTCTGTTGTGTATTAGGTTAAGCAGCAACACTGACACACTCACTCACACACAGTCCTATACTCCTTCACACACATGCAGACACACACACACACACACACAGACAGACAGACACAGCCGCAGACACACACACACACACACACACACACACACACACATACAAAGACAGATAGAAAGACAGACACAAACATATACACACACGCACGCACAGACAGACAGACACAGCCGCAGACACACACACACACACACACACACACACACACACATACAAAGACAGATAGAAAGACAGACACTAACATACACACACACACACACACACACAGGTGCAAGGTTCTGCTGGCCTGTTTCCCTCGTGTGTGACCCTCAGAGTGAGTTGTCGCACAGTTTACAGTAAACAAGAGATGCTGTTGCCAACCTAATCCCAACAGACATCTTTGACCAAAATAAAGGCTGCCTCACAAATGTCCCTTTTCTTTTTGATACATTACATTTTTTTGTATACTTCCATGTTTAAATCTATTTTTATTCAGTGGTACAGAGGAAGACAGTCAAATAGGTTAATGATACAGTAAAAAGGTGGCCATACTGTTTTGTAATTTACAGAGGTGCACTGTTTGTATGCTCTCCACTGCCCCACTGTATTCATTCTTTTCTGCTATCCAACTTCACTTGGGGTCAGTAGAACATCTCTTGGTAACACTTTTTCTGGACAGACCACCCAAAGAGACTTTACAGATGGTTGCTGAAATCCAGATTCATTTTGTTTGTATTTACCAATTATCAACTTAATCCATTCCAACCCCTAATCTTAACCTTAACAAGACAGAGTTTCTCTACATTATTGATGGCAGTTGTAATGGGTGCACACACACACACACACACACACACACACTTATAGGCATGCCGTGAGCCATGTGTGGTGAGATGCATGAGACTGAAGCCCTGCCACAAATTGATGACAGGATGTCCTGTCCCGTGTTCAATGTTTCATGTTGGCCTTTCCCATGATCCTCTTGGCCGAGCCACCCTGCTGCTGATGCCACTAATGACCCCGCTTGGGCTTCTGGCTCCTTGGCTTCCATCAGAGGAAGACCAGCATTAGCCAAAGCCCTTTTAGCACTTTCTGCTAACAAAACATCTCTCTCTAGGCGCTTTCACACTGCCAGAATTACCGGTAATTTCAGCCGAAATTAGTGGGTCGTCTGTTGCGTTCACACTGCCGACATGGGGTGGAGTGTCCAAACGACACACCAATTCGACCCACCTCGGACCTTACACTTTTTTGCGACCCGGGGCGTGCGTGAACACGAGCCGAGGCGAGACGGGGCACGGAGTGTGGTATGGTGATGTTTCACAACTGCCACCACCCACCGTCGGGGCTTTTAAAACAGCTGAGCAGAACTACAAAAACACCAACAAGGAGTTCAGAGGCAAACTGCAAACTGTCTTTCGAAATATGCTGTTTATTTGGCCTAAATCATATAACTCACCCAATGTGATACCAACGTACCAACCAACGTAATTTGTTTTTAATTTAGATGCTGTACATGTCTGTTGGCCAACAGCTTTATCATGTAGCCTAAATGTGCAAGGAATAATATCCCCCATTCAACCCTTCCATGAGGGCTGCACTACAGAGGCTCCAAACAGACCTCCACCTGTGTATTGTGTTCGGGGTGGTGGTGGAGGGGCGGGGGGTGGCGGGGCCTGTGCTGGTGAGGGGGTTTCGGAGGAGGACCGGAGAGAGCAAGGGGAGCTGCAGGAGCTTTGGCGCCACAGGGGGGTGGGGTGTGTGGCTGAGTGAAGGTTAATTATCTGGAAAGGAATGCGTCCTTCCAGGGTGCTTTTTCACTAAGTCACTGAAAGGCTTTGGCCATGGGTCAACCCCATGCAATTTGTAAAAGGCTCTCTATGCATGCACCCACCTCTCTCCCCCTCCCCCATCCCAAAATCCCTCCACCATCCTCCTTTCTTTTCTCCGACCCTCCTGTTTAAAGAGACTTTTGAGCTACTCTCGTCACGCTACCTGCTTTTCAGGACATGACTCACTTGGATGGCCCACATTAGGCTATCCCATGCAGGACCGTGGATGTCTTTCCCTGGCCTACAAGATGATGAATTATTGAAGCTCTGGGTCTCCAGGGATAGATCACACAGTTGTTAAACATTACTGTGGTTGTGAAGCGCACTCATGAATACTGGCTCACTGTCAGTTTTTCTAGCCACAAATCATCATGTCTTAAGGGAGAGTTCTACTGACGGGCGGCACAGGCAAGCTCTAAGCTGTCAAAGGAGCTAAGTTGTAAGCAACTCGACTTCTTTGTGGAGCTTGAAGATATTTCACCTTTCATCTAAAAGAAAGGCTTCTTCAGTTCTGACGAAGCCTTTTGGATGAAAGATGAAATGTCTTCAAGCTCCAACTAAGCTCCTTTGACTACCATGACCTGGATGAATGAGAATTTACATAGACACACAACATACATCCACAACAGTAGACTGGGAGATTGAACAGTGGTAAACCTTTGGGAATCATCTTCATCTTGGCAAAAAAAAAATACAAATAAACACGGGGAAAACAAACTCTCAGCTTCTTCTCTTGTGTAGTTTCTCCAAGGGGGGACTTCAAACACAGACAGGCCAGGCAGAGATGTTGCACTGCAGCAGGGAGAATTTGGCAAGGTGTGAGGGTGTTTGTGTGTGTATGTGTGTGTGTGTGTGTGTGTGTGTGTGTGTGTGTGTGTATGTGTTTGTGTATGCATGTGTGCTAGAGCTGTAATCGGGCCTTAAAAGTTAGGCCCGACAAGGTTCGAGCCCAATAGAATTCGGCCCGAGCCCGACCTGGACACAGAGCTCGACAGTTTTTCTAAAGCCCGATCCCGTTTGTAGCCCGACATATTCAAATATGTGCATGCATACAGATCTTTTGCCTTTCGTCAAGAATGAGACATTTCTACATCTTAACATAATTTATTATGACAAACGTGAAAAGTGTAAGTTGGAACAAATAAATAACATAAATGCCAGAGGCTAGCCTCTTTTTCATGTGCATGAGGCATATGCATTGATAGACAGAGCAGGGGGCACTGTGAGCTGCCAAGATGTTTGGTGTGGTGGAGCAGGGGATGGATGGAGCAATGGCTGTGGATGGAGGGTGCAGTGCAGGCTTGACCTGCAGAGGCCTGTGCATACTGATGATTGCACTGCCACTGCTGCTGCTGCCGCCCTGTCAAATGAAGCCTCCCACAGCCAGGACAGGGAGGAGGAAGAGTAGCCTCATCACCCACATTCACCTCCGACTCAAAGATTTACTTTAGAATGTCTCCCTGATACACACACACACACACACACACACACACTGACAAATATCCACAAACACACACACAAACAAACACATGCACACTGACGTACAGACACACACACTCTCTCATGTAAACACATGACAATCTTTGGATATTATTCAGTTACAAGGAATTTGTCTAAAATTGCTCAGCAGCAAGGAATTTGCCTTTCTGTTTAAAACAAACTATTGACTCCATTTTTTCTCTTCATGGCATACTAATAGGACTTCTTAAACTTCAATTGGTTCTCTGGTTCAACACCTGAAAAAATGCTGAAATTTTAGCCTAATCGGTCACATAAAGACTTAATTTCTTTAAAGTTACACACACCAAAAAACTTTGTCATCACAAAGTTTACCCCCTGATATACAGTTTTTTATACTACATTAAGTTGTAGGTGGATAGTTTGTCCTCTCTCCCCAGTGCTGCCGCGATGAGTGACAACACGTGATATGGATTGCAAATTGAACCGGATTGATCCTCACACGTACCACTGCTGTATATGCTGCTGATCTCCCCTTTGTGTGTGGGGAGAAACCAGAATGATTAAAAGCAAAGAGCTCAGTCAAACAGTTCAAGACTGAGACTGAGCAGAACTAGATAGACAACAAGTGCTGCCTCTGCCACACAGCACTGTTAAACAGTAATTAAAGCAATAAGTACCATTAAAGCAAATAAGAATTGTCTCTCATAGAGAACTACAGAGAGATGGTTTGGTCCTCTAAATGTACTTATTGGTGTTGTAGGCCATGGAGGGTGGCAAAACAAATTCAGATGTGCCTGAAGTTGAGAAGTTGATGGACCACTGAAACAATTTTGTAAACATTATTTTATTGAACAAAACTACTTAGTGTTGCTTTAAAATTAAAAATTTGAAAAATCATTGGGTTTGTTTGCCACATAAAATTACTCCATTCATACACCATCTTAAGTTCATCTTAATCAGTCAAGTGAAGTGAGTTTGGCTTGTTCAGTTTGCATTTCCACTGGTGATAGGCAAAAATTTTAGTGTTTTTCTTTAGTCTTACTCAACTTGCCCTCTGCCTTTTATTGACACCGTCCCAACTTTTTTGGGACACGTTGTTGGCCTAACATTTTAAATGAGCATAAATATCCCATACAACAACAAAAACATCCAGTTTCAATAACTGATATGTTGTCCTTGGACTATTCTCAAACACATATATTGCTTGTATGATTTGAGAATTATAGCATTTATTTTTTATTTACATTTAAAACGTTCAAACTTAATCGGAATTGGGGTTGTAGTATTTTGTAATATAACACTTTTCTATCCATACAGAATGGGGCATACTTTAAATGTACTGAAACATATAAGACATTTTTGAGTAAACTTCGAGTATCGTCTGAGGATCTCATTGCCGGGCCGAGTGTCCTGGTTTTTGGTAATCAAAATATGGTCACACTATTACCCACACTTTCAGTGGTCTTTCACCAAGACAAGTTGGCGGTTTGGCAATATGAAGTCAGACAATATAAACCACAGTCATCTGTTTCTACACGGCACTAAGAAAGCCCCCTATGGCACAGGCTAAGTGACAATCATCGCTGAAGGTGAATGAAGCTAAGCTTTCATCACAGCCATCAGTGTAGTCTGACATGAAGCCATTCAAACTGCGCCCTCAGACGAGCACGGACACAATGACAGAGATGGGGGTAGGAGAGGAAAGTGGGTGGGCTGGCGGGGGACACAGTGAGCCGGACATGGCTCTAAAATGCCTCTCAGAAAAGTGTAACCATCAAAGCAGGGCTATTTGCTCAAGGGTCTGCCACCAGCAGTTTTATGGCCTGGCATGCATGAGTATACACGCATGGTGCTCTCTTCTTTCAAAAGCTCAGAGTCAAGAAGCACTACTGACAGCCAGCTCCATTTCTCCTTTTTTCAATACCATCTGAAGAGACACAATCAATCCCCTTTCAAATAGCCTTAGACAGAGCCTATCTCTGTCTGTCACATCCTCTTAAAATTCCTGTCCATGCACACAGCGTTATCTGTGGAGAGATAGGCCAGAGAATGAGGAGGATTGGAAGAAAGGGGGGTTAAAAAAAGAGACTCCAGTGTGTGTGTGTGTGTGTGTGTGTGGTCATGAAAAATGCATGAGGTCTCAGTCCATTCAGGTGCTGGTGATCTCCTCCCTCTGCGCTACAGCTGCGGGTGGTCATTCGTGCCGGCTGTATTATCTCAGCAAGCCTGTCTGTTCATATCTGACCCCATTCACATCTAGCCAACCATGACCAGATCCAGGGCCAGGATCCGTAGCTGCAGCAACAGCATGGGTCTGGTGCTGTCCATTAGTACAGCAAAGGGGCTGAAGTCTGGTTGGACAGCTAGAGGAACGGAATTGACTTGGCATGGTACTGGGAATTAGCCTGGTAAACAGCCTCTCGTACTTGATTTATTTTCTACAGAGGGTCTGGCAGTGCTGCCACTGACCTTGCTGTATTAGGCAGAATTTTCCCTAGCCAATCAGCAAACAGAGAGAGTGTTTGTGAGCGATGACATTGACTTTGTGTGCTACCTTTGACATGTAGTGCGTAGGCAGGCTAATCGCATATGTCACGACCTGAGTAGCGATTGGGTAAAGGCAGTGCCACTTGTTTTAAACTTCAGCAGAGTCCACAACTCCAGGAAGAAATCGTTTCTCAATACAGCACTGCCAGACCCTCTGTACAAAATGAAATGAAGTACAAGGTGCTGATTTACTAGGCTAGCTGGGAATAGACTACATACAGAGACCTCGACATGAAAAAACAAAATACGAAGCACAACACCCACAACATAAACATTTAGCCTGGGTTCAAATGTCATCGCAGAGGTGTGGAAGTGTGTCAGAGCTTGAAAGCAGAACCATCCCCTGTGCTATAATGCCTCAGCTAAGCTAAACGCTCCAGTAATGATTAGCCTATAAAGAAAAGGGGGTTTCTGGGGCTAGTGTATCCCTGAGGACATGGCCATGTGAGACTATGGGACCATATTGATTACTGGAGCACACAGCATTCAGCTTTTGTTATAGACAGGCCCCTCGGGCAGCCTTGGGCAGGGCTTTAGCATCGCCAAGAGAACACAGCAGCAGCACAAAAGAGGCCCACTGAGAATAAACCCTGCACGTCTGGCAGAATGAACCACGACGATGCATCAATACGTGGGCTTCATTTGGACACTTGTTCCAGCACTGGAGGATTTTTTTTTTCAGAGTTGAAGCAATTGTAGATTCACATTCAAATTGTATATACACATATATAATTACTGCACGCTCAAGGTTCTATATTGAGCCACCCATTGCCATAGTATGTACCCATGTACCCATGTACTCTATCTACAGCACTACAGGAGTTGTGCATGTTTGGGTGGAAAAGGGCAAAGTGCTCACTCAGCAGACAGACAAAGGTTCTATATTGAGCCACCCATTGCATAGTGTGTGCCAATGCCTGAGGCAGCAAATGCAACAGAACCACGAAGAAGACAGCACAAAAGGGGTTAAGACATTTTGCTCACACAATACAGCAGAGGGGAGCACCTTTATTCAACCAAGTTTTATGTCCTTGGTGAGGAAAGACAGGAGAAAGTAAATATATGCCTGCTCCAAAGCTTACCAGTACAAATAAACCTAGAAAGTTTACAAAATCTCATTGAAGAGAAATTATATTTTTGACTATAAAGTGGCACAATTGAGCTCTAATTTAAAATACTGTAACTCTAATTAGTTTTCGTCACCTAAACAACTACACAGAGCTAGCTGGCAGTCTACTAAACGAACAGGGGTTACACACCAGACAGGATGAAACAGGTGATATTCAACTTCTGCATTTTACCAAATTCAACCTCTGCATTTAACCCCTCACACACGTGAGCAGGGGGCAGCCATGACAACAGCGCCTGTGGAGCAGAGTGGTGGGGACGGTACCATGTTCAGGGTACCTCAGTGCCACTTTGGACAGTTGGTGGATTTTTAAGCTGCCACTCTTCAGTCCGTTACCCTATCTTGGGGATTCGAACACGTGACCCTGCAGTCAGGTCGTTACCTTAACCACCAGGCCACCACTGCCAGTCATACCACATGATGAGATTCCACATGAGGTGTCACAAGAGGTGTGTGTAATGTGATGTTTGTCTTTTACACCTTTTTCATAAGCGCTACAGACAGGATGTCTATGGGTCCCTTTGCAGAAGTGGGAAATTAAATAACATCTAAAGAGAAGTATGGTGTGTTACTGTTGCTCAGATGTATTGTGAAAGATGGTTATGCAACAAGCCAGTGGTTAAGCACCATCAACCATCAACAAGATAATTTTACAACTCAAAAACCAAAGACCAAATCATATTTGCACATCTGAGAGGACCTTACAGTGTCTGGTTACATCTGACAGCAACGGATCCAAGATGCAGTAGGAGAGCAGTATTTTACCAGAGCCGTAGGACACAGCAAAGTGGAACTGTTGGAGTTATTTTTATTATTTCTGCTGTCTCGTTTCGTTAATATGATTATAATTATAAGTTGAAAATTTCCTATGATATTACTATTCATTTTACTGATATAGTCAGGCTGTGTCACGGGGTGCTTGGGCAATAATAGGCAAATATTGATAGCCCTGCCCCCTCTCACCTTACAGTATATAGGCCTAGACAGAGCACAGGTGGCAGATTGGGAATGAGCTGCCTGAAGTAGGAAAAGGTGACACATTTGTTTGACTGTGTAGTAAAGACTGAAATGTTCAAATACTTAAAAAGAAATAAACATTTAGGTTGAAGGTAACTCGCGCATCAGTAACTTTACTGGATGCTCCCGTCATAGCAGCTTGGTGCAAATTGAACAGCATTGGAGACCGCTACAGGAACTTTCCAGCACTTTTATGACACTTGAGAAATGACAGTTATGGATCCATCCATCACGTCCATCTGAAATGCCCAATGAATGTCAGCTAGAGAGTCTGCCCAGTACTGACACGCCTAGAGGATGCCAGACAACAAAAGTCTGTATAATGTGCTCCAAAGCAGCCTGACCACAGCAACACCCCTCATAATGAATACCCATCACTGCTCACTCTCTCCATTGATTTCACTGTGCCTGTGCTTGGTGTGGTTCTGTTCTTGTAGGAGTACAACCTGACTGGGAGTCGCTGACAGAAAGAAAAGGCCCAGGCACACTAGGTGACCAAAGCCACAGGAGAGGCAGTAGGCGAACCCAGAGGAGGTGTGTGTGTGTGTGTGTGTGTGTGTATTACACTGATAGCACGCCTCCAAGGGACCCTCATGACTGTATCCCTTTGCTAGCAATTAAAAATCAAGTTTGCCTCTGTGTGTCAAGAAGTGTGTTTTTGTGTGTGTGTGTGTGTGTGTTTGTGTGGGTGATTGTGTGTGTGTGTGTGTGTGTGTGTGTGTGTGTGTGTGTGTGTGTGTGTGGGTGTGTGTGTGTGTGTGTGTGTGTGTTTATGTGTGTGTGTTTATGTGTGTGTTTATGCCTGTGTGTGTGTGTGTGTGTGTGTGTGTGTGTGTGTGTGTGTGTGTGTGTGTGTGTGTGTGTGTGTGTGTGTGTGTGTGTGTGTGTGTGTGTGTGAAGTGAGGCAGTGGGGCAGAACTGAGGCCATGTGACAGCTCCCTCATTCACCCTCCACATCACAGAACAATGAGCGCCCTAATTAGACTGCTGGAGCTAGAGCCAGCCAGCGAGGGAATGAGACAAGAGCAGAGAGGGAGGAAAGAGAGGATAGGGGAGAGGAGAGGAGAGAAAGAGAAAGGGAGGAGAGAGAGAGAAGGGGAGGAGAGAGGGAGAGAGAGATCAAGCTCAATATGGAGTGATTAAAAAGGCAGACAAGAGTATCTGGACTGCAGAGTGAGAGCAGATTTTGGTTCAAAACCATGAAAAAGTAGTGAAGGAATAACAGAGTGGGGTGGACAAAAAGGACAATTGGGGGGTGGTTTGGGGTTAGGAGTGTGTGTGTGTGTGTGTGTGTGTGTGTGTGTGTGTGTGTGTGTGTGTGTGTGTGTGTGTGTGTGTGTGTGTGTATGCAGGGCTGGGTAGTGTGTGTGTGTGTGTGGGATGGGGGGATAAGCACTAAAACTCTAGGGGCAAGGCATAAAATCGCTGTCTCAGGCCCAATATGGGTAATAGTGCAACCACAAGCATTTCAGCCTTCAGTTTAGAGAGCGAGAGAGGCAGAGCTCGAGGCACAAGAAGTCCAGTCTACTGATATGTGAAACTACTGTAATGGTACAAACAAACCTCAACGACATGGCTAGCATGACTCTGTCTAAGAGTCTGTGTGTGTGTGTGTGTGTGTGTGTGTGTGTGTGTGTGTGTGTGTGTGTGTGTGTGTGTATATATATATTTGGGAATGTGTATGTGTGTGTGTGTGTGTGTGTGTGTGTGTCGCAGCATGTGTGTGTGTGTCTGTCTGTGCGTGTGTGTCTGTGTGTGTGTATGAAATAACCTTTTCAACCACTGCAAGGATAGAAACAAACCCTCAGGCTTATGGTCAATATCCCTCTCCAGAGCAAGATAGCATTTGTGTGTGTATGAGGGGGCGAGTGTGTGTGTGTGTGTGTGTGTGTGTGTGTGTGTGTGTGTGTGTGTGTGTCCATCACAGTGGCATTGGTTTGACCTGGTTCAAAGCATAGACCCACGCTAAAAAGTGGGACTTCCTTCTTTACGGACAATAATGGGCTGCAAGGGGAAGGCAAACTGAGTCTTCCAGCTGACCCGACAAGAAGAATTCACTTCAAACAACACAGCAGAGAAGCGGTGTGTGTGTGTGTGTGTGTGTGTGTGTGTGTGTGTGTGTGTGTGTGTGTGTGTGTGTGTGTGTGTGTGTGTGTGTGTGTGTGTGTGTGTTGGTTATGCTGCACTGAGGCCTGTTTGGTGTTCTGCAGCAGATAATAAACCTGCCTGCACACTGACACTATTGCCTAACAAATGACTGTGAGGGGCAAAACAAAGGGGGGGGTTGTCTGTGTTTGTCTGTGTGTGTCTGTTAGTGTGGGTGTGTGGGGAGATGTTTGTGTGTGTGTGTGTGTGTGTGTGTGTGTGTGTGTGTGTGTGTGTGTGTGTGTGTGTGTGTGTGTGTGTTAGTGTGTGTGTGTGTGTGGGGGGGGGGGGTGTATTTGTGTGTGTGTTGTGTGGGTGTGTGGGGAGATGTTTCTCTGTGTGTGTGTGTGTGTGTGTGTGTGTGTGTGTGTGTGTGTGGGTTGGGGGGGGGGGGGGCGTGTTACACAGGTGTCTCATAGCAGGGGCATCTAATGCACACACTCCTCTGGGCCTTAAGCACTCAGCACTTCCCTCAGAAACACACACGGCCACAATGGCAGCAAAGGGCAGCAGCAGCCACAGCAAACTTCCCCCCTGTGTGTGTATTTCTGCAGCAGCCGAAACAGCTTCCTTTTTCAGCCCCACGCCAGTGCTACCTTCCTCTTTTCTCTTCAGCACCAAAACAAAATAAAAAACTCCAAAGCGTTATAGGTTAGGCTAAGCAATTCGTCCGTTTGTGATATTTCATCAAAATCGCACAGAAAATAATTGTAACCCCACTTGCAGTGATGGAAATGTTCAGTTGTGTGATCTCTAGCTGTAAAAGTATTATGTGATTTAAACAGCAAGTAGGAATTATACCCTGCAGTACAAAAAAGGCAGTTTTATTAAGCAAAATTGCACCACCTGTATACCATGCAACTCAAGGCATGTTTTGTATGTATGTTATTTACTTTTTATGCATATTTGGGTCAGTGTTGGTGAATTATGAGCACTAAATGCATGGCCATGTTTTCATCTTTGTATAAATTATTTAACAAATGGAAAGGACGTAATGCAAGTCTGTCTAATCTAAAGTAATTTGCTGGTGCCAGGAAGCAGCAGAGTGAATGTGGGGGAGGTGTATGTGCGCTTGCTCTGAGGGGGCCCAGAAAGGCACCTTTCAAAGGCTGCTGATACACTGATAAGGCTTATCTCTCTATTGTACACACGTTTCAAGCTGCGCTGTAGTTTCTACATGCTGTTGTTTCCATCAGTCTCAAAACTCATTTAAATACAGGTGGGTTTGTCAACCAGACGCATTATCAGATGGGAATTAACTAGGCCAGCAGAACATAACTTTTTTTGTATCAAATCATGTAGCAAATAATAAGTAAAATGAAGTTAAATAATATGAAAATAAGTTAAATACACTGTTAATTAATTGGATTTGGATTACTAATCACATTTCCCTCAATCGTGAGATAGATATTGTTAATTCTTGTGGAGTGATATTTTAGCTGATGCCATATGTGGTTCACCTATGCACACTCCATGATCTGCAACCTGCAGGCCCAGTAGACGGGAGCCTGGACGGAGACCTACAGTCAATATTTACAGTCAACAGAGCAGAGCCCCTGGAAGCACTTGAACCGAGCAGCATGTTGACATGTAACATTGTCCTCTGTGTGATGCTGTCCATCTACACGCACGTAATATTCACATCAAGAAAACAGAAAGGCTAACGTCTAGAAATACAGGTATGACTGGACAGCAACAGTTTGTAAGGAAAAGAAGAAACCATAATGATTAAAAAAATATATCACAAATCTGAAAATGGATTTCCTTTGGGGAGGGGAGGGGAGAGGGGTTCCAACAACATAGATGAGTGACCAGACGGGTGAAATTAACTCTGAATGAGTTGTAAGTAAGGGATAACAGCCGCCGAGGAGCACATTCGACGGAATTAAACAAGACTGGCAGAGCCAAATAACTTCCTGACACGAAGCGGAGGGGAAGTTATGCTCCGCCAAGCTGCTTTAATTCCGTCGAATGCATAACTCGGTGTCTGTTATCCCGCTTATGGCCTGGTTACCACACTCATACATTTAGGAAACATTTAAAACTTTATGTTGGAGCATTTAAATTATTCTATAATTTCTTTACAATTAGGATTCATTGTCTGTTGTTTAATACAACCTGTAAAGTAAAGCAGAAAAGCAACTGTTAAATTGGTTGTTATAGTTACCATTCTATGGGGCATTGATATGGAACGGTGCTTAAACTTAATGCCAGAATTTTAGAACTACTTTCCATAGTTGAACCAGAGAGTGGTGAGGGAGGAATTTAAGATCTTTGGTTGAACGGTTCAGTGGAATTAATGCATATACCACCAGCCAATTAGAAAGCAGCATTTTATTTGACCGGGCCATAAACCTAATTAAAGAAACGCAAGGCTTTGTTTTTGAACGGAGAATAAAACCATATGGTTCTTTGATTCTTTGATTACAAGGTTGTTACTTACTCTTAGTTCACTTTCCAAGGTTTGTTACAAAGCCACATTTTGCACATATTGCAATAACTGTCAGTTGAACATCAATCAAGAGAAGCAGCTCTAAGGGAAACATGGCTGGCCTTTCATGCAAAGCGTCATGTCCCAGCGCCCATGGCAGAGCCTTTACTCTGGCAACAGGCAGAGCAGCAACATGGACGACGGCAACTAAAGCTGGCAGTCTGAGCGAGCTGTGTAACTGCAGGGGAGTAAAGGAACTGTGTGTACACTTCCTCATCTGTGTAACCTGAGAGATGGGAGCAGCAGGAACAGAAAATTCTATACTCACAAACAAACAAACAAACACACACAGAGACATACACACACACACAAAGACACACACAAGTGCACGCACACATGCATGCACACACACACACACACACACACACACCCGCGCATACACTTGCACACGCACAGACACACACGCACAAACAAGCACACACAAAACCATGATTCCCACTGAAGGATCAAAGCACATGGATGCACAGGAGTAATAGCCTGAGAAGAAGAACTCCTCATCCCTTATGGTGTTATGAAACAGGCCCTCTGAGAGCCCGCCCATGCAAGGCCCTTACCGAGATCCAATTAACCTCTTTAACATGCAGCCAGAGGAGGAAGTAATATGAGTAACACACAGACTGAGACAACAAGAGACATTAGTCTCTCCACACATACACACACACACATGCACGCACACACACACACACACACGCACACACAGACTCCTCTGGTGCCACCTTGTCCTCTGCCAATGAAGAATGGGTGCTGTTGTGTTACCAACAGACCTTCACTCAGCACAGCGCAACACACACTTTTTAAATTAGAAGTATGGCGCAAAATGCAAAAAAGTAAAAGAAATTAGCAGAGGCACAATTTTGCAGGCATCGGTGTACTGAAGTGACCTAATTATGACTCCCTGCTAAAAGTAAGTTAAATGGAACATTATTATATTAAAAAGCTTATACTAGAGCATGGCTAGGACGGGTTAAATGGCCCATGTGCTTTTAACCAGTCCTAGCCATGCTCTACTAAAGGCTTTTTGATATTTTGCTAAAATCTTGGCGTGCCTCTGCTAATTTCTTTTTCTTTTGGATTCTGACTTCACCCGTAGCAGATGATCAAAAGTTTAGTAAAATTTTCTGAGGTCTTCTGAGCGCCCTAAGCCATTTGTGTCTTCTCAGTGTTTAAAAAGTGTTTGAAATCCTTTGAAAATAAAAAAGGAGCTTTATATAAGGAGCTTGCATTATGTAGCTGTAGATTCCTCCACTTTTCTGGCATGATCTTTCATGGGAGAGACACAGTTCACCCTCGAAGATCTCAGTGCCCACACACTCTCTCTCTTTCACACACACACACACACAGACACACACACACACACACACACACACACACACACACACACACACACACACACACACACACACACACACACACACATTTACTTCACATCCCGCCGACTTTAATCATTGCATAAAGTTCTAGTGAAGCTATTCCTCTCTCCAACTCTCCTTCTTGCTGTTTCTCTCTTTCAGAAGACATTTTGAAGTGGTAATCTGACGAGGTTGAGTTCTGACAGTCAGAGGCGAGAGCGGAGAGCAAGGGAGTAAAAGTGAGAGATTTACTCTGCTCACATCGAAAGGAAGTCCCTGGCATCTTGAGCAATACAAAGTATCGTGGCTGAAAACAACAAAACAAAGCAGAAAACAACAAACAATCAGTGAAGCAAAGTTGGATTGGAGTCATTTCCTCCGGGGCTTTTGGCATGTTGACAACAATACACAAAAGAGGTTTGCTTACCAGCACGGTGTGATTGTTCACATGAAAGCTTCACTCCAAGGTTCAAAGTGTCTTTTAAAAGTGATGTGTGTGTGTTAAGAGTCTCCAAAACAGACCATGACCCAGAGGTATTTCAGCACAATGAAACCACCGAAAATAAACAGACAAAGAAAACCGTGTAAATCTTTTACTGCAGGTTTATCTGGTAGAAGAACTGTGTCCTACACAAGCCTTATCCACCTTGCTCAACCAAAGTGAGCAGGGAAGTGGGCTTCTAGATCCTACAGGCCAGAGCGTAAGTTAAAGTCTATGAACAAAAATGAGGTTACATGTAAATGTGCTCCCCTACCTCAAAACCTTCCTCCAGGCAGAGGCCCTTGAAAACATAATGTGCAGTGGGGAAGGGATGTTATATTGTTTTAAGAGGGCTTTAAGTGTCTACCTCTGACATGAGGTATGGAGCACTATCTGTTACACGTGTCAAAAACATGAACCTGAAATATGCTGTGTAACAGTGTCATGCACTTTAATTCAGCATTGATTTCAAATCATTTGCAACAGCTTCAGTACAATTTCACATAGTTTAGTGCAATTTTGCAGGCATCAGTCTACTGAAGTGACCTAATTATGACTGCCTGCTAAAAGTAAGTTAAGTGGAACTTTATTTGAGTATCTGCACAGAAAGACACTGTGTTTGCTTTGCATAGACCACACATGCAGGGATGTGCAAAACAGACAGCTTAAGCAAGTCAAAACTTTTGTACCGGGAATGTAATGGAAACACCTAGTCAGTGTCAGTGTTAGGTCAGTGTCTTTGATTATAAATGTATGTTGAAAATAACCTTATTATTAATACAGATATTCTCAGCTCTGCAAATGGCAAATCAATACAATTGAAAATGCTACACTTCATGTCATAAACTGCGATTTGTATGACTGAATGCATCTACTCCAAGAATGCATCTACTCGTTTCTCAAAAAGTCTCATTATTCTCTTCATTGTCATGTGTCTTTATCTCACCCTCCAACTACTCTGTAGCTCTTTCTGCCTCAAACACACACACACACACGTACACATACAAACACGCGCACATGTATACACACACACATACACTGACACACTATCTCTCTCTGTTTCTCTCTATCTCTTTTTATCTCTCTCTCCTTCTCTCTCTCCTTCTCTCTCTCCCTGTGTGAGTGGCTGAACTAGGCCATCCACAAATCCCCACAGACTCTCAACCTTCCCGCTTCACTCTGTACTCCTGCTCATGTTCCCCTGCATCTGCCAAGCCTACAGCCTATCTGATTGCCTGGAACAGCCTGGTTGACAACACAGACACACACACACACACACACACACACACACACACACACACACACACACACACACACCAAAATAGAGCTCCGTTTTGACCTACTGTCTGAAATGAATGTAAAATAGTATGTGTGTCACTATGTGTGTGTGTGTGTGTGTGTATGTGTGTAAGAGAGAGAGTTAATTTCCTCTGTCCGTGTGACAGTAACAAGCTGCTTCTCACCTCGTCCTCTCCTCCTGCTGTGCCCAGCGAAGCGAATCTATCACCTCCTGTGGTCCAGATGGAGCATCAGAAATATCTCAAAATGCTGAGTCGCCCCAACACTGCAGCTCACCCCCTTCCACCGAAAGACCCTCCACAAAACAACAACAACAGTAAACAAAAACAAAAACACAAACACTACCACTGGATGGACTAGTAGTAAAGAATCAGTCTTCAGTCCGCAGCACTTGTCTCGTCCACACGTCTGTTAGATGTCTTCCCCTCTGTAGATCGTGTCGTGGGAGTGCAGACTCAGGCCAGGTGAGTCAGGAGTCTATCAATAATACATCAGGGTTACGGGTTGGCCTTCAACCAACAGACACAACGATCAGAAAAGCCTCAGGCCTCATCACAAGCAGCCAGTCACGGAGCTGCCTCACTTCTTAGAAACAGGAACTTGCGTTTGATATAGAATAATTTTGCGGCACTGCAATTGTGCGAGCGGAAAATGCTAAACAAGACCTCACAAACGTTTTGCCTAGCTTCTCGTGCTGTGCTGGAACCAAAATGAAAACATGTCTCTCTTGCATAATGCAACAAGCACTGCAATCTGTGGCAATTGTTTCACAAAGGAACCACTATGACACTCTGCATGTTTGGCACATTTCATTACCACACATCACAAGCCAAAAACCTGTGTTTATTTCAAAGTGGCAGATACTGTTACGTGGTTTTAACTAATGTGAACTCACTTCCCCTTAGAAAATACAAATGTGCATCTGTGCGAATGTGCATATGAGAATAAAATGTGCAGCATGAAGGTGCACCACCACTTACCCTCTGGTTCTATGGGAGAGGACTTAAGGATTACATTTCAAACCTGGTGAATTTTTTAACAGAGACTTTGTGTGAAAAAAGAAGGGTGCTCTTGGGTAACTACAAAACAATGCATGCTGGGATTTGGATGGCACCATTGAGTCTTGCAGTGTTTTTTAACCAAACACTGTCATCTCTTATGTGATACTCCTTAAGTATGAGACTCAATGGGACCTAATACACGCAACTGCCTTTGAGCACTGAAGATAAACAGTGGTGGCGTTTACCATTTCAGCAGTCAAACAGTGCCACCTAGTGGGTGCATGTAGGTGGCAAACCCACGCATCACAAGGACAAGATACTATTCAATGAGTGCTTTTTCTCAATGGAGCTCCCCCTAGTGTCTCCACGTAAATGAACACTCTTGTAAACATTCCCCTCCCCTCACCCTGTGCATGTGTTTTTTCAACTCAACTGATCGGAGCAACCGGCGAATACGAAAGTAGTCATGTCCACTGAGGTAAGTGAAGTCAGAATTTAATGTAACTCATGATATTCAAGACTTTGTGAGTCTGAGGGTGCTGGGTGTGTTGAGTGTGGTTGTCCACAGACAGCGGGGGTGGCCAGGAAAGCCTTCATTCACCTGGTAATGACTCATTTAAGCATCTACCGACTTATGAGGATGACTAATTACCTCAAAAAGTTGCATAGTGCTGCTTTAAAGAGTGTCCTACTGGACACCTGCCTACTGTCTGCACCCTATAATCAGACCCACGTCATGCTTCTGAAAAAAGTGTCTTAAATGGATTGGCAGGATAAAGGCCATAAGGGGAGAGGCTGGGGAAAGGCAAGTGATGTTGAAGGTATATTGCCATCTAGCATTGTGAGTTAGTGAAGCATGTCTGCCATAACCTTATCCTCTTAGACACACAGGCACAGTCAGTACATCCCACCTGTGCTGTGACACTTGCTATGGCACTGTTGCCTGCTGAAGAAGCACCAAGAAAATCTGAAATTAGTCACTCACACACACACAGAAAGAGAGGGAAGAGAGAGAGAGAGAGAGAGAGAGAGAGAGAGAGAGAGAGAGAGAGAGACAAAATAAGAAGGAGGGAGTACGAGAGAGAGAGGGGTGAAAAGAGTGCACTCGAGGTTGTGTGAGCCCACTCAGACAAACACACACACACACACACACACACACACACACACACACACACACACACACACACACACACACACACACACACTAGTGGAGAGAGAGCTACTTCTCCCACATTAAATATTAATGTGAACAACCATACAAAATAAGAATTGAGTAGTTGAGAGTAACAATACTGCACTGTACTTGTGGCACTACAATGGTGAAATGAACCCATAATGAGATGTGGAGAAATAGGAAACTATGTGAGAGTACTTCATTACAGGAGATTTTAAAAGCATGACATTTTTATATATTTCCTATTTGATGTCATTCTTATTATTTATTTGTTTATTTATTATTTCTGACATATATTTTTTTCTTGTATTTGATGGTGTTTATTTGTTTAGAGAAGGCTATTATTTTAAACCTCAGGGCATTTCTGTAAAACAGTTTCGTACTCAGTCAGTTTCTCTGAATAAATAAAGAATGAATATATGAAAAAAAGAATTATGTCCCCAGAATGTGTCTCTGAATCAACCAGTAGTTTATTGATGGTCTTAAAGAGATCATGGCTCTGCAAGAGTCTGAATATCACATTAAGAACACTAGAGATTGTTGTTATAGCAGTGAATGTGGTTGTGTTGGATGCAGTTGTACACTAAAAAAACACCTTCTCATCTTCAATAATAGCATCTGTCTGTCTGTCTGTCTGTCTGTCTAACCATAATGGCCACCAGTATAAGAAAATAGATTGGGCAAGGCTCTCTGAATGTGACCTCTGAAAGTATGCACTAACTGATAAAAGTCTCAGCAGTGTTAGTATACCACCTGTGGCATTTATTTCTGATATTAACTGTAAAAAACAGGACCACCAGAATGACTTATTTAATATGCATGAAAATATAGTGAACTGTTTAATTAAATGATGGCAAGCTTCTTATCCAAGAAAAGAGAAAACAAAAGAGCAGGCCTGGTTGGAATGAATATGTGTTAGATCTTCATGTGGAGGCTAAAGAAGCTCATCAAAACCGGTCAGCAGCTGGGAAAGTTAGACATGGCACAGAGTTTCAGCTTAAGAGAAATACTAACGCCAGGTTTAAATAACCTGGGCAGTGGTGGCCTAGCGGCTAAGGCATCGGACCTGTGACCGCAAGGATCACAGGTTCGAATCCCAAGTCGCCAGTAGTGCCACTGAGGTACCCTGAGCATGGTACCGTCCCCACTCACTGCTCCCCGGGCGCCGTTGTCATGGCTGCCCCCTGCTCACATGTGTGATGGGTTAAATGCAGAGGTTGAATTTCGTTGTGTGCACTGTGTGCTGTGCTGTGCTGTGTGATCACAATGACAGAAATGGGAGACTTTCACTTTAAAATATGCTGTATGTTATGTCAAAAGGAATGAGTACATGATAAGGGCAAACTCCATGGCCAGAAAACTTCAGCAGAATGATGTTCAGGAATTCTGGAAAGGAGTTAAAGTTATTAATAACAGCAAGATGCCTCTACCATCCAGTTGTAATGGGGTATCCGGTGATGATAATATTGCTGAGCTGTGGGGGATATTTTATCTGTGTGTTAACAGTACTGTTTTTAAGGTTGATGATGTTGTTTATAATGATAGGGTGATCATTAGACCAGATTAAATGCACCATGCGATTGGGAAGCTGTCAGTGAATATAGCCTTTGGTCCTGACCAAAAAACTGCTGAGCATCCATCCATCCATCCATCCATCCATCCATCCATCCATCTATCTATCATAATAAATGCAATAAAAATGCATTCAAGTCTGGACTGAATACTGACTGAAAGGAGAAAGTGTTAGTGTCCAATGAAGACACACCAATTAAAGCATACTGATCTATCGAATGCTCCTGCAAAAGTGACATTTGATGCAGCAAACCGTTGTTGTTTTTTTTATAATGACTCGCGAGATTATTTTAGTGACATCACTTCAATTCTTCAGCCGTCTGCAGCTGTGTGTAGTGTGCGTCTTTAAGACACGCTGCACAAATGACCTAATAACCGACGCACCCAGTTTATATAAGGTCAGTTCCTGGTCTCACCTCACTCAGCTGACAGTTGTTAGGAAGCGTCACCTGCAGTCCGAGAAGACTACTTCACGTTACCTTCGGGTAAGTTAAACCTTTGCTTTGGGAATTAACTATTTAAAGAATTACGTGGAAGAATTAGTTCACATTTATTAAAAATATATAGTGTTGAACAGCACTAAAAAGCGTCCATGTTGTTAGATTTCACGTTGACTGTGATTGTAGTATGCTAATTTATAGACGGACTGTAAAGTCGTTAGATGTTAGCATGCATGGTTATTTTTAGACGTTTTCCATTGTTGTTATTAAGTTCATTTCGTTGTAAAAAAAGGTTTACTGTTAAGTGATGTATATTTTCTATAATTACATAACTTCCGTAGCCTTCGCTAGCTGTGTAATCAGTTGAGTTTCGTTTCTGAGATAAGTTTCGTTTCTGCCTTTCCCGTAGCCTACACAGACGAACGTTCACCGCCTGCAGCAATGGCCGAGGATATGCCATCACTGCTCAGCCTAGAGGACGAGCTCACGTGCAGTATCTGCTTATGTCCTTTTGAAAACCCCGTTACTATTCCCTGTGGTCACAACTTCTGTCAAGGCTGCCTGGATGAGACCTGGAAAGAAAGTTTCCTCTTGTTCTGTCCTCAGTGCAGACACCAGTACTCGACTAAGCCCATATTGACGAAAAACACGGTTCTAAGTGCTGTTGTGGAGAGATTCAAACTGAAGTCTTCTTCTTCGGAATTGGACCTCACCAAAGATGTTCCAGACAAGAAAAAGGAACCGGAAGTTAAGTGTGACACCTGTATGGAGGCCAACGCATTTAAAACCTGCCTCACCTGCATGGCATCGTTCTGTGAAGAGCATGTCAGACCACACCAGGAAAATCCTATTTTCCGTTCCCACCAGCTGGCTGAGCCTTTAGGAGACCTCGCAGAGCGGATTTGCCAGGACCATTGCAAGATCATGGAGTTCTTCTGCCAGACACACAGCTGCAGCATTTGCAGCACCTGTTTGCAGCAGTTGCATCGAGGTTGTGATTACACGTCACCACAGGAGAAACGGGCAAGGAAAGAGGTTGGTCAGTTAAGGTGCATTCATATCAAATGTATGTGTTTGCATTTCCACTGTTTGGACTGTAGACCGTACGTGTATGTGCATTCAAACAAGTTGGCATGCAGTATGTTCTCACATCCAGGTACTTCTATCCTGTAAATAAGAGAGATACATATTTGACGCTTTTCAATCCACAGACTGAGTTGAAGAATATGCTGACTTTTCTGGACAGAAAGATAGACAAGAACAACATCGTCATGGCTCAAATGAAGGAGGAACAGTTGCAGTTGCAGGTGAGATAATGATTACACTTGTTTTTTTTTTTTGTTTTTTTGTTGAATAAACTGAATTTACATACCATAAAGCTGCAAATAATAGTCCAGGTGTTTATTTTCCCAAATGATTCAACAGACCCAGCATCTATAGCCTATGAGGCAGGAGCGTATTTAAGACGGGTGTTTAATTTTCATTGAAAACCTATAAGCTGGTAATTAAAAATGCACTAGGCCTGTTATCAAACTAAGCATTATCATTTATGACAACCTTGTGCACACATACATATTGGTAGACCTACTCATAATCCAAATAAGCGGAACAGAATTAAAGCAAGACTACACTCTGAAGCAGTGAATCGTATACCTTCCCGCTTAGCAAGTCAAAAGACGGTGAGCTCGGTCACACCTCCCTCAATTGCCCAGGAATTCACAGCTGCTGGCTGACCGGTAACAAAAGGCTTGATAAATAGGTTCAAGTGCAAGGTGTAGTACACAGAGTGAATGTAAAACTGAGAGGTACTTGTGTTACTTATGTAGACTCCACACGCCCTGTGTGCTTGTCCTGCTAAATGTAACGTAATAAAGGCCTATTGCTGCTCTGCACAGCGGAAGGCTTACATTTTAAATTGTCCTTTGTTGTCTTTCATGCCTTTATGGACTTGGCACTTGTTGAAGGAAAAACTGCACACCTAACAAAAAGTTTGTGAACCTTATTGTTTCGTAGCATAATAAAAAAATTAAAAAAAGCAGCCTGTCGGCCTGGCAATATTTATTTTTTCATGCACCTGTCAGAATGAATCAGTGTGGTGATTTGAATGATGCTGTCAATAATGGCTCGCATTATTCTAGCAGCCAAAACTTAAAAGAAAGAATATGTCTTTCATTGCCATTTGTCAATTTATCATGTGTAATTTTATCAATGGAAACATGCAGGCTAAGCCTTGTCAACCATTAGACACAGATGTTTTTTGTGCGTGAAAAGAAGCATGAAGGCACTTGGCTTTTACGTTACGGTCCAGGGTGGGCCTTTCTTTCCGGCCTTTATTTTGAAACCAGTGTTTATTGACCAAATGTGTTACTGGCCCAAGTATCTATTTGGGACAGGTGTCTGTTCAGGACTCGACTTTTATTTGCAGCTTTACGATAGCCATGTAATTCTGTGATTTGTTTCGTCTAGGACGATGCTGACGCACGCAAGAAGCAGGTGAGCTCGGAGTATCAGCTCATAAGGGACCTGATTGATCGGGACGAGCAGGATGCCCTGAAAGCCGTAGATAAGGAAATGGAGAGTGGCCAGGCCAAGCTTCAGTCTCTCGTGAAGAAATTCGGTCAGAATGTGAAGAAGATGACTCAAACCAAAGCTGAGATCAACAGTCTCTTGACCAGTGCAGACGCACTGTCTTTCCTACAGGTATGTAGCGTGGAAAGTAACGATAATTACACATGGTCATAACAACTTTCAGACATGGTTTTGTTTGTTGTATCTTACCTTCTTGTCCTTGTTTCTTCAGGCTTCAGTAGAACTGCCTGCCAATGCTAAATTTGAACCCTACTGCCCGCGAGTAAATGTCGACTCCAAGACTGTGATAGCCTATAACTTATCTGTTGTCGCTGTGAAGGACCTTCTGAACCAAATCCTGAATGTACCAGTAGAGAATCGGATCTCACTTATGAAACCAGGTGGGTGTGTATTTGTGTGTGCGTGCATACATGTGTACTGTTGATGTCAACATCAGTTCTGCATGTCTTTACACATACTAATATACCATTTTGCAGGTTTTGAAAAAGAAGTTTTTGCAAAGGGTGAAGTATACTATTAATTTGACATATTCTTAATTGGTGAAATCAATCAAACCTTTTGACTGAAGGTGCTCCTGACAGGGCTGCTTAAATCTTGCTAAAATCTGGGGGCTTTTGAATGTTGGTGGTTTACTGACTAACACAGATAAGTTAACATGGAGTAAGTGATAAACCTTGTAAAAGATCAGTCTTACAACCTCAGTTTCTTGGCAAAACAAAGCCAAAAGGCTCTTCTATTATCACTTCACACCAAGTTAACTTACCCAGGTAAGGGTTTGAACCCCACTTTCTGAAATACCCCCTGGGGATTGGGGTGTTTGATTACCCTATGACGATAAGCATAACCTTAGCATTGGGGCTCATTTAGGTGTCGCCTTTTCTTCATGCTCAGGCTAATGCCTCAATTAGGTGTCACCTTTTCTTCATGCTCAGGCTAATGCCTCGTCTTCCTTCCTTAGCAATCCCAAGTGGCAGTGACAACCCAGAAGCAGTTATTCCAAGACCAGGACCTTCTGAGAGGGGTGGGTGGTTTTTGTTGATGTTGGTGTTGTTTTAACGAGATCTACCCTTGTAGTAATTTTCTTTTCAGTTAGATGTACGTAGCCATTATTACAAAAACTTTGTTTCGATACACTGTGAATCTTTTACATGGTATGTCTTAGAATTACTTGCTGTATAACCAACGACATGTCAGTTTTGTCATGGTGTTATGTGGGCACCAATTAATTCTGTTTATGTGCACTGTGAAAGAACATGGTGTTGTTTGGAATCTGATGCCAGTCAATGACGAATTTGGTTTGAGACAGCCTGTAAGGGCCACTTGTGTTCATCTACTCAGGTTTCCCCCCCAAAAACTTCAGATCCCCCAGTCCAGGTGCTTCCCTCAGAGGAGGCAACCCGAAAAATAAACAACCACATTCAGGTGGTGGTATGTATGCCATTACTAGAAAGCCACTGCATAATTCTGTGTGTGATGATAAAAACAACAATGGTGTCATGTAATAATGTAATAAAACCTTTGGTGTTGACATTACCTGTTTTCTCACATTACTCACCTCACTCTTTCAGACAAAGGGAAAGACAAAGACAAAGGGAAAAATCAAAAGGGACCAAAGGGTGAAAGTAAGCCCTCATCTTTTACACACTCCTGCCTAGTCGTTGTTCCAAACTCAGTGTCCCTCATTTTGTAGCATTGTGCCATACTTAAACTGCCTTTTCTGTTTTCGCATTTTGCAGAACAAGATTGGCATCATAATAAAGGTATGTTTGAAAATCTGTGTTATGAGCTGTTGGATTTGAAGGTGAAGGTGTACATTGGCACAGAAGATGTCTTTGAGTTATCAAGTGTCATATCCATCTGAAACCTGTTGGACTTGTTTGCTTAGTGGCCATTTTGAAGTCAAACCTCACTCAGGCCATTCTTATCTGTCTATCACATGGAGTCACAAGTCACTCCTCCTGCAGCCAAAGCAGGACATGAGTAGGTGGCTTCACAGTCTAGGCTGAACCGTGAGCGATTATCGCCTCACTGATATGTGTTTCCTTCTGCCACTCCCAGATCACGGAAAGAAGCAACACAAACCTGCTGGGTTCACCATGGTTCCCCCAAGCAATTTCAATCAGTGCCCACCTGCTAATCTGGGTAGGTCTGGCCCTGGCTCTTACACATCAAAGTGTCAGAGGCACTAAAGGATGCCATTAAAAAGCTTTTAATTTCATCTTTGGTTACTCATACGTACCTATGGGTTACAGTCTTGGATAGGGGTGTGCAACAATATTATCCCAATATATCGTGATACTAATTTCCACAATATACTACATCGATTTAAACATCGATATTGCAATGTATCGTGATACAAATTTTCATAATATACTATGCCATTTTTTGACTCCAAAATATTAAAAACATTGTTTAAACTTATATTACAGCTCTGTCCTCCTGTAGTTCATTTTCTAATCCTATGTTTTCTAAACTTTATGTTTTTGAGTTCGTAAATAACAGCTGATAGTTCAGCTCTATTTTCAGAGCTTCACTGAACTGATAATTCAGCTCTTGTAATATATGCAAGCATTGTGTTTTAGGAGAATACCCCATTGCGTTTTCAGAGGGCACTAAAAAATTATTTTCTATAATTGCCACTCAGTCGTTTGCTGATTCACCCTACTGTATTACCCGGATATAAATATCAGCCAGTTTTGTAGGTATGACCTGTGTCTAGTTTGCCCATTTCTGCTAAGGAGGAACACTAAGGAAGTAGTTTGCAAATGGTGTTATCCCAAGCAGACTGATTTCATAAATTCGGACTGAAGGTCTTTTTTCAGATATGCTTTTAATAAAAAATAACAAACTGTTCTATAAAGGTAATATTATGTAATTATTCTTGAATTTTGACTGACCATGTATTTTAATTTGAAAATAATATATAGACTTAATAAAAAAAAATATTTTTTTGTCTGTTTATGTCTTCAGCAGGAGCACACACCCATGTTCCTCATGATGTGTGCACCGGTGTGAAAAGGAGTGACCTCCTAAAATGTAAGTTGGAAAAAATGTCCACCTCATAACTATATGAAACATTGTAAAACTACATAGAGAAGTGGGTTTCATCTTCAGCAAAGGGTTAGTTGACCCTTTCTCTTCTCCTTAATCCTGTGTGCCTTCTCTGCTCCATCCTATGTCAGTATTATGCTACAGCCTTACACTCTGTCCAGACCAGTTTGCCCATCCAGTGAGCGCTAGCTGTTTCAGCTGACTATCAGTGCCAGGTGTTCTCAGTCAGGAGTCTTTTGTAGGACTGTAATGGTGGAATAAATGTAATGCCATTTAAAAGACGTTTAACGACGCATCTTTGTTAGGTAGTACTTCACTTATAGTGCTTTGTAGTTGATAACCTGTCATTTATTTTTGCAATGGGGTAGATAACTTGTTTCTGACTACTACTAACCTATGCAAGTTTTTTTTTTTTTCCCTGAATTTTTTTTTTTTTTTTTCATGTATTAAAATGTAGCCAAGTATTTGTGTTTATAAGGTGTTTTTAGTGTTGTACATCACTTTGGAAAGAGGTGTCTGCCAAGTATCATGAACAAAAACTTATGCTGGCCTGCTTTGCAGTTGGCACAGCAACAGGAAGGTGTATTATAGTAGTATAGGTAGTACTTGGAAAATTAGAATATCCTAAAAAAGTGCATGCATTTCAGTTTAAAGATGAAATGTTTAAAGGCTCAGGACCCTTTTGCAAGTGTTTTGCATTACTTACCTGATTAGTGTATGACACTTTGAGCCTACAGTACTGAAGATTTTCACAGTATTCTCATTTTCTGAGTTTTTGGGTTTGAGGTTTTAATAAGCTGTAAATCATAATCAGCAAAATTGCAACAACAAAAAGCTTGAGATATCTCACTTTGCATGTAATGAATCTATAAAATGTATTCGTTTCATCTTTTATGTTGGATTGCCTGAATAAAACAACTTTTACATGATATTCTAATTTTCCGAGTAGTACCTGTATTAAGTGTTTTTAGCATACTTCAAAATGGTAATTTTTAGGAACGTTATTATGCAAAACTGCATAAATTATAGGAAAAATTCAAATTATTAGTTTTAAGGTCACCCGATTGCATCATCAACAATTGCTATAGTAGATGGACGGTAAATCAAAATCTCTACCATTGCCCAAATGTATATTGTGTATAACGTTTACCATTTATATCGCCCACCCCTAGTTGGTACAGTGCTGAAGCTGGACCCCAGAACAGCCCACAAGCGCATCGCCCTGACGGAGGACTTCACCAAGGCGTCAGTGGCGGAGGAGCCGTGCCAGTACCCCGATGGGCCCGATCGCTTCTCCGTCTGCTCGCAGGTGCTGTGCTCCAAGGGCTTCGAGCGCGGCCGCCACTACTGGGAGGTGAAGATGAGCAGCAACAACTTCTGCGGGCTGGGCCTGGCGTACGGCCGCATCGACCGCAAGGGCCCAGGCAGCCGGCTGGGCCGCAACACCGACTCATGGTGCGTGGAGTGGTTCAACGTCAAGCTGTCGGCGTGGCACGACAGCGCGGAGACGGTGCTGCAGAACCCCAACCCCAGCCGCGTGGGCGTGCTGCTGGACTGCGACAATGGAACCGCCACCTTCTACACCGTGGCGGACCGAGCCTACCCCTTCCACACCTTCGTCTTCCCCTTCAGCGAGGCCGTCTACCCGGCCTTCTGGATCTTCTCGGCCGGCTCCTCCGTCTCCCTGTGTAAGCTGACCGCCTGAGAGCGCAAGTGAGGGCCGCTCTTAACGGGCCGCTCTTAACGGGCCGCTCTTAACGGGCCGCTCTTAACGGGCCGCTCTTAACGGGCCGCTCTTAACGGGCCGCTCTTAACGGGCCGCTCTTAACGCCTTCATGTGCAGCTCTCACAAGCCATGTTCTCCTGCTTTAACGCATGATTTAAAAACAAAAAAAGATTCAAGTAAGCACTTCTGAAGTGTATGAAAAAATTGCTCAGGTGGCAGAAATTGGTAGTTTGTTAGGTATAACAAATACACTTACTCATGGCAGGCTTTACCTATATTGTAAAACTGTTTTCTGTAAATGAATTGAAGCATTAGAGTATGTTTGCAGTTGTGGTATAATTCTTTGAATATTACACTTCGCTACAATAGTAATACTTCTCCATGCTGGGAATTATACAAAATTGTTCACTGTCTAATTGGCTTTTTGCGCTTTTGGATAAATGGGCTTAATGGGTGAGGTATTTTAGTTATCTTCCTTTACACAACTTAATGCTACCTGTGCAGTTCTGTCTGCTTTTTTCAGAATTTCCAAAATGTCAAAAATGTCAATTGTAATGTGATGGTAATTTAGGCATATCTATGAAATGATACTCTTAAAAAGATGTATAAAAATCACAAAATCATCTCAAATATTTATGGTTGTGTGGTATTCAGGTGTTAAGGGTTGAGGTGTTGTTTCATGCTTAAAAGCGATGTGGTGTTGTAGCCCATAACTTTTTATTTTGGATCGTTTAGGAACATCTGGTCATATGAACATTTTTCAATCCAATATTGGAGGTTGACTATTCATGGTAGTGTCTTCTTAAAAGACTGTTGTCGGTTTGTCAGTCTCTACAAGATGCAAGGTTGTTTGTTGTTGTTGTTGTTGTTGTTGTTGTTTGTTCTGATCCATTGGTGACAAGATGGACAGTGTATGAAAACACACTGTCTGATTCAGATGTGCTAAAGTCACTGGACCTAATTCAAAGTCCCTTTTAGACCAAATGACCAGATTCCTTTGATATGGTCTCTTAATAAGAGCATGGTCATCTGGGTGCAGAAGCATGTATACGTCCTGTTTACAAAGGTGTTGTCACTTTTCTTTACAGACCTTAGCAAAGTTTCCCCAAAAGTGTTGTTGTCCTACAACCATGGTAACAATGAGAGAGACTTTGCACAACAAGGCTATTAAGAATTGTGATCCCAGTGTTCCAGGCAACCGAAACTAACAGCTCTTATATTGTTGGCTTCGCATTGGGGATGAGAATATTTATTCTGGTCCCATCGTTTTGCTCTCGGCTGCGGTACAAAGGCCAAGTGAAATAATCAAGACAAACAGTTCGGAGTTCTCTTATCTGTGTCTTGTTCACAAGGCCATTCAGCACATCCAGGTGCAAGGCTAGCATGCTCATGTGACCTTGTTTCACAGTGGCTGATAGGTTTCCGTTAGGACAGCCACTGTTACGATGAACGAACATTAGCTGAGGCAGGTTACTACGGATCCAGGCTAGGGTCATGGTGGAAAATATTTTTAGAGTGCACTAAACTATTGCGAGGAAACTATTGTGAGGAAATGCAAGTGTAAAAAAATAGTCTAAAAAGTCTAAAAATATATCCCACCATAACCCTAACCAGGCTCCTTATGTTCCTCGGAAGGTAAGACCAGATGAGTTCCGTTAGTGGAGCAAACTGGAGCTCAGCTCCTGAGTATAATAATGGCAAGCCTGAACAGCTGTTTCAAACTTGCCACTGGTTCACTTTATCATCTTAAAGGAACAGAAAATGCAGTTTTCAGCCTGTGTTTCCACGCTTACTGGTAATCATCCACACACAGATCTCACTGCCAAAAACGCGGTGTAGATTTGCTCAGAATGCTGTGTTTGGCTCTGGTTTAGTAGACGGGCATGCTCACAGGCGAGGGGTAGTAGTAGCTTGTTTGTTTTCCTAAGGTCACAGGATCACTCTGGCTGACCGTTGTCCCTTGCTTTGGAGACCCAGAGGTCTGGTACAGCCAAGAGGGGCAAAGAATAAACCTTCGTAGCAGCGGGTAAACAAACGTTTCTTTGGAGAGCACTGTCTCCGTTTCCTGTCCTACACCACTTGTGTGGCATGTGACATGTGTGACATGTAGAGAAACCACAGTGTAACCTTCCAGTCTCATCACTTCTCTCTGCTTGCGTTTCAACACACAGAGAAATGGCAACCCTGTGCCCACTCCTGTATGGATGGGTTTTACATACGGAGGTTATAATGTGAAATGGCTACTATGATGTGAGATGCATGCACCAAAGATGCCATTTTGTGCAGCACTGTAATTTTCACACTTCCATTTTGTTCAGCTCGTCTGGATTGTTTTGAGGGAATCTCATGTTATTTGCATGTATCTCTAAGGATGTGTGTCAGTTTTCAGCATTCAGAGTGTCTAAACATCAGTAAGATGAAAACACAATATATGCACATATATATGAAAATATTTATTGGCATGTTTTCAAAATGTACATCAATTCTCTTACATTCATCTCAAATATATCATTTACACAGGTGAAGGCATCACACCTGTTCCATCTAGCTATATTTTGGGCAATGGTGGTCTGCACCTTCCTATGCATACTAGAATTACCACGCTGACTTTGAGTTTTCTGATATGCGGACTGATTTCCAATTAAATTGTCTAAATAAGCATCTCTAACAATTATACATGGTCTGTTTTATCTAGAGGTTTGCTAGAGTTTTTGCATCCAATTGTTACAGCTAAATGTTCTGTAGTTTAAGTATGGCAATGTTCTGTCTTGTGACTGTCAGACTGCGTCACTAAAGTAATCCCACTGATGATGAATACATAAATGTTTTTTTCTCTATTGGTGTGCTAAATAAAAAATTGGGAAAAACACTGTTTGGGTTTTTGTAATATGTTGACCTTGAAGACTTTGGCTGAATATTGGCAACAAGAACTGAAACCAGACCAACAACATTGACTGAGCCAACAATCAAATGGGTTAACATCAGATTTTGGTTAATTGGCTGGATATTGTGAAAAACAAACACAAGCTGGGTAGGCTGACTAGGAGTAAGCCTATGTGGCAAATGTCCTAATGAAACAACCCTACAGCATTATTCTCCTCACAAACAAACAAAAACATAGCTAAACATATGGTCTTTTAAAAATGTTTACAGTTTAGACTGAGTTGCTATACCAGTGGTTTTGGCACAAAATCACATACTTGCAATACTGCCTACCCCCAGCAAAGATGGCGCCGGTCAGTCATATGAAAATCATTTGAAACTTTGCTCTACTCAACAAACCTGTGTGTAAATATTATGTAATCTTTTTTTTACATAGAAAGCACATGGCCTGTTTCTGCCACATTCAGAGTAGTCGTAAGGAGAGGACAGACACGAGCCAAAGGCATGTGCCTAACAAGCAGCGAGATAAGACGACATTGTACGATTTAACAGCAGAACATCACATGCACATGGCTTCAGCAAACACTTCAGAAGAGCTTTTGAAAAAAATAATATTGCCATTGTCAATTCATCAGTGAGAATGTGCACATTTTACCCAGAAGTCTTTATCAGCAATGAGAAAAGTGGTAATGACATGGCAAAAAAAAAAGTGTTAATATGTGACTCACAATCAAATGTGATATGATTGCAACCTGCCCATTATCAAATTTGGTCAAAGCTCATGTCACTGTTACAAATAGTCTGTCAGATTAATGGAGGAAAAAAAATCAAACAAAATACACCAGCCTCTTTCCTGAGAACTCTAGAAACAACATACAAAGCACATCTCGTCTACCCCGTGTAAAACAAATACATAAATATTCTACGTGACCTGACAGCCTTGCTTTAACCGCACTGTCAAATAGTGTGGCCTTTTCAGTGCACAGTAATGGTTGACTTTTACAAAATGTATAAGTAATTCTAAAAAGCTGTGAACTCATAGTAATTGATTCCAGAGAGACACACGTCAACCCTCTCTACAGTATACAAGTGAAGATTGGAAAATAACTCAACACTGCCACCATGTGGTCCATTGGTGAAGTGAAGTTTCATTCAAGAAAGAAAAAAACTCAAACATCAATAATTAACAGTGTTGATATAACACTTTCCACATTTACACCAGATTCCTAATTATGTCTGAGTGGAGGAGAGTGAATGTAAACTATTATGTCTGCAGGTTCAGAGAGAACCGGTGCAGCTCAGTGCATTCTCTAGTTAGAACATGTAAACTAAGATGGAACACATCTGTGGGGTAATTCCAGGTAACTGGTTCAGTGCCTACCCAAGATGAGTTGGCCAAAAGCAGGTGGTAAACCTACTAATAGAACAGCCACTGTGGCTTTGTTCCACGATGTGAATAAATCCATAGACCCCTCTATTAGTAGATTTACCATGGTTTACCTACCCAGGTAAGTGACTGGACCTAATTTCCAGAATACGGGGGTACTAGTATACATTCGGTGGGAGTATGTAACACAAAGGGCTGACACACTTGCCGTTCTAGTCTGTATTAGCCACAACAGGCTAACACCTCCCCAGGCATGTCCTACATGTTAAACATCACAGGATCAATGAGCATGGTAGGAATGGGTGACAAGCCACGAAGTAAATAAATAAAAAAAAACACAGTGTTCCAAAACGATATCCAGTGCAACACGTGAAAGGAAACTAGCAGATATAAGAAGCAACATGGGCCAAATCCGAAATGTTCACCCATTCTCTCTGCAGTGCACTATGTAGGGTGTGAGTTACATTGTTTTGTTCCCTACAGAGTGCACTAGGTAAGGAACCAAACTCACACCCTTTATAGTGCACTAGGTAAGGAACCAAACTCACACCCTTTATAGTGCACTAGGTAAGGAACCAAACTCACACCCTTTATAGTGCACTAGGTAAGGAACCAAACTCACACCCTTTATAGTGCACTAGGTAAGGAACCAAACTCACACCCTTTATAGTGCACTAGGTAAGGAACCAAACTCACACCCTTTATAGTGCACTAGGTAAGGAACCAAACTCACACCCTTTATAGTGCACTAGGTAAGGAACCAAACTCACACCCTTTATAGTGCACTAGGTAAGGAACAAAACAATGTAACTCACCCTATGAAGTGCACTACAGTCAACAAGTGAACATTTTGGACACTGCCATGGTCAGCAGGAAATCAAGCACAACTAAAGGTTTCTATGAAGGTAATGTAAGACTAAAGTTTAGAACTCACATACATTGCCTACTGTTTCTCACACAGCACTTTCTGTGTCAGACTATGAGTCTACGACAACAAGGCAGCGATACAGACGTTCAGTTAGCCACTTCGTCCACTTACATCTTTCACTCCTCTAAGCGTCATCCACCAGGGATGGCGGGTAACTATCAGGTCAGGAGAACCGGCTGGACGAGGAGAGCTATGCAGGAAATTACTTCATCTTTTCATTTATTGGCACTGGGATTTGTAGTTTTTTTGTCTTCCTAATCCACCTCAGTTGTGTGTATGACAGAGCACAAAAAGAACTACATTATTCTCCATGTTTGCAGCTTATGCCCTTATCAGGTGAGGAAATGGGCTGCAAGCACAGGCTTGGGGCAGCAGTGATCTGAGGTGTACTCTGCACAGTGAATATGCGTGTGTGTGTGTATATATGAATGTGAGTATGTATCAGGAATGTACATTAATTGAAATATTTTTTTACCAGCATTTGCCTGGTAGTTAGTGTGAATTTCCATCCCTGGTGTGTATACATGTTGCACTTTTATGTGTGTAGAGCAACATGACTGATGGTGCATGGCGAGAGCATCAGGACACTCTCAAAGACTCTTAAGCCGTCGCCTCTGCCTTATCCCCTCTCGTGTGGTGGTGCGGTCCGGGTTGCGGCGCCGGTGGCCTTCCCTCTCCGTCCGAGGCGCTGGAGTCGTCGTCGTCGTCGTCGTCCGTCTGCTCGGCGCTGTGGTAGAGCATGAGCGCCTGCGTCTTGTGCGTGATGGTGATGGTGCAGGGGCCCTGTGCCCACGGCTCGCCGTCCACCTGCATGGGCATCCGCGAGCTCTTCAGCACCAGCTGTGAGGCCACACACGCGCGCACACACACACACACACACAGACACAGTCACAGACAGACACACACACACACAGACAGACACAGCCACAGACAGACACACACACACACACAGAGACGCACCACAGGTCAGTTCAGAGGTAGTATTCTGTCCAACTGAGCTACTTGTAGAGTGTGGCTACTGCACAGCACAGTGAGGAAAAGGGGGTTAAGGTTAGAGTTAGAAATAAGGTTAGTTAGATAGTAGAGTTCTATCGATTTCAGCTATCGTGACTGATCCCGAAGAAAAAGCTCAACTTAACAGCACACCGGGACAGCCATATTCTCCCTGGCCTCCTCTCTGCTTCCTGGCCAGCCTCTCCCACCTGACCTCAACCTTTCCCTCTCCTCGGCATCCTTCCTCTGCCTTATAAATGGCCATATACACCAAGAACTAGAATGACAACAATAACTATAATGTTTTTTTTAATTCTTACAACTTAAAGGGATACTCTGGTGTAAAATGAAAATGGGTATGTTAAAACATGATAAGTTGGTATGTTTGCTGAGGAGCAAAACTGTGCTGGCCTGTTGCATTTTGATAGCAGTACCAGCAGTGACTCTACAGAGGCTCAGCTGCGGAATCAAATTCAGTGACACCTTGACCGAAACTGCCGAAATGCGACATCAAACGATATGTGTACCTTAGACCTTTTACTGACTTGCAATCACATGTGGTGGACGACTCTCAAACAAGAAGGTGGATGTTCCTGTCCCTACATTAAACTACCAGAAACAACTCAACTAGATGGCGTAAGACTTCCAAGTGAACCATTTGAAAGCCACAAGGTTTGAATTAAGATCTTGGCAGAACCAAAACTTAAATGTCAGAAGGAGAACTGTAAACAAAGTACTCAGTGTTGTGATTCCGTTATTTCTGGTTTTGGGGGTGGAGGGGTGGGGGCATTCTGTTTCAAAGGTCTGGGGAACTGTTGACTCATTGCCACAGAAAAACACCACACTGTGCCACATGATTCCCATTAATGTGTTAGTAGACAATACTTGGAAAGCTGCTAAGAGCTCAAAGGAAAGTCCTACAAAAGATTCAGACAGATTTAAAGGGAAAGAATGAGAAAAAAGAGAGCAGAAAGTACTGCAGTCACTGCATATTCTGTCTTACATGGTTTGAACTTTGACCTAAAGCTGAGGTCTTTGGACTCTCCTCGGTGAACTTAAACCTAATCTAAGATTACCTTAGGGCTAACAATTTAAATGCAATCTTGCACCACTCAATCAGTTACAGGCCATATTTAACTGTGATGTGCTCAATATGGCTTGTTTGGCAAATCACAAAGAATGTGCTCAAAAAAGGGTCTAAAAAAACTGTCAAAATCTATCGTCACGCGCTGAGGGTTCTTTATACTATATAATAATACAATTGGCTGATTGGACTCATTCCCCCACTCTCCATCTCCATCTGAAGCTGGTGTGTGGTGAGTGCTCTGGTGCAGCATGGCTGCTGTGAATCACCTCGTGGGTGCTACACACCGGTGGTGGTTAGTTAGATCCCCCTGCGCTGTAAAGCGTTTTGGGTATCTTAAAGCAACACTAAGCAGTTTTTTCAACCTCACAAACAATGTTTCCAAAATCTTTTCAGAGGTTCATCAACTTGTAACAGCTTGAAAAGCACTTCTGAATTCACTTTGTCACCCGCCATGGTCTATAACTGCACTAAGTAAGTTTGGAGAAGCGGACCGTCTCTCTGTAGTTCTCAATGAGAGTCGATTCCGCTTCCAACCTGTAGGGCGACCGAAGACTAACACTACTTAGTATTGCTTTAAATATTAGCAACAACTATATTGAAATGCAATGTGTTGTTCTTTTGTGGTATTTGTTTCAATAATGTGCTAACCCGACACTAAAGAAGCAGTGCATTGTGGGCCAAGGTTGACAGAGAGGATGACCTTACCCGGACTGTGTGAGCCTGGCCCAGTCGTACGGGGTTGGCCAGCTTGACCTGGATCTGTGCACAGTGGAAAGAGCCATAGACTCCCACCACCTCCAGCAAACCATCGTCCAGCCTGTGGGAGGACAACACAAAGCATTGACAAAGCTGCTGAAAACGTTCTCTGTTGTTCCTCAATGGTGGAACAAGCTACCTGTTGCTACGAGAGTAGGGTCATCCCTCTCTACCTTCAAAAAGCACCTGAAGACCCTATTTTTCCAGGAGCACTTCCCATTCTAACAATGCTATCCTCCACTCACCTGTACTCTGTCTGCACTTACTTTGTAACCAGACTTGTTAGTTACGGCTATGTTGTTCCTGAGGATGGGTCCTCCGTGCTTCTTTGCTACTATATTTTATTATATATTATATATTATTTATAAGCTTGTGAATCAACAGTAGGAGGTACATCAATACATTTTACACTTCGATTAGTGCTTGTACCCCAATAATGTGGCATTATATTTTATCAGTTTGGTTTTGTGTTCAATTTTTTTTAACTGCTATATACTCTTCTATACAGGGCAGCATTGTACTCCAAATAATGTGGCATTATATTTCATCAATTTATTTCTGTGCTCAAAAAATGTCACCACTACGCATGGTGTGTTGTGCTCACCGTGTTGGGGGGCACGGCTCGTCCCCCATCCCCTCCCACAGCCTGCAGCCGCCGCCCCAGTAGCCGATGTTGCAGACGATGATGCCCTCCAGACTGGGCAGCGCCACCCTCTCCCCGTCCATCTCCAGCTGTGCAGACACAGGGGGGGGGGGGGCAGATTAGTCTCGCCCTCAGGCCCATAAGGCTGCTCATGACAGCTTTCATGGCCCTACTGCACATGCGGCCACTGCATCTTTTACAATGACCTCTTATTTGTGAAAAGCATGATATTACACTTTTAATGTCATACGTTGAATGACAGATTTAAAGCCACAGGTGCAGGTCATTCCAGAGGATGCTGTCACAGCATGTGCAGAATGGCCACTGAGGGGAACAAAACCCTTGTGAACACCAGTCACAATATGTCCATTGTCTTACTTAGATTTACTGCCATTTGTACAGATGAAAATAGAAAACCAACTCTTTTGGGCTTTCACAAATGCAGAAATCAACAAGGGTATGGGAGAGTGTTCATATAAACATACAGTTTTCGCTACTGAGTTAAACAGTCATAGTGTTCTCTTCATAAGGCTCCTGTTTATGTTGCAAGGGGCTTACAAAAAGATTTACAGTCTCTTCAGTGGCTTAACAATGGCTTTCTACTTTGACATCAAAAATCAACAGCTTAACTTTAGAATTGTCTTGTCTTACATTTACTGTAAATTCTCTGCCAATGTACCCTTTTAAATGTTTTTTGGCTACAAACAGTGCACAAAGACCTCTAAGAGTAGGATACAGGTTCAAATGAGCCCAACTTTATCTTTACTGACCCAACTCTACATGCTGTGATGACATCTTATGGAATGACCTAGACCTCTTACTTGGGGAAAAATATGATATTAGACATCTAATGTAACAAATTCAATGACAATCACATTTGATGTAGCTAAGCTCTAAGCTTGACTTGTATGCAGCAGCAACAGACACATTCCTTAAGATATTTTAAATGCTGAGATCAAAACACAAATCTTACCTCAATCCTCTTATCCAGATCTTTGCATTCTTGCACTAAGCAATCTTTAGTGCCGTAAAGAAAATAAACAGCCTGCAACAAAAAGACCACCGTGACCAAACAATGTGAAGAATTTACATTCAATAGTAGCTGGACTACAAATCCTGAGGTGCCCAAGCACAGTTTTCAGTGTTTGTAACTGACCAATACAAATGTAAAAAACTAAGACTTCATGTGTCATTAAAAATAATAAGTGGCATAAAATAAAAATAAATTTAAAAGAAAACGAAATTAGCAGAGGCACTCCGAGATTTGAACAAAATCTAAAAAGCCTTTAATAATACCTTTGTGTCTTCTCAAAACTGTTTTTTTTTATTGTTCTTATTTTATTATTAATTGTATTTATTGTATTTTTTACTTGTAAACTATATAGTGCAATGCATTTCTCCTTCCAAAAAGCTGCCTGAGGTCGTTGCCAGGGCAGCCCGGTCGTTGTGGGCTGACCTTGTTGATGATGCGGCTGGAGAAGAAGGAGGGGGTGTTCTCCCGGTGCGTGTGGAAGTTGAGTGCCATCAGGGCGTCTGGGCCCACTGAGAAATAATTGTTCATCGACAAAACCTGAGGAGCACAAATACAGAGGCCTGTTACCAGCAGGTTGCTTTTTTAATAAAGAGATTTCTAACTCAGAAATCAGTTGCCCTTTCCCTCAGTTACGCCACAGTGACAGTGACAACACACTGACAAATGCGAATGAAGAAACCAACACCAAGATTGGCTGCTACAGTCTTAAACTTGAAGAATGAGTGAAAAGACATTTGAACATAGTTATGACTCAATTGCTTTTGCACAAACCACTTGTGTTCATACAGCACTAACCTTTGGCTTCCTTAGAAAATGGCCCTTGGAGACTACTTGAACTTTCCATCTGAAAGGGTAACAGCAGACAGAGCACCAGTTACTGTTGTTTGTTATGTCTGTACAGACTGTTATTGTTAATCCTTGTTATGTCTTAACAGATGGAGTGCACACAAGTACCCCTACTCTACAAAGCAGAGAAAAGCATACTAATTTAATGTCATGCTCATCACTATAGAGAGCAATGATCCTGAGAAAATTAAAAAAGAAGAAAAATGCACATTAAATGGCATTAGTTCAATTTTAATATTTGTCTCGTTTTTCATTTCATATTTCTTTTTTAAATGTTTTATGGCCATCGTGTACCTCACAGCTGATTAAACAAAGACCAGATGTATAATTCATTAAACATAATTTCTTTAAAGATATCAACAAAGACAATGAATGGAAAAAAATTATCTGGAACCAGGACCCGGCCCATACGAGAGGAGTACTGTTACTCACCCCTTGAAATTGAACAATTCAGTGTCAATGTACCGCTAAATAAGGCACATCGTGTACACTCTTGGTGTAGCCACATGGTGTAGACAACTTATAGCCATTAGCTAAAATAACTGCGCTATGCCACATTAGGTGCTTCTGTCATTATCACACTGATGTTGTCACTTTTTCTGTCTTCTGCTGCTGTTTTTTTGGTCCTTTCATTGCATATATGTATAACTGAGCATGTAACCAATAAACTTTTAAAACTTGATACAACTCAGTGTCCAGTCAGCCAGTCCAGATTCTGATCACGACTGAAAACTCAAACACTGGTGACTTCCTGTACCTGAAACATCACGTGAATTAAAAAAAAAAAAAAAAAAAAAACATCTTTGGGAGCATAACACTGATGTTGCAGACGTTATATTTTCATTGACTTTCCGTACCTGTCCATCTTCACCACCTCCGCATCCAGAATGTTCCGGAGCACCTGCTCCACTGGTATCTCGCCGGCATATCCTGCCCCCCAGCCCAGTGAGTTAGACAGGTCGTTTCCCGTGCCCAGAGGAAGCACAGTCACCCTCGGTATAAACTGGTCTTGGCCCTGCCCGCCAGGAAAAAAGCAGTGAGATCACCTTTATGATAAAATTAGGATACCAAATCCATGAGAACATAATTTGGTATCAATTAATGTCAAAGCAGTTTCTGATCTAACCACTTTGCCTAGACAGACAGGTTTGCCTAGGATATTCTGCATTGCCAGAATTTGTAAGCACTTTATAACAAAAATAGGGTGACTGCTTAAAAATTTTCAGTTGCTGATTATAAAGCCATCAGAAGTGTTAATAGTTACTGCACATGGTTAGCTGATTATTATATAGTACTTGGGTGAACACATAACACAACTGGTTCACGCAAGTAAAATAAAAAGCTGAATGATTTCCAGTGTGCAGTGTTTATTACAATCACTTCTGCTGGCTTAACACTGGGGTGACATCTGGGGCGTCAACACCGACTGCACCACTCACACCATGCCGGGCGGAGCACCCACCTTGAGCTTCATGGTGTCGATGGCGTCCAGCACCCAACCCACCGTCCCGTCACCCCCACACACCAGCACACGCACACGGCCCGAGGGCAGCAGCGTGCACAGCTGCAGCGCTTTGGAGGGGGGCAACTCCGACAGGTCAAACACCTGCAGCAGGAGAAGCCCATTCACATCACACAGCATTCTTCACAGAGTGAAATACCCTACCTGTCACTATGAAAGACTGTGCTTGTGTGTGTGTGTGTGTGGGTGTGTGTGTGTGTGTGTGTGTACACATGTGCGTGTGCATGTGGGTGTATTAGGGCTGCACAGTATTAAGAAACTGCAATATGCCAACAGTTTGCTCATTCTTGCGATGATATGACTTTTGAAAATGCCCATTTCCAGCTATGCTGGTCAACTCTATTAGGTACACAAGCACTGACTTAGTACTATAGTCTAGAGTGTTCTGATTAAAGCAGAGATCAGAGAGAGAGAGAAAGAGAGAGAGAGGAAGAAATAAAGAGAAAGAAGGGGGGAGAGAGAGAAAGAGAGAGAGAGGGTGAGAGAAAGAGAGAGCAAGAGAAAGAGAGAGAACCAAATTATTCACAGAAAGATAAATATTTGGCATATTGGCTTGAAGCAACACACAAACAAAGCAAGCTACAAAACTATTTGTCCCGGAACAGAGAATGCAAATTGGCACACTATGTAACAACGATAAGAGACACTAAATTAAGAACACATTAACCAAATACAGGTTCAGCAACCACAATCTAACAGTAGAGACTGGCAGGCACAGGCAAACAGGATGCCTAAAGAAAACATGCTGTGCATTGTATTGTCATAATCATGAAACTGAGACCGAGACTGTCTAAATTACACAGAAATTCGGTCCAAATTCTACCCAAAATTTCAAGCAATATGTATATCATTTTCAGATATTGACGTGCCCAAGAAAATTAGGTATTTATTACGAGAGGGTAAAAACTGTGTAATTCTAGCTGTACATTATGTATACACCTGCGACAAAAAAGAATATCATGACAGTGGTTCGCCTTTGACTGCATATATCAATCACAACACCTACGCACTACCCACACATCACAGCTGCACACATTCATACACACATGCACACACAAATACACATACCTACTGAAAGATTTACCGTTTTCTGTTCTCAATAATGTGCTAATATTTAAAAGTACATATTTGCATAAACAATATGTATTATTTTTTTCTGTTTGTATGTTACTGCTTTTGCAATGCGACATCGTGATTTGTCATGCCAAGACAGCAAACTGAATTGAAATTGAAACTGAATTGAGAGAGAGATTGAGAGAAATACCGGGAAAAACAGAGAGAGAAAGAGAGAGACAGACAGACAGAGAGACAGACAGAGAGAAAGACAGAGGAGGGGGGGAGAGAAAGGAGGAGAGGAGAGGCAGACCTGGACGGGGTTGAGCAGGGTGCGGAATTCTCTCAGGAGCGCCTCGCCCATGTTGTTGCCGCTGCGAGTGTTGGCCAGCACCAGCACTGGAGTCCAGTCCTCGCCACACGCCACCGCCAGCTGCACGTGGATACACACACACACGCGCGCACACACACACACACGCAAGCACACATGCATGGACACACACACACATGAAAACACAAATCAAAACATACTCATTTGAAACTTTCTGAATTGGAACCAAATACAGGGTTGAAGGCAGCCTTAAGAAGCATAAAAATGTTAAGAAGACAAAAAAGGAAGACATAGGTCACTTCCAGTGTTGTATAAAGTACTGGAAAATCACACTCAAGTAAAAGTACAGGTACCCCTTCAAAAAATGACTTTGGTAAAAGTCAAAGTCACTGACTAAAATGTTACTTGAGTTAAAGTCTTAAAGTATTAGAAATTGCTGGTACTTAAGTACGAAAAGTAATGTAAAAATAAACATACTCAAGTAATGTAATTAAAAGTACAAGTAAAAGTTAATAACAGGCAAAGGCAGTCTGAATTTGTAATATTTTTTATATTTTGGTTAAGTGTGAAGGGCCGGGTTTCCCAGATGCATTTCTTAGCGTTAAAAACTTCTTTAGACCCTTCTGAAGGCTCCCGTTAGAAACAACCACGTTTCCCAAAATACTTCTTAGCATTGATGAGTTCAGTCAGACGCCACGTTATACCAGAACTTCAGGTGGGAGCATATTACCAAAGATTAAAAGGTTCGTTAAGAAGGTTCTTAACTGGGAAACTCGGCCAAGGTCATTTAGCACCTATGGTAATCTTAAATGACAAGCAATTACACTGCTGAAAATGCACATGCATGACCAATTGCTGTCATTATAAACAAAAGTGGAGAGAAAACTAAATGTTATCTGGCATCTGAAGAGGGAGACCACAGTTTGAAACCTTTCTTTCGTAAACCTTTGCTTTTTAAAATAAGATTAAGTCAGTGCTGAAAATGAGGCGTACATCACCCCATCAAGAAAAAAAACCATAAAACACTGCTGTCTCCGTCTCCTCTTCCATCAGGACTGAGTGCAAAGCTAGCTTACTGCGTGAAGCCAACAGGTGTAGCCTATTGGTTGTCATGTGCAAGTGGCAATTGCGAACAAGACAGGCACGTCCTGACTTCATTGCAGTCAGTTTTTTTTTTTTTTTTGGTAACTAGTAACTAAACGGCACATTGAAAATGTATCGGAGTAAAAGTATGCAATTAGGTTTGGAAATATAGTGAAGTAAAAGTAAAAGTTATCAACATTTTTAAAACTCAAGTAAGTACAAATTCATCCAAAATGTACTTAAGTACAGTAGTGAAGTATTATTACTTCGTTACTATACAACACTGGTCACTTCATTTACCAAACAGGTCTTACAGACCCTGTATGTGTGTGTGTGCAACAGCAATTTGGCCCATCGTCACCTTCTGGCATTCCTGCGTGAGAGTGTGCTTGTGTGTGTGTGCGCGTGTGTGTGTGTGTGTGTGTGTGTTTGTGTTTGTGTGTGTGTGTGTCTGTAACAGCCATCTGCGGCCCTCACCTTGCTGTACTCGTCGGGCTGTCTGCGGCGCAGCTTGTTTACGTTGTGGAGGTAGTGAGGGGGGATGATGAGGCAGTGGAACTCCCCCAGGTCACAGCGCTCGCCCTCCTCCAGACTCACCTTGCAGTCCTCATGCACCGTGGTCTGGCACCACACACACCTGTGGGTGGACGTACACACACACACACACACACACACACACAGGACCATGCACGTCCACAGAGAGAGGGGGTGGGTAGTGAGTGGCACATTCGGTTCATATAGATGAGACATACATAAATAGATAAGACGTCACAGACATTAACATCTCCTGACAAAACTGACCGGTGAGCAGGTCAGGTCAGGTCCAGTTTAATCGCAAATCCATCATCCTAATGACTGAGAAAAAAATCTATGGCTTAGGCTTAGTGGCATCAAATGCCCCTGATGTTCTGTTCTGTGATCCTTTTAGGGAACCTGTCATGCCCTTTTTACATCAGACCACAACTAATGACAGATTAATTTGTGCTTCAGTTAATGCTTTTATCTGGTGGTCTCTCATTCTGGCGCTAAGAAGACGGTATCAGAACCAGAGTCCGAATTACCTGTAGTCGCACAGCTTTGGCTGGGTGCCGCACTGCTGTTTGCACACTGCACAGTAGCTACAGAGGGGGACGTTTCCACGAACCCAACGATGGGTTAGAGTTCCGTCTGCCTGAGGTGGAGACATAATCTCTTTGCACAACATGGTGCGGTCGGCCCGTCGCAGGCACTGCTCGTCGGCGCAGATACCGCAGCAGTCGCAGAAGGCTCCCTGGAGGATGTGCTGAGAGCATACGCAGCAGTACGTGGGCTTGTTGAAGAGATCGGTGTAGTGCCATCCGTGTTTGCTTTTGCGGACAAAGTACTTCATGTACACCTGCCGTTTGGAGCGTTTAACGCTGCACCAGAGCGTGATGATTACTGGTACCAGAACCGCCAGTGAGGTCCAAATGAGAAGGGTCCATTCCTCCCGCGCACCACTGGTGTTAAACTGTGCGCTGGCACCTTCCTCTTCAGTCTCCATCTGAACGGGTCGACTGGTTGACAAACTAAACGCTTGCAATAGCGGGCTGCAGTTAACCAGCGTTTTTTGATGTAAATAAACACAACGGCGCTGTTGGCATAACGCTATGTTTAGCTACATTAAAATGTGTACTGGCGTAAAACAGCACTCGTTTTTAATAAATTATGCCAACCCAAACAACGTTACCGTCTTTAACGTAGAGTAGTCATTTATCTTATCCGCATTTAACGTTACGCCATGGCTCATGTTTTCACTTGTAGCGACAAGAGAACACAAAATACAACTAACACAAATTACAGGAAGATGTTTGTCAGTTCTAATAGTCTGAGAGCTGACAAGTTAAATTGTGTTAGCCACCGCAGCTTCCCTATGATGATCTCGTTAGCTAACTTAGTCACCCTCCCACGCAACTCACTATCACCTCCGCTAAACCAGGACAATTGCACTGCTGAAACACTTAACGATAACATCTGCGTATCTGCCACATATATGATACTACGGACTACTTCTCTAACAACGTGAACATTTCATAAACATGAAACATTAGCGCAGTGACGCACCCCTTTGCTAACCGTGCTGCTCCAGCCCTCTACTGACATAGCGGACCATTGTGCGGAAACGGAAATGATGACGTAGTTTGTTTACGCTCATCTGTCTCATCTGTGTAGGCTTTACCTCAAAACCTGGACCAATGACTGTACTGAGCAGAGACGAGGCCTGGTCTGGGCACAAATTGCTATGTGGAATAGCGTGCATGCAATCTGAAATCATATTTGCAAAACCATGGCGTATCTCTGTGTAATATATTCGCCCATTAGCTTAGAGGAAAAACACACAAGCAAACAAACACTATTTGGCTTAACTTTGGCTGTGCTGTGCACAAATTCAGATAGTCTGATGCCACACATATCTAGCCTCAGATTATTTTCTACCTCCTAAGAAAGACAATGAAAACAAATTATATGGTGTTATTAAGGCCCACATTCTGCCATACTGTCTTTTATTAACAGTAGCCTATTACATTTTAAAATTGTAAAAGGAAAATGCTTCAAATTGTGTCCCCAATGCCTACACGAACTATCTCTATCCAGGACATCAGTATTCTGACTGATTTGGACTAGGCCAATGATGACAATCCATAGCTGTTCAGGGGCTGCATATTCAAGGTTCCATACCGAATGCAAGCCCTTTATAAGGTTATGGATCAGCTGCCACTAACTGTTAATGTATTATTATCGTGGATCCACATCACAGTCCTGTAAAATATTGTATGTTGCCATTAGTGTGCTACTGTAGCTTCAGGGAATAAAAATGATCATTACGTCAGAGTATACAAACAAGTCCATACAATGTTGAATACATTTACTCCTTAATTTGATAGTTTCAGCTTTCCTCATTATTCTCATAAATAGTTTTTCTGACAGACCTTAATAATCCTGAGTCCTGATGTGTGGTACTGAATCCTTTAAAGCAACACTATAGATTTTTCAACCTTAAAATAGTGTTTCCAAAATCATTTAAGCAGTTCATCAACTTGAAACTGGGTGAAAGGCACTGAATTCTCTTTGAATTCTTCCATATGCTATAGCCGCACTAAGTAAGTTTGGAGGAGCGGGCCGTCTCTTTGTAGTTTGAATGAGAGACAACTCTGCTTCCAACCTGTAGGGCAACCGGGCATGAAAACTACTTAGTGTTGCTTTAATTGCCACTTAGCTCAGCCAGCATTTGTGAAAGCAGAGATAATAAATATCCATGACTCTGAATGTAGATTTCACCAGGAATTCCAGACTCAATCCACATCTCATGTGGTGTGTCAGCAGATGAAGTTTGATGGTAATCACATATTTGGCCCTGTACAGCTCTTGCATCGTGTTTGTTTTAGTAATCTACACTGGTCAACCTATTGTTTTTGTTTTTAAATGCTGACAAAACCTTGTCAAGGAATGGCATTTTTTAAAGGAAAAGAGACAGTCTTCAACAAGTCAAAGCAAGTAACAGCATGACACTCCGCTCACAGGCAGAGAAAAAGGCACTAAGATGATTTATGTGACCACTCATGTTTCAGCACTGTACACTGTGATGGAGCAGATATGTAATCTAACAAGATTTAGATGTCTCAGGCTGCAAGCGCTCTACTGTGATTGACTGTATAGCTGTATCTCTACAGAGACGCTCAAATTTGTCATGACTCCAAGAGGCATAAAAACCGCTGTCCAATTTGCAATAAATCAATCATTCAACTCAGAACAGTTGTATAACTGTATCATCCAAACTGAGTCATTTGACAGAGTGTAGCATCCATAGACACATAGAGGGGACAGACCAACAAAAACGAGTAGTGGATCAATATGTATTTCCCTGTAAATGTAATGTATTTCCATAGTATTTAACATGCCCAAAAAGGGGTTCCACAAGGTGGGGGCAGGGGTGTCACTAAGGGGGGTTAGATCAGGACAATTCAGGAGGTTCAGAGCTTTACAGGGGTCCCCAGAGAACTATGATATGGTTGGGGTTAGGGCCCAAAATGATTTTCTTCCTGGGGGCCCACTATTTCTAGCAGCACCCCTGCATGGGGGAATTAGAATCGTATTGGATTAACTTTAATACAGCAATGAGACAGACCAATAGCAAGCCATGCAGCAAAACAAAGTACAACATGGAGTAGCAGGACAGCATACAATGGCCAGGCAAGTAGGCTACAGTACAGTCTACAACATTGAACAAGTACATAAAAAAGGACAAGATGAAAGCAGGACAAAGTATAACATATAGGGACAGCAGCGAGACTGAATGCATATAGCAACAGGATAACACCATGGCATGCAACAAACAGCAATAATAAGTAACAAAAATAGTGCTAGCAGTAAGTGTGCAAAAAGTTAAAACAAGTCTAAGGGCCCTGCATTCACAAAGGGACCTCATTACAATGACAATCATTATTATGGTTTGGTATAGCCCATATTATGGCCCACAATGTCAAACAGTGGCACTGTACCTGTTTTGTGTTGGGTCATTAAATGCTGATGAACTGCAGTTTGTACCAGCACTTGCACTAATTGATCATTATTATTCAAAATGATGTTGTTATTATGAAGTTTCAAAGCAGCTTACAAAGAGAGCGTGTTTACTGAGATAACTGGCGTTCGCGCTCCACCTAGTGGCTCTTTGAGCAGCTTGCAAGGACGAATTTATTGGAATTCTAATCTTGTGTCCAGATGTTCAGACCTTATCATTTTTTAATGCGCCATAGACTACAGGGACAAGGTTAAGCAATTAAAATAGCCTCAGACAATCAGACGTTCGTCAGTAGCCATCGTATGTCAAACGGTCTTAACGTGAGTGGAGTATTTTATGTCGCTTGTATGCTTCTGACCTTAAACAGATGTTTTTGCAGTTGTGCGTAGATTTCCAATGATTGATGACGCAAGAACTGAGACTACCCCCCTACTTATTCATTTTCTGTACAGCTGTTCAGTGCAGGGACTGTGGTATACGGAGAAGCAAGACGAAAAATGAAGTTTGTGGCTTGTCTTATTTGTTTGGTCCTCCTGACCTCACTGACGGGTAAGTAATTTTAATTTCTATTTTTAAAATCGGCAGGTCGCATTGACTGAATCAGAACTTTAAGATAATTTAGACATAGGCTAACTTTTCTTAAAAACACACACACACACACAATGTGAGGCCACATTATATAGCGTGCACAAAAAATAGACGTACTGCATCATCCTATGGTTATGATTGCAGGAATGTTTATGAAATCAACTTCGTGAGTAAAAGGGTCGCTGCTAAAAGCATTCATAATGGACAATAATAAGAAAAGTTAAATATCGTTTTGAATGATCTGTAATGTTTTAGCTGCTGCACAATAATGCCCTTAAACTCATATTTCAATATTTCTTATTTGTTTGTTTTGATATCTAATAAAATATTGAATATAAATAGACCTACATCCATTTATAATAATATTTACAGGACAATGCAATGTACATAGGTACATTGCAAATCGGCACTCATTGTCTGATATGTCATGTATACCTTGCATTAAAATAGCACAAAATCATATGCAGGATCCATCTGCAAAATAAACGATTAGCTGCTCTGTGCCACGTTGCCGTGTGAGCTGTGTGCCTGTATTGACTGAGCAGAGTTCATTTTCATACCCCCTTGCAGGTTGGCCCTCCGGGTCACATGCTCGCCCAGGCCGACTCCCCGGGGAGAGCGGGGAATGAATGGGCACTTTGTTGCTCCCTCCAAAAACAGCCTCTAATGGCATTCTGGTCAGAGACACGCAGAGGCATAGAGAGAGAGAGAGAGAGAGAGAGAGAGAGAGAGAGAGAGAGAGAGAGAGAGAGAGAGAGAGAGAGAGAGAGAGAGAGGAACACAGCAAAGTGTGTGTGCGTGTGTGAGAAAGAGAGAGAGAGAGAAGTACCTCTGGCTTTAGTTCTCACAAGCATGTGAAATGGACAGACAGAAAAAGACAAAGCTACAGCAAGAGAAAGGACAGACTGACAAAGAGAGAGAGAGAGGGAGAGAGAGAATTGGGAAATGGGGGAGAACTAACATGGTCCACATGCAGAAGTGTCAATGTGCAAGTGCTTGGAACTGTACAATACATTTATATAATTATATCACCTGTATTTATACAATGAATAAAAGCACATTATCTATAGGCCTAAAATAAAGAAAAAAACAAGCAAAACCTGTAAATTAGCTGTGACAGAGGAAATACCTCTCTAGGGGAATAGTAATTATTCTCGTGTACCACAAAAGCAAATGAATATTATTTTACTCATTTTCCCTCATATTAAATCTCGTGGCAAAGTACCAATTGGCGTATATGCGGGAGCTTTGTTCTGCTGTGCTAAAATCAATATTTTATTTGGCCTCACAACGAATGACCCATTGAAGAGAAATGAGAAGCCCATTCATTAAATACCATCAGGGATTGACTAACACTGTAGCATATTTAAAAGGTTTTAAATCATATTTTAAATAATATATCATATATTAACACAAAGGCGACGTGGGTATATGAAAAATGCGCACTGAAAGCGGACTAACGTACTGTGCTCTCCTGTTCTCCAAGCAGAGGCATCGCCGGTCATCAAAGAGAGCTTCGCCAAGCAGCTCCTCCGCACCAAGAGACAGAAGCCTGGCTACCCTGACGAGCCCATGAGGGTGAGGAGACGTGGGAGGACAAGCTGTCACATACATAACTTAGGCCTATTAGCTTTTGTCTGGAGATGGCGAATCTGTGTAAATTCCAAAACTTGATTTAGGTTAAATGTTTTGAAATGTTGTAAAGGCGACAGATTTTTAGGATGCTTGTACACTCCGAAGACTTGGTTGTATTTATACAACTTATACACTGTATAACTTATCACTGTATTACGCAGTATTTTCAAGCGTTATCCTTAGACAAGCTGTCATCACCTCTCTCTCTCAGGAGCACATGCTGCACATGCAACGGCTGGAGCAGAGGGCACGTGAGACCAACTTGGAGAACTGGCTCAATCCTCACTGCTTCCCGCGTTGTGATCGCAACTACGGATACCCCGTCTAATATCTCCGTGGGTAAAAAAAAATCTATCAATCATTGCCAACATGTCATTATTTACGATACAGTGTCACCTTACAAAAACGGTGAAGATAGGACGTGGTGACCCAGACAGAAATAAACACCCTGCCACATATTTGATCCAATCATTTGCTGAACCAGCTGATCCTAATAAACACACACAAGACAAGTAGATTAGCTAATTAGTGAATTAAATCACCTGTGTTAAGTGTACAGGTAGAAGAAGAACGTGGCAGGGTTTCTACTTTCTGAAGGCGGGATGTCCACCTCTGGACATCCTGCGTTTGAAAAGAAACGAAACTGGCCAAGTTGTAGGAAGGCAGTACTTTGTCAAGAAATCTGATTGCAATTTCGCATATATTAGAGGAAAACAAATGTAATTTCCCTTTTTCTGATGTTTCATTTATAGAGCTGTATGAACGACCTTGGCTGTTGGTGATGACTAACGACAATGGAAAGACGGAGACGGAGAGGAGAATGAAGTCAGAAGCAAGTCCTGCTTACTGCGTGCCTCATTCAGATGTCCGCCAAAGGACCTCTGCGGGGAATTTGCAATCCTTAAATAGACCACACATTTACGTTTACATATGCACGTGTAGAATTGTATCGGCTGATGCTACATATAATTGTGAGCAATTAGGACGAATCTGTTAAAAATAAATAAAGCATAAAATAAAAGCATACTGGAAAGAAATTAATAATTGAGTATGTATATAAACTGTGTTTACCACGCTATGAGACGGAAAAGACAGATGCTGAAATGGTGAAAGTGAAATACGTTTGTGCTTTTGTACATGAGATGACAGAATATTTTCGAATATTCTGTTTTGACACGTTTGTCGGTTTGTCTCAAAACGGTTCTTAGAAATGTACATCCTGTGAAAAAAAAACATAAACTAATTTCCGGCAAGGGCCATGACTGCAGTCTGTGGCACATAACAAAAAGAAAACTAGGCGACCTTGAGTTGCATATCTCGTAGTTTATCGTAGGAAATGGGCTAATAGAAAACGCCCACGGGTCACACAGCAATGCATCAGTTTCGTTTGCACGCCAGTTCCCCGTCGGAAGTTCAGGTTCAGGCCCACCCGCTGAAACCGCAAAACCAAAAACGCATCTTGTCACCAATTTGTTATGCATACATGGGTATTTTTGCTTCAGGTTACTGACTTTTTTAAAATATGATTTATGACTGTTAATTTGCTCTCTTTGCCATTCTAACACATTTTTGGGCAGGTTGTCTAAAACACGTAGGCCTATACCCTATATTTTAATCTTAAAAAACAGTATCAGACCGTGCATGCGTGCAGCCACAAAATAGGCTACATAATCCCATCAAATAAAATGCTGTAATCAGGCCATTTTTATTACCGATCTTTATCCTGTAGAATACATTCCAACGTTTTCAAGAAGCGTGGGACAGACCTTAAGTCACTTGGAACAATTATGCGCAAGGTGCGCATGAAAATACTTATTTTGGCTTGCAAATCTGAAGTCTCCTTTTCACGTCAGCTATTATCCTCGTGTTTTTGGACATGTATGAGTCTTACCGATTTTTTAACCATCACAGGAGCAATAATGAGTCAATGTTTTTCCTCACATAAATAAAATGAAATGTTAACCGTATGTGATCGGTTATACTTTAAACATTGGACATTATAAGCAACAACAGCTTCAAAGGAGTTTTGAACGTCAGTTTACTTACAAGGTGAATGGAAACTCATACATACAGGAAATGTGGCAAACTGTTAAGTGACAGATACAGACGCCGTAGTTAGACTTCTTGTTAGAGGTGACAAGACGACAGAAAAGTTCAACTCGCTCATCAGCAAAAAGACATCGATTTGCAGGCCTGGGCCAGACTTAAAATCTTACTTAAAGCAGACAGTAGAAACAGTATACGAATTTCTGCATTTGTAGTAGTATAATTTTATGGCAACTGGACACTGCGAAAGAAGCCTTCTGCCTATGTGAGTCCGACATTTGTAAGATTCTTGACGCACAGTGATGTACACGGTATTCCCCTCCAACACATGACATAAGGCAATTTATTCCTTAAATTGTCCATAGCAAACGCGGATATAAAACTGTTTTAGTGACACTGAACAGAAAAGAGGCAAACATTTTTGTACATTTTTTGAAAATTCAAACAGCCGCATACTTTTACAGAAAGTCGGAGATTCACCAGCAATCTCGGTGCTTAAATGCTCTCTACACAAATATAGTGTGCACGTTTAGTAAATGTCATTCTTTCCACAGTTTCTTCAATCAATTCAATTGATTTAATTACTCAATTAAGCAAATACAGAAGAGTTATACACAAACACATAAAACCAGTAAACTTTTTTATATACATGTACAAAATTTGACAATGATAAGGAACACTATAAAGAGTTTTTTTTTGTTTTTGAAAACTAAAATTATGACCACACTTAGTTTTTCTTATCAAACGTCAGGCCAAAATCATCTTTTGCCCTTAAAAAATCCTTTATCTGTGCTGCTCTCCTTGATAGTCACTGTCAGAAAGTTTGTGGTCACATCCGTGACAACCACCTTCTCCAGGTTGCCTAGGCACGGCTTCCAGCAGAGCTCTTCCTCTGGCGGGCCCGAGACCTGGGGGGGAACCGCGGGCACTTTGGCCAGGAGGCCAGGCTGGCACAGGGTCGCTGCTGGAGGGGGGGCGTCCTCCTTCTTCTGGCAGAGGCTGGAGTGGGCCAAGTGCTTCAAGTGCAGGGGGGTGTGGTGGAGCAGGCAGCCTTTAGTCCTGTAGCCATGGGCGTCTAGGCCTGGCCGCTGTGGGTGGGAGTGGGAGTGAGAGTGCAAGCTGAGGCCTGCTGCGTGGTGGTGTTTGTGGTGGTGGTGGGGGTGGTGGTGATGTGGCTTGCTGCCACCTGCTGGTGCCAGCCTCATTTGGGTTTTGGGGGTATAACAGGGTGGGCCGTGGAGAGGCCGGTGGGCCAGCTTGATCACCCTCATGTCCGAGCCCCGCTCCAGGCCGTCCGCCAGGCCGTGTTTGACCAGCTTGGAGGCACTGTACACCAGGGGCTCTTGGCTTCTGCTCTTGGCCAGCTCCCGAGAAGGACCACCACCACCGCCGCCACCGCCACAGAGCAGGCCGTCTTTGAAGCGCAGCTTGGGCTTGGGCCCTCTCTTCTTGGGGGTGGGCTGGAAACGGTCCTCGGCCGCTCGCAGGAGCGCGGGGGGAGGAGAGGGCAGGCGGTGGTGCTCTCGCGGGGGCTCGGGGGGACGCACGCGGACGCTCTCCCCCCGGTTGACGGCACTGGGGGGGAAGATGGTGGGCACCACGGCCCGCAGGCCCTCTCTGGCCCTGGGGGTGACCACGGGCTCTGGGCTGGGGTAGGTCACGCACATGCCCCGGTTGGCCTCGCTGCGGAACTCGTAGCTTCTGCCTTTTTCCTTCGCTTGAGCCTGAGACGACAGAAATGTTTGACATCATTAAATCAGGGACAGATACTTCCAGAGGTGTCAATTCTGTCTTCGGAAAGTAAATCCTCTGATTTGATCCACCCGTTTTCTGAACCAGCTGATCCTAATGAGCACTTTCATCATAACCCAAATAGAAAGGTAACAATTGCAATTTCTCTTTGTCTCTCTGTATTTCAATGTGACAATAAAAGTCCTTAAATCCTTATTTAATTGGTGAAATCACCTGTGTTAAGCGCACAGGCAGAGGAAATACATGGCAGGGTGTTTACTTAGTGAAACCAGGGTCTCCACCTCTGGATATGTCATGGTCTGGACTATTAGGAACTAAATGAGTGATAAACATTCAGAAGAATAAAGTGCTCTTCACTCATCAGTAGCTATATTTAGTAGCCAACACAAGACATTCTGCTTTTTGCAAAAATACAAATAATTGATACATATGTTTAAAATGTAAAAAATGAAATCACTTTATCTGTTCACTCAGCTGTACAGAACTGACACGATTTCAATAGAAATCAGACTTTCAGACTTGCCAGGATCAATTGCAAGAGGCTATATGCAAGTAACATCAGGTTGGTTGAGTGCTTGCAAAATAAAGCAAGCAAGATTCCTTTAGAGTAGCAGCAAATAGCAAAAACAACCAACACTGGTGAGCAACTAAGGTCAGACAAATAATACAGACTCCCAGCTCAGTCCTGATGAGGTGTTTGTACATCACATTTTATTCTTTTTTTTTTGCAATGAAAGGTTTTTAGCTAATAAACTACAACACAGGCAACTGTAACAAGTGAGCACTGAAGAGCAGGTAAATGGAGTAGATTTGATTGACAGGCAAAGTAATAAGCAGATGTGGACAAACCAGCTCGCGCGATTTCGCTAATTAGCTGATGTAGCTGTCAGAAGAGTAACTCACTGTGTGAGTGAACTGACTGGAATATGTGGCAGGACTTTTACTTTCTGAACCCGGGATGTTCGCTTCTGTTAATGACAGATGTATATTTAATTCCACAACTAAAGCCTATAGCCATGCTTTGGTTAAAAAAAAAAACAATTAAAAGGGACTAAATTGAGCTACGCCCAGCACACATGTGGATGCGGTAAGGGGGATCAAGGGGAGTCATTTCCACGCGCTTGGAATAATGCCCGGGGTGGTTTATCTGTGGTTGCTGTGTCACGTAATTGCCTGACGTCACTTTACATAAGTCTCTAGTTGTACATGTCGACCGTAATGAATTAACTCACCCGAAGAAGAAATGTCTTGGGTTTGGGTCCACGCTTTTTTGGCCCGTAAAGCTCCCTCTCGCGTTCTCTGCAATGACACCACAGCATTCATTAGCACGATATGACCATTTTCCCAGAAGACAATTGAGCAACCTTGGGAGTGCAAGCTACTTTATTTGCGATGCAACACAGTGTTCAGGACCATGATGTGGTAAAAAATATATTTATAACGTTACCGTTCTTCAAACGCGACGAAGAGGCGTGAGTCCAAAATATTTTCTTCTGGTTCCCATGTGCTGTACCTACGTATAGGGGAAGACCATGTTTACATGACAATTCTCCAACAATGTCATACATTCCAAGCTCTCAGCTGTGCACCCTCCAAAACGAAATATGAAATCGTTGCCAGCTTTAAAATGGGTTCGGTGCCAAGCCAGTTAGCGCTAGCATGGAAGCTAGCGACACATTTGCCATCAGGCACCCAGTGATACAGTTTGGTGGGCTGTTACTTCTCCCATGCCGCTGCTGCCACACACCGTGCGTTGGGTATCCGCAAACGAAAGGCGAACTGACGTCCAAACCGACAGGGCTGTGGAGATAAGAGGCTAGCTGGCTAATGTTTAGCATTAACGTTACTTACTTCGGTGACCAGCCCTTCCATTTCACGAGGTACTCCATTCGACCCTACAAGCCGTCAGAAAAGGGAAATATAACGCTTCGTTAGAGATGCAACGTGAAATATGTACGTTCCAAGCACAACATCGACATAGTTCTGAGTATACCTACTCTTCGAATTCTCCGTTTGATGATAGATTCTGCAGCAAATACCCGCTCACCAACTGCCGACAGTTCCATGTTTATGTCTTCTTCCCACCGTTAGTTTGGTACGCAGCTTGGTTGCTTGCTGGATGGATATTTTTTCTCTCCACTCGGTTCAGAATTCCAGACAGCCCATAATACTCATTGAGCAGCAAAGACGTCACCACGTTCTTTAATATGTTGCCGAGGCAGCGCCGTCGGTGGAACCGTTTAATGAAAGGCCATTGGCTTAGCTGTTGCTACGTGCTCGGGGTTGCTAAGTGAGAGGGCGGAGCATTTTTGCTCAACATTCTTGACAGGAGGGAAAATGGGTTAGTGGAAAGTTCACACCGTAAATCTGTACGTTATGTATCTGTGGTCTGCAAATTTAACCTGCAGAATGTTAACAGTACATTATGTTTATGAATGTAAATGGCAGTTTGTGCTTAAATCAATTATTTAGGCTACTTTACCAAGGTAGCCCACTGTTACACTAAAACTGTAAGTTTGGAGGAGGAACATTCTAAAAAAATATCCGGTACCATAGAATTTAGAATCCTAAACTGTGGGTATGTTACATTGTTGTTCACAAGCTGGTTCACTCCTCGGGAAGTGATACATTCTAGCCTCATCACCCTAGCCTGGGCTATGCCTCTTCAAATTGCCACCGAAGAAATGAAATTTTTGATAACGCTTTCTCTCAAACACTTCCTTTAAGTTAGGAAGGGCAATAAACTAGCATAATCCGCGAGTTTGGTTTTAAACTTAACTCTTAATGCAGGTCAAAGCTCATCCTCAAAAGAACATAGGCTGTGGAAAAAATAATATTAGCACTACACTTCGGGGGGGCAGACACTAACTTCTGGGGGTCAGACTAACAAATTCTAAATATTCCAGGGATTAATGACAGGTGTTCTAAAATGCTAAAGGTTTTAAGACTGCCTGTCCTTCGTTATTCAATCAGCATTTTTATAAATCCTAATAGGGTATCCTATAGGTTATAGTATCTGCATACATTAGTTGTCCAATCGGTGTATTCTAATGTCCCCTTTGGTTCTGACTTAGCTGCGGAAAATAGGCTATGACCTATACCCTACTGGTTGACAAATATAGCAAAATCCTGGCATGTTTATTCGAGCCAACCCCCGAAGTGAAATTGAGTCTTGGTGGTGTCTTGGTGACTGCAAGGATTCTTAAATAAATATTTTATGGTGTTTTTCTTAATTATTATTTTTAGCGATTGAGTTAAAATTCGGTGATCCAGTCATAGGTCGATTTTTCTGGTCTAATAGTTATATTTAAATGACAAATAACAAGCAAATAACAGTCAATATTATGGATGTTAAAGGTTAGAAATAAGATTGGAATGCATATATTAAGAAAATATGCGATTGCTCTGTTCTAAGGTGGGCTGTAAACCGGTCTACTCCGACTTTAGGCCACATTAGCAAAAGCCCTATTATTTAGCCTATTTGTCTACATCCTTTTAGATCACACCAGGATGGACTTAAAGATTTGGTTGAAATAATTAACAATTAGCGGGGCACATAATCGTGGAAAACAATATAGCCAAACATGACATCGATGATAATAATAATAATAATAATAATAATAATAATAATAATAATAATAATGATAATAATAATAATAATAATAATAATAATAATAATAATAATAATAATAATATCAAGGTTGGTAAAGGGCTCTGCGATTGAAACGGATGAATTATTGAATACATCTCAGCTAGGCCACAATCAAAAATTGAGGCACAAAGAGCAGGCTACAAGCAATCATTTCAGGCTATTTTCATCACCAAGATAAAAGGCAAATTTTAACGATTATGCATGGAGGTTAATTTAATAGTAACGACAACAATAATAATACCTAATAATACTACAAACATGTATGTATTTAGTTAATTATCACATTTAACTTAATTCAAGCATAGGGTTTTCATTTTGTTGGTGTCACTACCTAAATGAGGATTTGTGAAATTGTCTTCTTAAAAGATCTCTACATTTCACCGTGATTTCAGACCAAATTAACTCGCTGACATGAAGATATTTTGCAATAAACCTTGAGTAAACTTCAGAAATATTGGTCAAGAGGAACAACTACAGCAAACATTCGAACATTCGTTTACGCAAAGCTTGGAATGCACTTGAAAATAACGACCAAGAAACGCGTCCAACAGAATGTACAGAGCTTCTTTTTGTGGAAAAATGTATAATTCACAGCAGACAGACTACATGCACGATGTCATGATTGGTTTATATTTTTTAGAGGACGGAGATTTATTCCTGTAGCTCAGATTCAGTTATGTCACTGCCCGTCTAGCTTTTTATCATATTATCTAAAGAGAGCGCCTTGAAAAGATGTTTTATATATTGATGACTAGCACTTAAAGAGGTTTTCTTGGACTCCTTCATATGAGCTATTTCGTCACAATATAAGTAATATAGGTCCTGGACCAGGGTATGCGGATTTGCGACGTGGTGGTGCTCTATTATTTCGTTTTAATGAATACACGGCAGAAAGAGTGAACATTGATTATTATTGCATACATGTATAGGCCTATCTGATGGTAGGCTACTTCTGTATTTTGAAAGGTAAATGAGCTGCATTTTTTACTGAAATGAGCTGTATTTGAATAGACTTGACAATTCAAAGAATGCCGTGAAAAGGAATGATGGTGTCTCTCAAATGTATCGCTGAAATATGTGTTATTCTTTGTCAAATGGTTTTGCATTTCAACAACTGGAAATCAGTAATTCGCAAGCCTGCAAATAAGCGTTGGAGGACAAAGGAACGCCGTGTACTCCAGCAGAATGCTCGAATAAACACATTTCTATCATGTTTCTGACTACATTGTAGCCGTGACTAGATACAGGTGATATTAGGATGATATTTTGTCAAAATTGTACTAATGCCTTTAGTGAATGGTCTGTAAGGACGACGAGCTGCGTGAGTCCTTTTATGGTGTGGCACGCCATTGGTTTCGGCACGTCTGCAGTGCAGTACCGGTTACAGCCGTATATGGGTGCGCGGTCGACATGTTAGAAGATTATTGGTTCTCTCGTTTCTGGGCAACCGCCATTACCCACAGCCTACAGGCAAAGCATGCAGGAGAGGAGCTCGATTTATAAACGGAAATACACAACATCCGAGACAGTGAGCGGCAAAATGCTGCCTCGCGCTTGCTCTCCTGCTTTCATCTCTCTCTCTCTTTCTCTCTCTCTCTCTCTCTCTCTCTCTCTCTCTCTCTCTCTCTCTCTCTCGCTCTCTCTCACACGCACACACACACACACACACACACACACACACACACACATACATGTACATGCAAACAAACAAACAAACACACACACACACACTGGGGTTGTGGAGAGGGAGAGCATTTGGATATGCACATGCGTATACATCGGTGAGCAGTCTCAACTCAACCCACTCAGCAACTAAACATCTGGACACCTCAGGATACATCTGCATAGCTCACCTTTAGTAGCCCTACCTCACATTCAGCCCCGCGGTAATTGGAGAAACCCACTGACTCATTTAAACGATTTGGGCTGGACACTTGTGCATGGACTACCTGACCATTTTTACACGTCACAGGTCAAATGCGGACAGTCAGAAATGAGACAGACTATTGTGTTTAATATCGGGGCAAAATCATCTGAAGTTTGGGGGATGCTGATCGTCCCACACTCCATCTCCCTTTTTAAAACACACTCTGACATTGAACTAAGCTAAAGGTTTACTCTAAAAAGGACATCTCTAAATAGACCATTGGTGAAGTTGACTCCGGTAAATTTGTAATTCCAGCCACACGTCATTATGTCACCTAAATGTTGTTACAGAGGGTTTTTGTAACTGGATAGCCCCCATGGCTTCTTCCAGACTTTGACCAAATAGGCTAAAGACAGAAAATACAAATAAAGACCAACGAAAAAGAGGACTCAGACAAAAAAGTTATCTAAAGAATGAGCCGAAAGAAAGAAAGAAAGAAAGAAAGAAAGAAAGAAAGAAAGAAAGAAAGAAAGAAAGGGAATGACAAAAAGACGGTACTTAAAGACCTGGTAAGACCTAAAGCTTCTGTATAGTTTATTGAGATCTACACGCAAGGGAGTAAAAACGCTTCAGATACATTAAGACTAAGTGTAACCTATATCTATCTCATGGTGAGTTGATTATAGGCAACAATTTTGACATTTTGCCAGCGCGTTTTACCTAATGACTTATACGGCTACATTTCATATCTGATGAAAAATTAATTAATTTCACGCATCTAATTGGCATATTTCAGCTGTGGACACGAGAATGAGATAATTCCACAATGACGGTCTCCGCGGGTCTTCCACTACGATCGCAAAAAAGCTGGATAGGCTTTTCGAGACAGCCATTTTCTCTCGTCTCCGAGCAGAATAACCTACTTATCGAATGCAGTTGCGCGAGTGTTGCGAGATAGGAAATGGTCGATGAAGCCTGTGGTTGTTTCAAGCTTTCATCACACAGTTTGCAGCCTATCCAATACGAATGTACTGGCATTTCGTATTTAGAAAAGGATCTTGACAGTTTGATTATTACAACGAGGACATCGCTGTCGTCCGCCATGTTAGTTTCTTATACTAATTTGGAGTTCGTCACTGAATCCTCGCTCAGTTTATCCAGCCAAGAAGTTTGAGCCTTGCCAATAACTTAATGTAGGTCTGCTGAAGACATCACAAGCCCAGTGTTTCTAAATTATTCTTTAGTCAATATGTGAAAAATACATTTTAAATATTCTCTTTTCTAAGCACAAACATCTTCTGAAACATATCAAATACTTTTTAATGTATTTAGGTTACTTAATGTCCGCCGTCTACATATTTTCGGAGACAATTTAGATTATTTATTTGGATAAGGAGTTAATGTTTGGGTATAGGCTACTTTAGAGATTACACAACAAATTACGTGTGGGTTCTTAAAAAACGTCCTAATTGAGGATATTTTAACATGTGAAGTGATGCAGCAATACGTGTTGATGTTAAATGTATTCTGCAATCACCGAGGGCTGTCATCCTCGCGAGGGAAGGTGGTGGTGTTTCACGGACAGAAAGTGGCTTGCCCATGCCCCATTAAAACTATAACCTGTCAACCGAATATAATTATGAGACAAGCAAAGGGTAGATTTTCAGGGTTCTTTTGACTTTCTAATCATATACAATTAATTGACATCAGTCATGTAGATCAATGTAGATTCAGGCCATGACTTGCAAAGTCCCCGAAGTTATTAGAACATCCGTAATCCCTGCTTGTTTTATCCAGCATATACATTAAACTATAGCCCAGCATAGTTTACAGATTTATATAACCTGTGTTTGTTTTTAAGGTTAAACTAACACTGTTTTGGTCAATTAAACGAACATCTTTCGATAATTGATATAGGCCAATTACAAAGCCGGAGTGACAATCGTCACGCCTTTGCAAATCCGCGGACCTAACTGACACACTGTACTAAAAAACGAGTGAAGGACATGGGCACACAGAGACCATACCAGATAACATAAAGATATATTCAATGAAAATCTTTATAACCAGTAACAACGCTTTCCTGCTTCCCTAAATGGGCTGCCCAATAGCTGTTTATTCGAGACGTTCGACAGACCATGGCCTATTTTGAGCGTCAAAAGAAGTTTGCACCCCAGCTTTTCTCACAAGCGTGCAGCCCCCCCAACACACACACACCCACACACAGAGAGAGAGAGAGAGAGAGAGAGAGACTTGATGTGAAATAAAGTGAGGGTTCATACAATGTATAGCGATTAAGAGACAACATTCTGTTTTTCGACAAACTGATAATCGTTTTTATTGCGATTGTTTTTACAGAGGGTGTTTCAGGCTACTTTTTTTTGTTCAACAGAACAATTCACTTCCTGCTAACCATAGGATCAGTCACATTTCATCTTATGTACCAAGTGCTGAGAACTGCCATTGCCAGAAAAAGTGAACTGTATGGCTAATGACACTTACACAATGACGCTCCGGGATCGGTGGAAAACCGAAACCTTTTCGAAGATCCTCGAGGCTCCACGCGGAGACAGCATATGGAACATAGCATCAACATGACAATATGTTGATTGGATCTAACAACAAAACAGTGTACATAACAAAATTTAAACATGGCAAACCCTGTAAAACGGACCTTCGACAATACACTTGAAGCTACGGAATGTACAGTTCATTTTATACGGTTATGTTTACCTTTGAGGGTCAAATTAAGGCACTGTACCACTTGAGTTAAAACGGACTTCTAGACAACAAAAGCAGACATGTTAATATGAAGGGAGCAACACTGCTTTAGAATTCACATGTACAGCTTGAGAAAACTGAAGTCTAACAGGGATTATATTAGCAATGAACACAATCTCAAAACGTCCATAGTGTAGAAACAAACATAAATTAAAAAAAAAAAAACAATATGGTATAATATTACAATATTTTCTAGCTTAGAGTTTAATGGAAGCATCTAGCATCATGTTAAACATACAACTCTGCGCATTTCTGCATCTAAAATACAATTTTCAACTGAAATAGGGCTGTCTGACTTTTGACACACCTTTACATAACAAATTATAATCTTACGTAACTGCTTGACAACTAGTCACTTCTTAAACTCTGAAGAACAGTGCAAAGTGCGTTTTGATACCAAGGTCCCTCACATGAACTTGTGCATGGCATCAGAAGCCATCAGGTCTCCATCTCAGCTTGATCTAATACAAAACTCTCAGGTTTAGCTTCTCTACTTTGCATCTTCACTGCTTGTCCATGCTAGGCTATACTCACGTGCAAGTGGCCACAGACATGTGTGATAACACAAATACACACGCACACACGCACACACACACACTTAAACCCATCCACACAAACAAAGAAAGCCGATGTGAACAAAGCAGTCAACACCTTCCTCTTTTCTGATGACTTGACATCTGCTATAAAGACAACAAGACCAAAATGTAACACAAATAAGAATTAAGATGTTACACAACACTTAACAAGTGCTTTATGTTTAGATTGCACAAACAGCCTAAACACGATGAGGTGAGTTGACTGGGTAACAAAACAACCTTTTCAGTCATCTACACTGCAATTACCGGCAAGGTGAATTTAAGAACGAATCAGTATAAATCCCAAAGTATGAGGACTAACAGATTTTTTTACATTATAACCAAAATCTTCTGAAAATATGTCTTTTTTTCTCGGATTTCCAAAGCCAATATACATGTATACACATTTACAAAAACAAAATCAGTCAGTAGTCTTCTAGTTTTGAAATCCATCCACACCTCACACCGTGACATACTCCTTAAAAGTCACAGTGAGGCAATTGGCCGTGACGTCGGTGATGATTATATTCCCAAGGAAAGGCTTAAAAGCTGGAGCAGGATCTTCCTGTGCTGGTACTGGAGGAGTCGGCGTTCCTGCTGCTGCTGCTGCTGCTGCTACTGTTGTTGACACAGGCTCTGGTTCCTCCGGAGTGGTGGTTTGGACCTTAGCAATCCCATTCCTCTCCTCTCTGGATCGCACGCAGCTTAGGTCTATCGGCTCCTCAGGGTTCGAGTGCAGAAAGTTCAAGTCCTGCCTGTTGCTGGGACACTGCTGGCCTGTTAGATCCACCGAATGGCTCTGAGCTGGAGAGGTGGATGTGCTCGGGACACTGATGCTCCTGGAGCTCAGGAAGCGCTTCCCTCCCACCCGGTCCTCGTCGTGTTCAGAGTGGCGCCGCTTGTGGGATGAGGAGGAGGAGGACGACTTCTGCCGCGCCTCCGTGTGTGTATCACCCTGGCACGACGGCAGCTCGCTCTGGAAGAGCCAAGGCCTCGTGGAGGGCTTGGTGGTCAACTGCAGAGGCTGATCTTCAGAGAGCTCCTGACCACTTTGAGATTCATTGGTTTCCACTGTCACTGACTTTTCTGCTAAAGAGTCCTTCTGTGTAGACTGGCCATTGATTGTCTTACAGGAGTGGATCTCATGGGTCTTCTCTTTGCTGCTCTTTTTGGGAGCATGCTCTGGTCCCTGCCTCTGTACAGCCTTTTTCTTCTCCGTCAAATTCTCTGCTTTGTGGTCTGTGGACAGTCTGTCAGAATCTCCTTCGCCGTTCTTGATGCGGGCTGCCTCAGTACCGTTCTCCATGTACTTGCTCATGACAATGACGATGCGTCCATTTTTGTTTTTATTCTTGACGATCTTTAGCTTGCTGCTAATCCCATTGCGTGGCGGATCGTCCTTGGCTCCCGAGTTCACCTCAGGTTCACTGTTACCACAGTCCAAGATTGCCGGAAGCTTCTTAAGCTCCATCGTTATGTCCTTCACTTTGCTCAGGCACTCCGAGTCTTTGTCCTGGAACCACTTCTGCTTCAGCGGTGGGGGGAGACCCCAGCCGAGAGTGGGGGGCGACGCCTCCTGCACTTTGGGCTTTTGGTACTGAGAGTCATACATTTTGGGGTCGGGCTGGTAGTGGTGGTGCTTCTTGCTGTTGAGCTGGTAGTAGAACTTCTTTTTGCTGTTGATCTGCTGCTCGGTCTGGCCGTCCTTGCTGTTGGGCTGATACTGGTGGTGCTTCTTGCTGTTCAGCTGGTACTGCTGCACTGGCTCCACGTTGTGCAGCTTCACTTCATCGAGAGATGTTTCCTGGAGGCCCGAAAGGACACTTGATCTCCTCGCAAAAGAGGGAAGCTAAAAACAAGAAACATGTTGATCAGCTATGACTTTCACTGAAATAGGGTTTCTTAAAAAGAGGAAGTATTTGTGTCTGAAGTGAATCTCCAAGAGACAAATTGCTCAAGAAAAACAGACAACTTAGTCTTATCTCTACTGTGTGCGATCAGATAACAGATTAAGCGAAAGTCTCGTTTTCCTCACTGCAATCACATGGCACAGCATCAGTACACACAACAAAATTCACATCTGCATTTCTCCCATCACACACAAGTGAGCCGGGGGCAGCCATGACAATGGCCCCCTGGGGAGCAGTGTGTGGGGATGGTACCATGCTCAGGATACCTCAGTGGCACTACTGGCGACCTGGGATTCAAACCTGCAATCCTGCGGCCACAAGTCCGATACCTTAACCGCTAGACCACCACTGCCCCTATTAAAGTAGTTTTAGGTGCATATTATACTGTTACTCATCTTACCTGGACCATTAAATGCTTGGGTTTGGGTCCTCTTTTGCGATATCCAGTCAGCTGTTCCTGTCGCTCCCTGTGACAATAAAACATGCATGCAATGAATTACAGTATGCACTAGTCTTTCAGTTAATACCCAAAACACCACAAAGTTCAACTTTCCGTTTACAAACAGGGCATGGAGACTATATTTTGTACCATGTATCATGTACGGTTTTTATGATTACCAAGATAAGACAACTATTTACAATTAGTAGATTTTGTACATTTCATGTGGTATAGGCGTGGTCATTTCTTGCCTTATTACATTTTTGGCTGTGCACCTACCATTACATATTGAAATGTCAAATCCCAATAAAGTCTACTGGTCATAAACAGATAATATTCCCATGCTAGTGACCAGTGAAGAATAATCACTATTCTGTTTACATCATTAAGTCAGTCCCTTTATATGCTATAACTGTTCTGGTTAAATCATAGCCAAAGGCTATTTTCTATTTTCAGGAAATGAAGATGAAGATTGTTTTAATGTCTTCAAATTCCCAAGGGAACAATGCAATTAACCACAACAAAATGTCCTCCTGACAAAGTTAATGGTGAAAACAAAGACAGAGAAATGCATAAGCAGTGCTTCAGCTGTGTGTGGGAAGTAAGTTGAAGTGTCAACATACTTGATAACACCAACCTTCTTTCACAGAGTGGTGAACTCCCATCCGGAGGAAGCATACTCTCCCCCAACCAAAATCTTTGTCCCATTAGACACAAAGTAGGCAACCAACTAACTTGTTATCCACACTGTGAATGTGTTGCAGCCTCAACATAAAGAGGTGGGGCATGCACAATTTCATTCAGATCACTGTATGTGATTCCTTGCAGCCAGCCCCCTCCCCAACTAAAGGTGAAGCACTGACAAAAGAACAGAATTCCTTTTGACCAGAAAACACAGAAAGAGACTAGCATACACACCTCATGTTATAGTGAAGTTAATGTTGGAAATGCTGCCTATATCTAAATTTTGGCATTACGCCAACCCCTTTAAAAACGCCACTAGGCCAAGTAAAAAGTGTTTTCCAGTGTTTGTATGATCAATGCAAATCATTTCGTGCAGGACATTTATTTGGATTTCTTTCCGCTTGGTCATCTATACTTAATGATTTTGATTTGGAATTACAAAACAGGCTTCGACTTTTTGGCACAGCAACACCGTTAGATTCAGCCACATTGCCTACACGCATGCGCAAATCCTTCCTGTGCGTGTGAGAGCTAGAGCGAGGGAGCACTAGGGCCGTAGCCTTGACAGCGTCACCCCTCCTCGCTTGACTGTACAAGGTCAGTGCAAACGGTCGTGTCCGTGCATCCATCTCACCTGTTTTGGAAGGCAACGAGAAGTCGTGGGTCGAGAATGTTTTCCTCCGGCTCCCACGTGTTATATCTGGTAAAAAAAAGACAGACGGAAGGGAGGGAGAGATTAAACGAGGGAGGGGGATCAGGAGAGCAAGGGAGAGAGACAGAGGTGCACGAATGTCAGAAACAATCGCTCTCTTAACACCAAATGAACAGTTTAAGACTGCTGGCCTGTAAGACTGATTGTCTGTAATCTGTCATAATAGTAATTTCTTTCTTGTTTGTGTGTGATACCGAATAGGCTATATCGCACGTCTGGCCTGCACGAGCGCTGAGCGCTGCACAAATGAGCAAAACATTGACGATGGTGTAATACACAATGCACATGGCGTCAGGGAGATCATGTATTGTGCCGTTGTACTCAATACTACACGCTGCCACTGAAAAACGTAAGGTTTCGGTTTAAGTGTAACTACGACTGGTCTGGTGAAAAGTAAACAAGTGATGGTATTTCTTACTAACATACATACACGCGCATTATGTCGCGCGCGCGTGCAAGCCACACCATGCACTATAAATCCTGTAAACCCACGTCGCCGTGGTGAGAATGCTTTCTCGTAGACACAAACATCAATCAGGGGTGTATTTGATGTTGAAAAAACAACACTTACTTCGGAGACCATCCTCTCCACTTCACCAGGTATTCGAAGCGACCCTGTAAAATAACGACAGAGGACTGTTAATAAAGGAGAAAAAAACTTTGGAAAACGGCTCCTTCAAGCTCTCGGGCTATGTTATGCCCTGTTGTATTTCCTTGTCGGAAGTAGCCCAAAGTTCCTAAAATAACTACACACTTCTTTTGGGATAATTGTACACACAAGATGTGAAGTGAGCCACCGTTCGGATAGGCTGGAATATTGTGCACACTCAAACCTTTCTGATCCGTCTCTTCTCGATGCTCTCCACCGCAAAGACGTGCTCTCCCGCGGCGGGTAGCTCCATTTTCGATGCTCTTGCAAGGCTTGGTGAACGAGGAGAGGAACGGCTGGTCAAACGGCTCGATGGCTATTTCCCTCTTCGAAACAAAACATGTGTACGATTTTTTGGTGCGACTCCCGTTGGTTCCCCTGCTTGGCTCGCTCTGCCTGCCTCTTCTCCGCGAGACAGTGTGCACTGTGGGATAAGCCGTGGAAAACAGTTCATGCAAATAACCATTAGCGTGACGTCAGCCAGAGGAGGGGAGGCTCGAGGGTTGCAGGATTTAGTGTTTTTTTTTCATCTAAGTGATACGATGTTGCACTATAGGCAGCCCTACAGAACTGCCAGGCTATGTTTGATGGACAACAGTTTAATATCGCAAGTCGATCCATATATGTCCAAACGACAACATCCAGCATAACGCCTAAACATTAGAATATATTTTGCATTATACCGTCGACCCCTTGAAACGACTTTTGACAAACTACAAACGCATTTGGCTCTTGGCACGTATACCTTTTAGCGCAAATTCCCCGAAGCTGACTGAATATTCAAAGAGCGATATTGAAAGCTCTTCAATCCCAAACAGGCGTATGGATACTGTTTCAAGCATATGTTTCTGCACACAGATCTTGACCCATAGAATGATATGTCATCATGATGCATCATCTGAAATACAGTTCGTGAGACGCTATAGCCTAGCCCAAGTCTGTAAATTAAATTTGTTTAATGTAGGGTACAGGCTATGTTATAGGCTGCCTGTGAAACATATCCCGTCTAGCCTATATGAGGACAGAACATTAAAAGTGAAAAATGTCTACCGTTTAAATACACTGCCCGCTACCAAATCCATAACCACACACAAATAATAAGCTTCTTTTCACTATAGAGCCATAGACTGTGGGATATGTAGGTCATATTAGTTTGCGTGTGAACCCGCTGGCGTTTCCTAAAGCGCGTTTATTTCTGCCATCTGAATACTGACGGGCACCAGCTGCTTTCGCACTTGGCAATACTGCCTCAGTTGCAGCTTGACGCATGAAGACCTCGGGGCGATAGCCGTCCGATTGCTTTATTCGGCACTCTGCTGTTTCTACACTTTCTGTAAGGACCTCGTTCTTGCTTCACTATTGCTAAACCATGAAACACAAACTACATACCCCTTACGAAGGCTTGGACACGTAAAAAAAAAAAACCATTGGCTGTGCCGTGCAACCACCACTCGCACGACACAGAAAAAGCCTAGTGTACTCTACAACTGCCATGTACAAACCAAACGCTATACATATCTTACATGTCTAAACACCAGTTTGAATAGAACTGTGACAAAAATTACCAATGACACTGACTAGAAAAAGCAAGTTTTCAATAAAATTCAGCACTCCATGGGTTAAACTACCACCGACTATTCAGGCGGCAATCCTCAGCCTATTGCAAACAGGCACGACTGCCTTTCCTTATAAGGTCATGACCAGAAAACGGCTGTGAAATATCTGATGAAGTCTTAACTGCACAGCCGATTTTGCGCTTCACTGTCACTGTTGCTTGGATGGTTACTATGTGAAGGGTTAGAACGTGGAAAATATAGTAACAGTGTTTTTAATGTGTTGTTCTGCTTCAACAGATGTGGGCTGGCTTGAGACTCGACGTCGCATGATTTCAGTGCAACACAATTACAATATGTGAAACCATTGTAGGCTCGTTTTGAATGTTACAATGATTGCAGGGATACTAATACAAAAATGCCCAAACATACAGTTAAATATAGGAAATGTGAGAACATGCGAAAATGCCTTGGAAAACCAGTCATTTGGACCGAGTCTTTAGTCCCCTTCAGTTGACCTTTAAAACGCACAGCTCGCCGATTAAAGTACAGCTGATATGAACATAAAATATGGGTGTGTTAAAACCTTGCCGCGGTGTGATCTTCCAAGGTTTATGGCGAACTCAAAATATAGCCTCTAATGGCGCCGTAGCAGACCGTGGCAACACGGTTTCTAAAATGGACACCTCTGAAACTATTTCTTCTCCATTCTACAGCAGGGTACGAGGCTCACGTGTGTTGAGGTTTGACAGAACACAACACACGTGTTTCTGTCACAACACTTTCATCGTGATCAACATGCATTCTTTTAAGGGGATACCCGCAAAATAACAAACGATAGTTCTCTGTCATTGTTATGCCACATCGAAGTTATACACATTCTAATGTAATAATGGAAGGGTTAAGGTGGAAAACCACGGTAAAATGAGCAGGGTAGGTCGTACACATGGGCTTCTTTTCTGTGTTTGTACAAGGGAGTTGGCAAAGCCCATGACTGGCAAACTTATTTGGGGATTTAGGACAGAACAGAGAAGCTGTCAGACATTGCGTTGGGTCCCCGATATTGAATATAACAGCACCTGTTCTCCATAGCCATGGCTACCTGTTGGTCTGAATCTGCACACCGTTTTATCTATCTATAGTCATTTCCGAAAGATTCCGTATAAAGGAAGTCAAGACGCTTGCACACAACATTTTCTTGTCATTAAACATTTCCCTCTCGTCATGAAGGGTCGGCATAGTCCTGTTACTTTCGGTGGTCATTTATAAGAAGTGATAAATCACCATCAGGGCATCTGTCTTCACGCATCTAACGAGGCGGTGATTTGAGGAACTTATAACCAACAATATTTTTAAAAGTTCTGTTTACCCCTAAACTGCACCAAAATATTATATCTACAGGTAAAACCGTTACAGACATATTTCCCATTGCTCACATTTCGCAAACGGGTTACCTTCATAAACCACACGCATTCAAAGAGCATTTGTGCAACTAAGAAATTCCAGCAACTTTCGGGGAAATCCAGCCTGGTTTTAGATCGTTTATTGTTTTTTTCAAGTTCGGTACCAATATAAGCAATGCTTGTAAAGTTTCTTAAACGCGGTGGGAGAAATGGGTTCGAGAAAAAAATGTTGTGAGGTTTGTGGTAGGATGCTGATTTCATCTCAGTGGGTGTCCATGAGACAAATTCACAGTGCTGAGGAGGTTTGATGGTTAAAATGTTAATTTGTTGATAGGGATTTCTGTCATACATTTACATGCATTTACTTACAGACTAGAATAGATTCTCTGAGTAGTATTGATGTCAACAGGAAAAATATGAAAAAAGGGAATACAGAATATTCACACACTCATGAATGAAAATGTTTATGAAAGACCATAAATGAAATAATAAAATCTTCTTACAGACCATAATATATCAGGGTGAAAATATATGTATATACGTACATGTATAGGCTATGTCTCTTATAGTGGGTCAGGTATGGGTATTTTCAGTGAATTTCAAACCATGTCTTACTGTGGTAGTGTAAATGGACTGGGCATTTTGTAAAGGGAATACAAATCTTAATGTAGCTAAATGAAAGGCCAAGTGTCACAAGAAAGACCCAGTGTCAGGCTTAATCACCCATACTACATTTCTATCTTTAGCCATTACACATCATTAAGGTTTTCTTTGGAACTTTGTCAGCTGTTGTTCACTACGCAGACATTTGTTAGACTGTTCAAACTTTATTTTTCTTTGTGGATGGCGTGACCCCAGTTGAGCACACAGCCTACAGTTGATCAGCATTAATCAGCAGTCCTAAATAGCTGACCTATCACAGTGCTCCACACTGAGACAGTGCTGTGCTGACAGTACCTTTTACTCATATGGCTCACTTTATGTACATTGTGTTGCCTATCTTGTATTTAAGCTGTATATTGCGCATTGTTTGTCAAGAAGTTATTGTTTTTTTTTATTTTATTAATACTGTTATTGTGTTTATTGAGCTAGAGACACCATTGGCTGGAAACAAATTCTTTGTATGTGCTGCTCACATACTTGGTAAAACTCATTTTGATTCTGATAGGTTTCTGCCAGAATAATATTGACAATAACTACACCCGGGGAATGGCCCTGAACTGTGCACAAAAGTGTTAGATACTGCCTCTGTTGAATTGAAACTTGTTTTTGTCTTTATCGAGAAGGCAGAATGCCAGGACAGCTTTCGTAAGAAGTGAGCTGCATGGCTTACAGGAAGCAGAGAGTTCCTTGGGATTGTTGTGCAGTGTGTGTAACAGGGAATTACCCTTGTTGTTTGTTTTATCATGCAGTGCCTGTGCTGACTGGAATTCTGTAATTTCAGGTCAGATACCAATGTGTGACCAATCCTGGGGTTTCTTAAGCGTACTGGTCCACGTGTCTTCTGCCTTAGACTACTTATTTGTCGGTCTTGTCTGATACACAGTCTGCCTGAATGTGAATTCCAAGGGCTCTCCAAAAAAGACACATATTTACATTTCAGGACATTATATATTGGATTAAAGCAGGCAGACAGGCAGACAGACAGACAGACAGACAGACAGGCAGGCAGGCAGGCAGGCAGGCAGGCAGGCAGGCAGGCAGGCAGATAGACAGACAGACAGTAGTGGTACAAATCTGTATCTTAAGGTACAATCAGTGGTTAAAAGGTCCAGTTATGTGCCTTTGAGGGTGCCTTTGTACCCCTAAAAGTACAATTCTGCACCTTTTTTTCTGAGAGTGTAGGTAGATAGATTCTATATTGATCCTCGAGATTTATTTAAAGGAGAACTTCGGTGTAAAATGAAAATTGGCATGTTAAAACATCATACCGAGTTGGTATGTGTACTGAGGAGCAAAATTGATTTAGCCTGTTGCATTCAGAGTTTAACTATTTTTTATCGTTTGTCCCAGAAGGCTAACAATGGAAGTGGTAGGTGCCCTCAGCCGAAACATGACGACTACGCTATTTTTAAACCATTAAAACAGCTCGAAGAAACTCCACACTCCATCGGTAGTACAACAAAGGCAATGACATTAAAAACGAGACACTGAGAACTTTGTAAGTGTACACAACATTTATTAATAAAACAGTTTTGACAAGCAGTACCTTGCTGTAGTTTCTCATCGCCGCCATGATGAAAGTCCAAACAAGTCGATTGTACCACCTCTCTTCCTATTCTTCCTTCTGGGTCGTGTTTATCAATCGACTGGTGCGGACTTTCATCATGGCGGCGATGAGAAACTACAGTTAAACTCTGAATGCAACAGGCGAAATCAATTTTGCTCCTCAGTACACATACCAACTCGGTATGATGTTTTAACATGCCAATTTTCATTTTACACCGAAGTTCCCCTTTAAGACTTGTGATGTACTCAGGTTACCTTTTGTCTTAACATCTGATTCACAATAGCAACGGTCATTTCCAGACACAGTAAAAGAGCATAGCAGTGGTACTCTGGGCGTGCTGAGTTGTGTGGAGAGAGCCAGAGAGCAGCGGTGTAGAGTGCAGAGTAATCAGTGCAGGTCTCCTCCTGGAGCCTGTGTTCTCTGCAGTCACGACTGCTCGTTTCGAGACGGAGCGAGCGTAAATGCACTGGCGTCACCGTGACTCACCACAGCTCTCTGAGGGGACGCAGACTTCATTTGAAGTGTATCTCAGAGCCCAGCTTACATCAGGGGCAGGTGACGCTCTTCATGACTATAGAACAATAGCTGATGACTCACCGTGGAAATTTACCCTTTTCTCTGTATACCCTCATATACAAATGTATGTGTGCTTTTCTCTTTCTCTTTTGCAATTGCAGTACATCTCTCATTCTCTCTCTTTGTCTCTCATCCCCTCTCTCTCCCTCTCCCTTCCGCTTCCTCTCTCTCTCTCTTTCGCTCTCTCCCTCTCTTTCTCCCCCCACCCCCTCTGTTCTTTCATGCAGACGTGGCCCGATTTCATCCCTCTTCAGAGGTTAATCAGTGGCAATATTGACAATGCTTTGGGTTTTATATTGCTTCCTCCTGACGTCTGCTCTCTTTTAACGTCATATTTAATCGATCTCCCAGCAAAAACACGGTCACTGCCTCAGCTCAGCTTACCTGTATGTATATAGACAACAATGAGTGTGGTAAATTTTAGTGTTTTACGATTTTATCATTTGAAAAATGTTAGAAAAGGGGGTTTGGCTCGTGAAACATTTACTCCTGTGTACAGAATCCAATATGACTATCTGTAGTATTATTACGCTACTTATCCATTGGACTTTACTTACTCTTGAAAATCATATTAAGTTTATCACATCATACAATGAAATAATTCTTCCTGGTTGCATAGGGTAGTATGTGTGGATTGTCGCAGATGGTTTGACAATGAGCCACACTGATGTAATGCATCTGCAAGACATTTTTTTTAATCTTATCCTGTAGCTTGAGTTGAATTATCCACCAGCAAGCCAGAAAGGCAAATCAAAAGTAGTAGATGAACTGGGTGAGGCAAAGGATAACTAAAATAGAAATAAAACAGAAGACATTTGCATACTGCAATATGTAAGACACAAGATACAAGATGATTTTACTGCCACAGTCCATATGTCTAAAAGGGGGGAAGGATTGGCAGGGGGAGGGAGGGTGTGAGGAATAAATAAATAAATAAATAAATAAATACATAAAAGTAAATAAATAAGTAATATGTTTGTCCATGTTAAGTTGAATTCAGCAGTCTGACTGCGGAGGGAAGAAGCTGTTGTTCAGTCACATTGTTTCACATCTCCGGAATCTGTAGCGTCTTCCTGAGGGCAGCGGTTGGAATAAGCTCATAATGATAGGCACGCTTAATGATAGCCACTACATCACTCAGACACGACATGAAACGTGCAAAGACACACCTATAAATACTGTACATATGAAGGAGTTTGTCTGGGCCAGCCACCCGAGTTTAACTTCCTACATGTGTATAACTCAGTACTTTGTTTGTGTAGATTCTCATTTATCCAGGTCATGATAGTCAAATGAGCTAAGTTGTAAAGAAATGGACTTCTTTTTTTTGGAGCTTGAAGATGTCTTCAAGCTCCAAAAAAAGAAGTCCATTTGCCTACAACTTAGCTACTTTGACAACTTAATACTTCCTTAAATGACAAATGTCCATCTGCTGTGCACAGGTGTACTGTATCTATGGCCTACCTACCATGGTCACACGATTTGAGCCTTGGCATTGTGTTACCAAGGTGTATCATGAAACATGAGATTCAGTTGAAAAACAGTTCACAGTGGGTGCCTCAAAGATCATTGTGCCATGCCAAGCACCATCTTATTCATCTGATGATGGACATGGTAATTGTGGCATTTCAATTGATTATATGAAAGTTCTTGTGGTCACAAAAGAAAAGCTTAACTTCATGCATTTGATTTATGCCAGGTGAGGTATTGCAAAGGCATGCTATACCTAAAAAGCATAAATCACATTTGAGAACTCAACAAACTGGTTGGACAGCATCCCCACATGCCATCAGAACAGTATCTCTTGTGTAATGACTATGTTAAACCGTCAGACCTGTAAGGATGATGGTGCAGTTTCACCTAATAAATTACCGGTTTCTCTTCAGAGAATCAGCTAGAATCACTAGTATGATTCCAGAAATAGCGTGAGTCAGAGATGGCTGACGAAATGTTCAACGTTCAAGTTGAAATGCTTTTCCTTCAGTTTCAGCATGTGTAAACTGATAAAATGCAGTGAGGCACACATACCATTGTAAGACCAGAGCATATCACGTAAAAATGATATCACCCTTTGTTTATCCCCTTTACAGATATTGAAACACTATGTTAGCCTAAGCACAGTGTTAGGGACGGGATGGCATTTGTTTATTTTTTTATTCTCTCCCAGGGTAGCATGTACACCCAACCCTCCCCACCCCAAGGTGGATATGTGTGGTGAGTGGCTTTGAAGGAGCTAGCGGAGGGGGGAGACGGTGAGAGTAACTGTGTGTGTGTATGAGTGTGTGTGTGTATGAGGGAGAGAGAGAGAGAGAAAGAGAGAGAGAGAGAGAGAGAGTGTGTGTGTGTGTGGAGGGGGGGGGGGGGGGGGGTCTGGCTGAAATGTTAAGAATGGCCTCCAGCCATACTGACAGAGCACAGCAGGGGGTGATTAGGCAGCTCTGCTCCACGGCAGCGGTGACGGTGACACTGGGCAGAAATAGACAGGGATTATTAGCCCACACCGTGATTAGTATCCGGCTCAGTAACAAGCTTTTTTTTATATCTGCGCCAGGAAATGTACACAGACTACATGGCCCAAGGCCTATATTTTCTCAGCACAGTGCCTTGCCAAACCAGACGCCACGTTGTCAACACGCTATCTGAGACATGCCACTTCTGTTTTCATAACTAGGCCTTCTGCACATGCCTGTTCCTTGAAGAGAAATGCAAATGCCAGAACAAATATATACACACACACATGCACACAAATATACAGGTACACGCTCACAGACTCACATGCACACACACACACAGCAAAGATGCGCGCACACACACACACACACACACACACACTAGGGGAGAAAATTTAATTTGCAAAATGTGAACCTTTACCAGCCAATGACAAATAACAGGTCAAATTTACCAGCCACTTAACAGTCCTTCCAGCCAGTTTCACATTTTACAGGTATTTGGATGGTGGCTGGTGCACATTTCCATCCGTGAGACATAGACACACACACACACACACACACACACATACACACACACACACACACACACACACAGTGACACAGATAATTTGTGAGGCCTGTGTCTCAGCTGAAATAACTGTTGACAGAGAATGGAGTGAATTCTGTGTGCGGGTAGATGAATGGCCATTGTGGTCCGGCATTTTCTGGATCATTGCTCTGAAATGGATGTGCGGGTGTCATTGTCACCGCCGGCACTGTGCACAGCTCAGGATCTCCCAGTGTCCTGCCAGAGCTAGGGAGGAACACACACGCATGCCGCTCTCTCTCTCTCTCTCTCTCTCTCTCTCTCTCTCTCTCTCTCTCTCTCTCTCTTTCTCTAATGCACACACACACACACACACACACACACACACATGCATACACACACACAGACACACAACAAACACATATATGTATTGATATATGCTTCCATCCACAGACAGACACATACACACAGACAAACACACACACCCACACACACACCCACACACACACATGCGCAGACCCACGCAGAATGTCACTGCCTCCTGGGAGCTGCAGTGGGGGATGGGAGGGAAGGAGGGAACAAGGGGTGAAGAGAAATGGATGTAGAGGGAGAGGAACAGAGGAGAGGGAGCCACGGAAACAAAAATGAACAGAGGAGAGAGAGAGAGACAGAGACAGAGAAAGGGAGAGAGAAGTGTGTGGAGGAAGACGAGAATGGAGAGAATTACAAAAGAGAGAGAGTAAAGGAGAAAGAAAGAGAGCGAGAGAGGGAGAAGGAGGAGGTCGATAGACAGACTGCCAGGCTTGTGGGGAGGCGGTGGAATTTTGCAGGTTGCCACGGCGAGCCTGTCGATACCATATTGAGCACTTTGCAGCCACTGCAGAGAGCGAGCACTGGGAGGGCACAGACAGACAGACAGAGAACACACTCACACTCACACTCACCCCACAATCACACTCACACCGCAGAAAAAGGCAACAGAAATAGTCACTACAATGGCCTGTAAATTCACCTCACAATGCAAATAATTGTTTAGGTTAAATGGAACTATCCGATTTGGTCAGTTGTTATTTTGTATCTGTATAATTTCAACAATTTACATGCATCTGTGAGTACTTGTGAAGAGAGCATTACAGAAGTATATTCATACTACATTGTGTGTGTGTGCGCGTGTGTGTGTGTAGGTGTGTGTGTGTGTGTGTGTGTGTGTGTGTGTGTGTGTGTGCATGCCTGCCAGTGCCATGCGTATGAGTTTATGTCTGAGTGTGTGCATGTGTATGCGTCTGTGTGTGAGAGTGTAAAAGTGTGTGTGTGTGTGTGCGTGTGTGTGTACGTGGGTGAGTGTATGTCTGAGTGTGTGCATGTGTGTGTGTGTGTAAGAGTGTGTGTGTGTGTGTGTGTGTGTGTGTCAGAGGGATACTCTGGCTCCCGCACTGCTCGGGTCGGTGCCAGCCCCACCTCCTGTGTCATGCAAATCAGGCACTTCCTCTGGGCGGCAGGAACAAGGGCTCTGATTGGAGTACCTTACGCTGGCCGCACCCTCCCCTCAATGGCCTCCTGTGGGGGAGCTAATTTGCCTGTTTTGATTGCATTTTAATTTACTGGGGATGGAGAAGGGAGGGCAGGTGGGCTATGCGCTGTTGTTCCGTATGAGTGTGTGTGTTACGTGTTTGTGTATGCGTGTGTGTGTGTGTACACATGTGTGTGTATGCTTTATGAGTGTGTGTGTTCTGTATGAGTGAATGTGTGTGGGCAGGTGGGCTAGGAGCTGTATAAGTGTGTGTGTGTGTCTACGTGTGTTAGTGTGTGTGTACGCATGTGTGTGTGTGTTCTGTATGAGTGTGTGTGTGTGGGCAAGTGGGCTCTGCGATGTTTGTATGAGTGTGTGTGTGTGTGTACGTGTCTTACCTAGGGACAGCATAAAGATTGAAATTCATGAGGTGAATGCTTATTTATTACCGCCAAATGAATGGCTGGGTTTCCATTATCCCTGGAAATGTGCATATGCAAATATCACAATAAAAACCTGGTAATGGAAATACAACAAAAAATCTGAAAACTGACAAACATAACTAACACATTTTTTCACTGTGTTGATATAAAAGTGTATCACAAAATAATAATACACCCACTGCCTTCATCTTATAGGAAAACCAGTCACAGCAACAGCAGAAGGTGGCAATTGAGACCACTGTCCATTTAAACACAAGTGTCCATTTAAACGCAAGACACTTTCATCCACCTTCCTTAAAATAAAGCCTTATAGGACAAGATTGTACAAGAATTAAGGCAAAACACCTCTCAATAAAAAAAACACCTGCAAATAAAAGGTGTAGTTTGTTGAAATTTTAGACACACCACTTTTATTTGAAAAATCTGTAGTGGAATCACAACAACTGGCAAATGATCCAGTGTTTGAAGTGCTCCAAAAATATATCTTTAGTATCTGCTCTGAAAATGATTTTATCAAGTTTTTTATAATTGTATGCTGTTTGGCTGACAATGATATTATCAATAACATAAAGCAAATCTTTGAAGGAAAACTGAAGGAAGGAAAGAATCCAACTGGGGCAGCTGTGGCCTGATGATTTTGGATTTGGATTTTGGATGGAGGTTGCAGGTTCGAATCCCGTACGAATAGGAAAGACTGTGGGTGGGGGAGTAAATAACTAGCACTCTCCTGCACCCTCGTCTATGAAGTGCCCTTGAGCAAGGCACCTACGCCCACATTGCTCTAGGGACTTTAGCCTGTACCTAAAATAACTGTAAGTCTCTCTGGATCAGAGTGTCAGCTAAGTCTAATGTAATGACATAGAATGATTTAGGAGTTAGATTTGGGATCGGATGGTTGCAGGTTCAGTTCTGTACCAGTAGGAAGAGAAGGTACGTGAATGTGAATAATGCTCTCAGAAGAGGTGTCCTTGAGCAA
>CM050198.1:16969761-16987261 GCA_027475355.1 Coilia nasus
ACTAACACGAAACTTTGTTACAGGCACAAAAAAACTGAGGACATTACAGAAGATTTTATACTATTGTATAATATTATGCTCACACCCACAATTGAAAGTATAGATTTATGGTTTATGGATAGTTAAATGCCTTATGGCACATTCAAAATTTGCTACATTGATATGTATGAAATGGAAAGTTAATTGAACTGTGTGCTTGTGTATGTGGTTTTGTGAGTGTGAGTGTGTGTATGTATGCACATGTATGTCCCTGTGTGTGGGGTGAAGAGTTTATTAATGTGTGTGGATGGATGGATAAAAAAAGAACTATGTGTGTGTGTGTAGTAGAATGTGTGTGTATTTGTGTGTGTGTGTGTGTGTGTGTGTGTGTGTGTGTGTTTGTTTTTGTGGTTATATATGTGTATGCTTGAGGTGGTTAATCCTGTCTGGCAAGTTGATTGTGTGCCCATCCATGCGGCTGACTGCTTGAGCATATGTGTGTGTGTGTGTGTGTGTGTGTGTGTGTGTGTGTGTGTGTGTGGATGTAGGAACACAAGGTCATGCTGGGCATATCTCATCTGTGTGCTATGAGAACATGAATTTATGTGCTGCAGTGTGCTACAGCATGTGTATATGCTTGTGTTTTTCCACGGTGGGCTTCCCTCCTCCAGCGGCGAGGAGGCCACAAGCCCAGCAAAGACTGGAGGAAGGCTAGAGGTGTGTGTGTGTGTGCATGTATGTGTGTGTGTGTGTGTTGTATGTGTGCATGTGCGTGTATGTGTGCGTGTGTGTGTGGTGGGCGAGCTGTGGGTATGGGGTGGGAGGGGGTGGGGGGGAGGGGGTAGTAGATGCACTGAAGTGTGGATTTTTTGGATTTTGAAGGATTTCCCATTTCTGCTGCTAGAATACAGATGTGCAGTGTGTGTCTGTGTGTGTGTGTGTATGTGTGTGTGTGTGTGAGGGAGAGAGAGAGAAAGAGTGAGAGAGAGCAGTAGAAACAGAGAGAGAGAGAGAGAGGAAAAGTTCTGTAGCCCAAAAGGAAAATCTCACAGGAAAAGGGAAGGACGGTGAGTCTCACACACATAAACACAGACTGACCAGCGGCCTGACTCATACACTTCTCCTTCTGCAAAAACAACCTGTGGCTAGCGCCTGAGGGACACAGGCAAGGAGCGATGGTTGACCACGCGTCGAAGCGTGGCCATTTAAGAGGGCAATAAACGCCCTAGTCAGACTGCCTCATTGGCCGGCCATGTCCGTTGTCACGGCAACCATCTCGCCTACCTCTCGCCGCCACACCCTCCCCCTCCCCCTCCCTCCCTCGTAGCACTATCACAATGAGATTAAGCGTCTGAGTGCTGCACGTGCACTTTGCTCACAGGCTGCTGATTGGTGATTGGAGTGGGACTCTGGCATTCCCTCCCCTCCTGCCTGCCTCCCTGTGTTTGGACAAGAGGAAGAGGAGAAATTAATCTACAATAATTTATTACCGATCCTTTCATTTATTTTACAGATCCTGTCATTTATTTTTATTTGGATAGTTTCATGTGCTATTGTTTGTTTTTGTTTGAATTATTGTTGTTTGTTTCATGTTTTCACATTAATTGTCTTTGGTTCATTCTGGTTTCATTCTGCTTTGGCAACAGTGACACTCAGAAAGTCCAAAACAAGTCAGAAAGACAGAAACAGTTGGAAAGTCCAGTCGGCGAATCTGATCGCAACGTTTGTATGACAGGGTGTGTTCAGATGGGTGTGTTTACAATGTTACTCACATTCTTAATAGCTTTGTGTGTGCAGTATTCAGTTTTGCTTGCTTGCTTGAACGTGAAAAGAAGTTTCGGCATGTTAATTAGAGAGTATTAGAGAGAATCGAAACTACATGTCTGTTAATGAAGAGAATGTAAATGGAAAGAATGAACCTGGAAATCTGGTTTACAGCTGTATCGCTGTCTATGCCACCTGCACCACCAGACAGGTGTGGATAAAAGGCCCAAAGCAAGAGTGATCGGAGAAAGTAGTTTTACTTCAATTCATGGATGTTCAGTTGCTAGACAACTTTAGAATGAAAAGGTAATAATGCAGAGAAGGGAACAGAAGCAAAACACAATCTGATTGTGTGTATAGCCTACAAGTCTAATATTTTACTATCTAACGAATTATCTGAGATCCATTCCACTTTCTTCAATCCGGTTCAGTTTTCTGTAGGAATGGAGTTTTTCATCCCAGTTGTCCTGTTAACGTGAAGATATTTCATTCCGGACGGGCTTCAATCCAATTATTATCGAAATACAGTGTCAATACAGTGTACAGAAAAACAGTGTCCGTGTAAATATAGCTAGTGACTTTCACCATTTGTGCCAATAAAGCGTGATTTGATTTGAGAAGACAGATGGTGGTAGCCTGGCTGTCACACCAAACTTATAGACGAAGTTTGGTCTGGCAAAGAACCTATAGACAGGACATTCTCAGAGGTGGGATCAATGAACGTCTATCAAATGCCTCTGTATACTACCAGGCAGAGTTACAACCAACCAGACCACTAATTCTGATGACGTATGCATAGTGCTCGTTTTTCATTGGTGCCCGATTTCTTGGGCAATGGAACAGCCAAGAATAGGCAGGTTGGCCAGACTGACTTGAATATGAAAATCTATGCAGTGTCACAGGCAGTATGGATGGGCCCAGGCTAAGATGGTAGCCCAGTGAGATGGATTAAGGTTTGGTTATGGCATATGCTAAAATAGCTAACCCCAGCAAGAACTCTAGAATCAGGTAGCAGAGGTGGAGATCTTGGCCTCAGAAAGTAAGAACCCCCTGCTAACGTATTTCATCCTAAACTATTGTTTTGAACCAGCTGATCTTAATGAGCACACAAATGATTAGACAGGTAGATCAACTAATTTGTGAAAGGACCTCAGTTTAGTACACAAGCAGTAAATATCTCTACCACCGCCTATCAACTAACCTCTCCAAACTCTCCTATATGATGCCTTCCTAGCATCTTCTTTCCCTCATATCATTTTCTTTCTTCTCATATTCTATGTAAGGGATAATGGACAACACAGTGTTTGATATATCAGAAAATTAATGCACATTCAAGGTGGTAATGCGGCCAGGACGCGAAGCAGACTTACATGTCAAAGTGCATTAACTTTCTGATATACGAACACCATGATCCATAATCTCAAAGTCATATACAGTGACAAGTTGCAACTTTGTGTTCGTCCATCTTCTCGTCATTTGCTAAAGCTGTCATATCTTTACTGTTACTTTACAGTTCATCACAAGCTTGGTGCATTGATACATAAGTCTGAAAGCGTGATACGGTCAGAAAGCAGGGACTACTTCATAGGTGTGTGTATATAGAAAATGAATTGCCATTCTAAAGAACGCATCACAATGGGAAATTGTGGGAAATTGTCATTTTTTGTCCCTGCATCTCACCTGCTCTCCTATTCTATTACATCTCATCTCCTTCTCTTCTTCTTTTCTTTCCTTTCCTTTCCTCATCCCTCTTTTTTATTTCCTCTCCTCTCTACCCTCTCTCCTCTTTTCCTTTATCCCCTCTCCTCTCTTACACGCCCCCTCCCATCCTTTGCTCTCATGGTCATGGCTGCCAGCAAAGTCATCCATCAGGGTGTCATCTGACAGGGCCCAGAGTTTGATGCAGGGCAGTGAAAAATGGAGGCAGCCCAACGCCCAATGCATAGAGCACCTCGCAAGACAGAAACATCCAGAAAAGAGCGATGATAGATGCAGAGGCCGTTAATTTCAGTCATATCCAAGGCCTCCAAACCAAGAACTGTACAGGGGGAATTGAAAGCCTGCTAAGCAATGCAATGCACGTGTAGAAATTCAATTTCTCCGCCATTTTGGGGTAGTAATCCAATGTCAGTATGGTGGACCTTTTGTGTTTGGGATTTTTCACAGTCACGGTAGGTTAACGTAGAATTAGGAAGGAAATCTAAAGGTCAGACTCTGTATCATGCAAAACTGTGTAGAATACGCGAATTTTAAAATTATATTTGGGGGTTTGAAAACATAAAATGTGATTGATTAAAAGCTGTTCTTTCAAGCATTCCTCACATAGTCCATTCAAGGAGTGGCCAGAGGCTAACATGTGTGGAGAAGAGCGTCTCTCCAATTTTCATTTCAGCATGAGGGGGGCACTGGTGGAAATGACGCGCGTCGTTTCCCGAGACGGTGCGTCATCAGCCATCAGTGCCATCGGTGTCACAGAACAAACAGCCCTCAAGTGCCCTTCTGCTCCCTCTCTCTCTCTGTCTCTCTCTCTCTTTCTCCCCCTCTCTCTTTCCCTCTCTCTCCCTCTCTCTCTTTTCCAAGGGAAAGACTGACTCATACTGCCAGAGGCTGCCGATACCATTTAATCCCCACCTGCGCGCACACACGCACACACATAGACACACACGCACACTTTAGCTGTGGTCGTCATTACTTAGGCAGCCTGCTTACTGTACACCAGCACATCCTGATGTCATTTTTAAAAAAAGAACTCCTGGTACTATTGATGAGGGTGAACTATACACTTTAAAAAGGTGCTCGCACGGAACCAGCTCAAAAAAATTGAGGCAGTGTACTGTATTATGCTGATTTAACTTTAACCATGGTATGTATATATTTGTAACATACTGTACATGCCATTAGGTTAAACCAAAGTAAAAAAAAAATGATTAAAAAAAACATCAATGCAGCATGTGGCTTAATTTTTTTGTTAGTTCTACAGTGTACGTTTACAAAGCAAAAAATAAGTCTATCACTCAAACTGCTGAAGCTGTTAGAAGATTGTCTTTGTCTAGGGTTTGCAGTGCTTTATAGAATGGTCTCGAAGATTACTAATGGAAGATTCCAGTGGTGTGCTGTGCAAATAAAAGCTTGTGTTGAACCCTGTACCCTGCCTTTCATTCTTTCCATTACTTCAACATACACAACACCAACAAACAAAATACAATGCTGAGCAAGATTAACTATGACACTCCCAGTAAATCCTCCTGCTTTTCATGACTGTTTTCAAAGGACGGTGTCATTGTTTTTTGTCATGTGATTTTTTTGTCACGCTAATTACACATATTAATAAAAACGTTTGAGCACAACAGACTGTCATTAATAACAAGTTATACAATGTTCTTTAGCCATTGTAGGGAAGAGAAACACCTAATTTCAGACCTGCACCACCCTTATGCAAGCTGGCTTTGACCAGTGTGCTCTAGTACAATATGTGTGTTTGTGTTCACTTCAGATTACAACGCAGCAAATGCAAGCACAGCAACCACTGCAATTTTCATGGCAATTTTGCACATCCCATCAATAACCTGTAATTCTTTCTTTCTTTCTTTCTTTCTTTCTTTCTTTCCTTCTTTCTTTCTTTCTTTCTTTCTTTCTTTCTTTCTTTCTTTCTTTCTTTCTTTCTTTCTCTCCATTTTGATTCTGTTTTCTGTCTTTTTTTGACCATTACAAACACACACACACACACACACACACACACACACACACACACACACACACACACACACACACACACACACACACACACACACACACACACACACACAATCATAGTCTCTCCTTTGGTTGTTTTTTCTTCAGCCAGAGTCCCTCTCTTTTCTCTGTTGTCTCCTTCCTCCCGGCCTGGCCTGGTTTGGATCAGTGCCCCATGCGTGCGCTCTGCCTTGTTTACCTCTCTGGCATCTGGCAGCCTCACAGCAGAGCAGAGCAGGGCTGAGCAGAGCAGAGCAGAGCAGAGCAGAGCAGAGCAGAGCTCAGAGCAAAGCAGAGCTCAGAGCGGAGTGGAGCAGCGTGGCCGATTGTGTAACAGCCAGCCAAGCGAAACATGGGTGGCTCGCTATCACAGGGCCCTGCCGATTGCTCACATGGGATTGGCCAGTCTGGCAGGCGAGAGGCGCCTGGAGTGTGCACACAGGGGATCCGAGCACACAACTTTCATTGCATATTAACTTACACATGTGCTCGTAGGAAAGTGCACATTCACATGCGTCCCCACAGGAAATTGCACAATAAGTGACATTTTTATATGAAAGTGCACACTTACACATGTTTTTTATATAAAAAGTGGCCACTCACACGTATTCTCATATACAGTAGTAAAGTGCACACTTACATGTGTTATCCCATGATAGTACACACTCGCACGCATCGTCAAAAGAAAACACACACTGTATATTTACATGTTTTCATATGGAAGTGCACATTTACACTAGGGCTGGGCAATATATTGATGTTATTGTAAAAATGTTTTGAAGGGCGATACTGTATTTAGTTGAGACAATATTGCCATATTGACATTTTTTTTATGCTGCAATACCGCTTTATCAAAGCCACCTACTGTTCTGTGCAGTCTTAACACTGTTTAAACAGGGGTTCAGTGGACACAAAACATTTAGCTCATTCTGTTTATAATACTGATATGTATAGTGTATCCCCAATCAACCCAAAAATACCGGGATACAATTTGGGTCACACACATTTGAAGGTGTCTACATAAGAGTGACATACAGTAAGCATGTTATAAACATGACATAGAACATATCATGAATATTAATGACAATTCATGTTTATGGTGTCATTCGGTTTTTGCACTGTCTGCATCTGAATGACACTTCATGACAACAGTCATAAACATGAATGAAGTGTCATTAACATTCATGATATGTGTCATGTCATGCTTATAACATCCTAATGTCACCGTTATGTAGACACCTTGAAATAAAGTGTTACCATGTTTTGGTCCATGCCACCCGGCCCTGACTCACACACATTTTCACATGAAATTGCCCATGTCCTCACATGTCCTCATGTGACCCCTCATGTGTGCCGCCATGTTTAAAACGGAAATGGTGGTTTATCTTGGAAAACGCGCCACATAGACATAGATCACCACACCCACCATAAAGCCATAAAGTGCCAACAGTGAGAGACGGTGAGAAACCGTCAGTCCCTACCCACTGTTGCTTGCCATTTGGTTTTACTACCCTGTGCAGGGTGTGATGATGATGGTGATGATGATGAGGTTTCTGATTGGCCTGTGCTGGTGTCACTCAGGGTGAGAGACCATTAGTCTCTTTCTGATTGGCCTGTGCTGGTGTCACTCAAGATAACTGTCCTGAAGTAGAAGGGTCAGACTGCAGGTGCAGTGTTGTAATAACATTCCAAACCAGCATGCCTGCAGCTCCTGCTGATAGAAAACAAAAGAACATTCTTAAGATTAAAAAAAATATCTCATTTTGACTGACATTTTCCAGAAATGTGCTTACTGAGTGTGTGTTTTATCACACAGAGTCTGTAAATCATTGCTTGCTGAGTAAATGTCACAATGACCGTTTTAAGAGTTACAATATATATTTTTTACATCTGCAATGAAAGTTTTGACCAATCTGAGGGCAATAGGGAAAATACAAAGAGACAAGAACTTGTTCTTTATTCTGAAGCTTTTATAGTGTAAAAACACAGACATAGATACACAAACACACACACACACACAGACACACACACACATACACAGACACACACTCACACACACACAGACACACACACACACACACACACACACACACACACGCCTGCATGCACATCCAGATCCACACACACAAACACACACAGACACACACACACACACACTCAGACACACACACACACATGTCTACACGCACGTGCACGCACACACACACACACACACACACACACACACACACACACACACACACACACACACACACACACACGCCTGCATGCACATCCAGATCCACACACACATATTGTACACACACACACACACACACGCTTATTGTTAATGTTGTCAATGAAGGCACCTAGACCCAGCACCGCTTGTTCAGACCCCGAGTGGCAGGAGTGTACTTGCGCACGGCTGGGGGAGCAGTAGGAGCAGCTCTCGTCTCGGCCTCGGCACACCATTCGTGTCCTTGTGATGCATGCAGCAGAGGCCGCAGCGGCAGGTATTTGCATTAGGGGAGTCCCTCAGGCTCGCTCCAGAGCCACAGAACACAGCTCAGGACACCAGCTGTAGCCCACATCACTCCCTGCACCGCCCTGCTCAGCCCACCACCACCACTCTGTCTCTCTGTCTCTCTCTCTCTCTCTCTCTCTTTTTCTCTCTCCTTCTCTCTCTCTCTCTCTCCCTTCTTCTCTCTCTTTCTCTCTCTCTCTGTCTCTTTCTAACTTTCTCTCCCTCTCACTCTCTCTCTGTCTCTCTCTCTCTCTCTTTCTCTCTCTCTCTGTCCCTCTCCTTCTCCTTCTCGCTCTCTGTCGCTCTGTCTCCCTATCTCTCCCGCTCTCTCTCTGTTCACCAGCACAGGCAGGAGCCTTCCATAACTCAGAGGTGGGGGGACGATGGGTGGGGTGGGGGGATGATGGTTAGGGTAAGGTGGGGTGAGGTGAGGATGGGTGGGGTAGGTTGGGGTGGGGTGGACGGAGAGAGAAGTAGTACTAGCATGTGGAAGTGCTTCTTCCTCTGGAACAATTTCAGGAACACCCCAACACACACCCCTACAACACAACACACCCATCTCCCCAAAAACACACACATGCACACACACACACACACACACACGTACATAAACACACACACACATACACACCTTCTCTCTCTCTCTCTCTCTCTCTCTCTCTCTCTCTCACACACACACACACACACACACACACACACACACACACACACACACACACACACAGCCCTGGGCGGCATACGGATGGCACAGGCTGCCCGCATGCCGACAGAAGGCCAAGCAGCCTGCCCACACCGCAACTTTCTCCCAACAGACAGACAGACGGACGAACAAACGAATGAGGGGACAGATTAAATTGGAGCAGGTTGTCTGGAGATGGAGGCGAGAGAGAGAGAGTAGATTTTACTGGAACCCACTTAAGCAGGAAATGCCTCCTTTCCTCTCTTCTGCGCTTGCCCCTCAAGGCATCCGTCTCCATGCCCACACTGACACACACACACACGCACATGAACACACACACACACACACACACACACACACAGTCACATAAACACACATACACACACAGACACGCACACTCATTCACATGCACATGAACACACACACACACACACGCACAAACACACACATACTGTAAAAACACACACTAACACGCGCATAAACACACACACATACATAAACCCACACACACACATACATAAACACACACACATGGACACACGCACACACACTCACTTACTCACACACACACACACACACACACACACACACAGACACACACATAAACACACACACACACGCACATAAACACACACACACATGTACATAAACCCACACACGTACACACACACGCACACACACACACATACATAAACACACACACATGGACACACGCACACACACTCACTCACTCACACACACACACACTAACACGCACATAAACACACACACATATACATAAACCCACACACACACACACACACACATACATAAACACACACACACGGACACACGCACACACACTCACTCACTCTCTCACACACACAGACACACACACACACAGCTGAGTCAGAGTGGGCTAGTGAGTCACCTGCTCTTTGGGCCTGTGACGCAGATAGGCGTATCAGCAGGCCCTTGTGTCTCCTGACTCCTGAACACCTCCATGACCCAGCAGCAGCAGCAGCAGCAGCTGCGGTGGCGGCAGTACCCACGTCAGTGGCAGTGATTCCCCACAGGGAACCAGAGCAGCAGCACCCCCCTCCTCCTCCTTCCTCTTACTGGAAGAGCTTCTCCATTTTCTGTTTATCTGCTAGCAAATATATTTTTAATCCGTCTTCTATTGCCCTCTCTCTCCCTCTTTCTTGTTTTCTCTCTCTCTCTCTCCCTCTTTCTTGTTTTCTCTCTCTCTCTGTCTCTCTCTCTCTCTCTCTCTACCCCCTCCCTCATTCCTGCTCTTGTCTGGGGTGGGTCATGGTGCAGTTAATTAAAAAGGAGGAGTGGAATGGAGGACTTTGAGGGGAAGAATGGGACTGGAGGAGAAGAGTGGAGAAGAGTGGTGGGGGCTGGGGTGGGGTTGGGGTTGCAAGGTGGTGGTGGTGGCGGGGTGGTCCTCTGAGACGAAACCGTCAGCTATTTCAAGGATGCAGAAATGCTTTCACCCCCCCAACCCCCCCACGACCCTCCACAGACGTGCTGTGGATACAAGATAGCCTGTTATTGCAGGGGTGTGTGTGTGTGTGTGTGTGTGTGTGTTTGTGTGTGTGTGTGTGTGGCGTGTGTGTGTGTGTGTGAAAAAAAAGCCGTGATGCATTTCAGCACTTCAGGCTCCTCGCAGAAGCAATAATAGAGGCGATCTCCCCACACGTCAGGTGTAGAGGGGATATTAAAGCTGAGTGATTCTTTCTTTCCATTAACCGTCACAGAGCATCTGGCAGAAAGAGAGAGAGAGAGAGAGAGAGAGAGAGAGAGAGAGAGAGAAGAGAGAGAGAGAGAGAGAGAGAGAGAGAGAGAGAAAGAGAGAAGGAGGAGGATATGAGAGCATATAAGAGGGAGATGAACAGCAATAGAAATAGGAAGAATATTAGTGAGAGGTAGAGAGTGACAGACAGAGAGAGAGAGAGAGAGAGAGAGAGAGAGAGAGAGAGAGAGGAGAGAGACAAAGACTGCCCCATTTCTATGCAGGCTTTTAGGGAGATAGTGGCTGCTGTCGCTCTTTCTCTCTCTCTCTCTCTCTCTCTCTCTCTCTCTCTCTCTCTTTCCATCTCTCTTGCTGTCCCTCTCTCCCCCTCTCTATCTCTCTCCGTCTCTTTCTCTCTCTCCCACTCTCTGCCCACCATTCTCTTCTCCACCTTTAAAATCCGCCGTTTAAATGTCAACAGCAGGTTGAGCACACTGATCTGGGATCAGGCTGAAGTGGTCCGTAGGACGAGCGGGGCCCAGACCGGCTGCGTGGGCATCAGTGAGGCCAGGCGGGCCGGCCGGCTATTGTTCCACAGGGCTCGGTGTGGCTTACGCTGCGCCTGGAGACGACAGAGCAGAGAGGAGAGAGGAGAGAGGGAGAGAGAGAGAGAGAGAGAGAGATAGAGAGGAGAGGGAGAGGAGAGGGGGAGGACAGAGAGAGAAAGAGAGAAAGAGAGAAGGAGAGCAGATGAGAGAGGAGAGAGAGAAAGAGGAGAGGGGAGAGAGGGAGGGAGAGAGAGAGGGAGGAAGAGAGGTAGAGAGAGAGAGGGAGGGAGAGAGGAGAGAGAGAGCAGAGAGGAGAGCAGGGGGGGGGGGCAGCAGGAGCACGAGGCTTTGACATGCAAATCCCACTTTTATCTCATTTCCCTATTAGACAGCCATGGCAACAAGGATACAGGGCCTAATGAGAGGCACGCACACAGGTTAAGCAGTGCAACACACTCACACACACACACCCACTCACACAATTACTCATATATTTACACACTCACACACTATTCACATACTCACACACACTCACACACAAACCACTCACCCACACACTATTTACACACTCAGACTCTTTCTCTCACAGACACACACGCACACTCACTCACTCACACAATTACTCATACACTCACACACTATTCACATACTTACACACAAACTCTCACTCACTCCCTCACTCACTCACTTACTCACTCACTCACTCACACACACTCACACTCTCACACACACTCACACACACTCACACACACTCACACACACATACTACACTCACATAAGTACGCATATACTCACACACACACCTCACTCACACACTCATACACTTAGTCGGTTGCTAGCTTGCTCACTCGCTCGCCATGCAAGGCTGAGTGGAGAGCACTACTCTACTTCCACACATGGATGGCTCTGAGGCCTCTCACACACCTTCTAAGCCTGGTGTGTGCACGCCGTGTCTGTCATGTCGCACGACAATGTGACATGATGTCAGTACATATGTCGCACGCTATTTTTAAGTGTACCACATTTTTTTTGTATCAGGCAGGCAACATCTGAGTGCGTTTTAAGCTAACTTCAGCCTAGTAACTGCCATCCTAACCTGTATTTTATGCCATTGGCACACATAGGCTAACATTGCTGGAGGCTCACAATAAATACAAACACTGACCAGACGCTTTAAGGATTTATTCAGTTTTATTAACAATCCAACATAGGTACAGGCCTGCAATTCGTTTATTAGGCTAACTTCGTCCTGCCATCACTCATAATGTCTTTCCTAAAGAAAAACATTCGACATAAAAAAGGCTTATACTGCTGGAAACCCAATTAATACACACACCGACCAGAACCTTTTTGGATTTATCCAGTTTAATTCCCAAATCGAGACGTAAACCTGCAATTCAGTTATGTTTCACTCCTCTGAAACGCAAGGATTTCCTCACTGTTTGACTACGTTGGCATGAAACAGTTGGGCGCATCGGTACCATCACATTGTCACGCATTGTCTCTCCATGGTCACAAAAAGGGGTTGATGTTTTTGGGGATCTTTTTGATCAGAAAGCCCTCCGCACCTTCCTAGATATAAAATCTGTTTTCAGTTTGCCCGGTACATCATACTTCCTATACCTCAGGCTAAGATCAGCCATGAAGGCTTATGGGGTACCCTGGGATCAGCCACTCCCTGACCATCCTATGGAGCGATGGATAAGTCCTATGCAATGTTCAAGTGGAACAGTGAGTAAAATTTATAATGCTTTAATTGCTCATAAGTCAAAAATCCTACCTATAGAAAAGATATGGGAAAGAGAATTAAGTTCCTGTGGCATAGAGATAGAATGGGAAAACATCTGGGAAAATATTTGTGACTCCTCAAAGAACTTAGCACATCAACTAATACACTATAAACTGATACATAGAGTTTATGCTACCCCTTTAAAGCGTTTTCAGATGAAACTAGTGTCGAGCCCAGAGTGCACTCTCTGTCAAGACAAGAAAGTGGGAACAACGATGCACATGTTTTGGGAGTGCACCCCAATCCAGGAATTCTGGACAGAAGTACTATGTGTCTTGTCAGAATTACTTGACATCAATATAGAACCCAACCCATGTCTCTGCCTTCTTAATGTTGACTCTCAGCTATCCCTTACTCTCACTCAACGCAAATTATTAATGGCTGCATTCACAGCAGCAAAAAAAGCTATTTTAAAGCACTGGTATCTCCCCTCACTACCTTTGAAAGAATACTGGCTCAGCTCCTATCAGTATGTATTAGCACTGGAGTGTACAACTGCACGTCTCAACAAGGCTAAACCAAGAACTGTACAGGCATGGTCAAGCATGCTACAATCAATTCAAGATATTTTGAAAGAGACTAAGACCCTTGATTAACACCCCCCCCCCCCCCATCTTGGTTCTATTTTATTTATTTTATTTTACTTACATTTTTACCGTTATTAAATTATTTGTAATTCCCTTTTTTTTGTGTGTGTATGTCTGGGGAATGCATTTATTTTGTTTTCACAATAGACACACTGTATCACCGTATTGACATTCTGTACTGTTGTACTTCAGTAAAAAACAAATTGCTATTTGTACTGTCAAAAGATTTACAATAAAATAAAAATGTTAATCTCAAAAAAAAAAATTACACACACACACACACACACACACACACACACAGGCACGCTCACATGCACACACACACACACACACACGTACACACAGGCATGCTTGCACTCACACATACACACACACACTCACACACACCACACACACACACACACACACACACACACACACGTACACACACTCTTGAACACTTACACTCAGCACAGGCATGTGAATGTACAGCACATATTTACAAAACACACACACACACACACACACACACACACACACACACACACACACTCACACACACACACACACACACACACACACACACACACACACACACACACACACACACACACAGCCAACCCCACACATACACACACAAACATTTTGTGAAACTGCCGGGCAGTCTGCACAGTGCTTCCCTTGTCAGACTCTTCCTCTCACACTCACACATGTGCTGCTTGCAAGAGTTTGTTAACAACGTTAGACACCCGCAGCCACACATGCACGCAATGTGTAGATAGGCACAACTCTGGCTCCTGAGGCAAACCACACTATCTCTAAACCCTAAACCCACTGTCTATCTGTCATCACATGACTCTCTCTCCCTAACCCACACACACACATAGTTACACACACAAACACAGACATATGTGCGCACACTCACCCACACACACACACACACATACACACACACATGTGTAAGCACACTCACCGACAGACAGACAGACACACACACACACACACACACACACACACACATATGTGCACGCACTCACGCATGGAGACAGACAGACACACACACACACACACACACACACACACACACGCATATGTGCATGCACTCACCCACCCCCACACACACACCACACATCCACACACAAGACCCAGACAAACCCATGCACACACACACAGACACAAATACACACACAAGCACCCAGATTCAGACACACAGACTCACATACACACACATGTGCACACACTCACACACCCACCCACCCACACACACACACACACACACACACACAGCCACACAAACACACATGCGCACACACACACACACACACACACACACACACACACACACACACACGCACACACACACACAAACACACACACGCTCTCAGGTGGCGCTCCCATGTGATTGTGCTCATGACGCTGCATGTGTTGTGTACAGAGTGACTCTGCACGGAGCCTCACACAGATAGGGACACGCCAGTCAGGCCTGTAAATAGCCCCTGGCCCCAGGGCCACGCCACACTCATTCGCCTCACGTCACCTGACACAAGAAGCACAAGGCCTCTCTATCTATATACCTCTCCCTCCCTCTCTCTTTCCCTCCCTTCCATATCCCTCTCTCTCTGTCTCTCTCTCTCTCTCTGTCTCTCTGTCTTCATCTGTCTCTCTCCCTCCCCCTCTTTCTTGCTCTCTCCCTTTTTCTCTCTCCTCTCTCTCTCTCTCTCTCTCTCTCTTTCTCCTCTTTTCTCACTTTTTCTCCTTTCTCTCTCTCTCTTTCTCCTCCTCTCTGTCTCTCTCCCTCTCCTCCCTCTCTTGTTCTTTCTCTCTCCCTTCCTCCCTCAATCTCAATCTCGCCCTTCTTTCCTCCCCCACTCTCTATTTGTCTACTTACACACTGAGCTTTCTGGTGTCTCTCCCAGACACGCATATGTAGTCTGCCTGTCTCATCCCCTCTCGTTCTCACTTTCCCCTAAGTATCCCTCCTTCTTTATCTTTTTCCTTTATTTCCCTCTCTCTATCCCTCTTTCTAATCCCCCACCCCCCTTCTCACCCCAACTTCCTCTTCGCCACCCCTCTCTCTCTCCTTCTCTCTGCCTCCCTCTCTCCCTCTCTTTCTCTCTCCGCCACCTCTCTCCCTCTCTCTCTCTGTGCGTGTGTGCGTGGCTGGGCTGTGTTTTATTTGACAGCGCCACTAAAGGCAGGCCTGATGTGGATTTATGGCCGTATTAGAGCCATTACCCAAACACGTGTCAGAGCAGAAGTTTACGGCGCGCCCCACTGCAAGGGTCACGTTTGAGCGCCACTGGCAGCCAGCGACCAGCCAGCCTCCTCCTCCGGACGACACCTCCACCACCACCACCCCCGCCTACTACTTTCACACGTTTACTCAGCACTGAGAGAGAGAGAGAGAGAGAGAGAGAGAGAGAGAGAGAGAGAAAAAGAGAGACAGAGAGAGGGGAAATACAATAAATAAAAAATAGAATAATAGTTAAAATGTCTATTTTTAAAAACAATGTGCAAACTGTAGCTTGTCATCTTCAACATGACACAAGAAACTGTTGTGACAGCATCTTTCCACAAATACATCAAGAGACTTCATAGCTCTATAAACATGAAAATCAATCAAAATGCAACATCTCACAAGAGTAAAGAGAAAGAGAGGAGAGAATGGGGGAAGGGACTGATGGAGGAAGGGAGGGGAGGTGGAGGTGGAGAGAAAGGTAGTTAAAGGACAACTTCGGTGTAAAATGAAAATCGGCATGTTAAAACATCATACCGAGTTGGTATGTGTACTGAGTAGCAAAATTGATTTAGCCTGTTGCATTCAGAGATTTTTTTTTTTTATCGTTTGTCCCAGAAGGCTAACAATGGAAGTGGTAGGTGCCCTTAGACGAAGCATGACGACTACGCTATTTTTAAACCATTAAAACCACTCGAAGAAACTCCACACTCCATCGGTAGTACAACAAAGGCCCTGACATTAAAAACGAGGCACTGAGAACTTTGTAAGTGTACACAACATTTATTAATAAAACAGCTTTGACAAGCAGTAACTTGCTGTAGTTTCTCGTCGGCGCCATGATGAAGGTCCGCACCAGTCGATTGACGAACACGAACCAGCAGGAAGAATAGGAGGAGAGGTGGTACAATCTACTTGTTTGGACTTTCATCATGGCGGCGACGAGTGTGGAGTTTCTTCGAGCGGTTTTAATGGTTTAAAAATAGCGTAGTCGTCATGCTTCGTCTGAGGGCACCTACCACTTCCATTTTTAGCCTTCTGGGACAAACGATAAAAAATAGTTAAACTCTGAATCCAACAGGCTAAATCAATTTTGCTCCTCAGTACACATACCAACTCGGTATGATGTTTTAACATGCCAATTTTCATTTTACACCTAAGTTCTCCTTTAAAGAGAGAAAGAAGAAGAAAAGGAGAGAGGGAGTGTGTGTGTGTGTGTGTGTGTGTGTGTGTGTGTGTGTGTGTGTGTGTGTGTGTGTGTGTGTGTGTGTGTGTGTGTGTGTGCGTGTGTGTGCGTGTGTGTGTGTGTGGAGTGTGGCGGATTGTAAAACTGATTGAGGGACTAAGGACAGAGATTTGAGAGTGATTAGTACAAAAGTAGCTGGCAAAACAAAACTCCGCCTGTTTGACCCTCATAAAAGCTCTTAGCTGTGCAGGGGGGAAATATGCAGCAAGCCTTTAAACAGAGAGAGAGAGCGAGAGAGAGAGAGAGAGAGAGAGAGCGCGAGAGAGAACGAGCGAGAGAGCAGGAGGGAGAGAGGGAGAGAGAGAGGAGCCATAGAGAGAGAGGGAAGGTGGGAGAATGCAAAGAGAGAGAGAAAGAGGGAAGGAGAGAGAGAGAGAAATGGAAAGAGAGAGAGGGATGGAAGGAGAGAGAGAAGCAGGGAGGAATGAGAAGTGTGAAAAAACAGTGAGTGTCTGTGTGGATTTATTATGTTAGATTAGCTGAGAACTGACTCTAAGTTTCCACATCTGTGTGTAGTCTTTCATGGCTGTGGCTCTCTTTATGGGGACTGTCATCGCGTCAGACATTGGCTTTGGAGGGAAGATAACTGCCATGAACATGTTTTTAGGCAGAGCCCAAGGCCATAACAACATCGTAAAATACCACAACACAACAGCTGCACAATGCAGAATTACAAATGTCAGTATGCAGAACTGATTAGTCTTCTGACCATAGGCGTAGCCACGGGTTAGGCTGGGGTGG
>CM050198.1:16994761-16997261 GCA_027475355.1 Coilia nasus
AAATCAGTTTAGACTTTTAGGTCTACATGGCAGAATCTACAGAATGCGCACACAGCTACTCAATATGGCAACTCATTGCTACTTTATTCACTCCATACACAATGCACACATAGCTACTTTATATGGTAATTTATTCACGCGACTTTGGCTGTGACTTAACGTCTAATATCGGTGTCTGAGCGCTATTTCTTTCCACCTGTCTTATAGGTTAGTACCGGGTAAATTCGCCATGATTGTTCTTTGTTTTCACCTCTGTGTTGCCATTTCCATGTGGATTTAAATGTTAAAACTTTACTTTTTACGTTTAATGTATGAGGCAGCTGTCATGCAAGCTAGTTCTGGCTGTAAATTGAAGTAGCCTACTGGAGACGTTAGCTGCTGTCTTTTAGCTAACTGGCATATGCCTATTACCATTGTTGATTTATGTAACGGTTAGCCTAGCACTGTGAGCTCCCACACTCGGTTTCTGAAGATTGCTATCTTACATCTACGATGTTTGATGAGCATATCAACGCAATCTGATATAATTGTTTAGTTTAAAGCAATATTTATGTTTTTTATGATAAATAAATGCAAAAAATGTTTTTGCTTTGCGCGTTCGCATTAATTGTCTGTCCCCCAGTTGTGCCCCAGTACAGTAATAGGACTTGTGACGCCCCTGTGAGCATTTCTGTGAAAATAATGGCGTGGTGGAGGCGAAGAACTCTGCAATGGAGTGAAGTGGAGTTGCCTCCACCAAGTCATTATTTCCACAGAACTGGTCACCTCGAAGGGCGTTATCCTTCCTATCTCCTGTTTGTATTTATGATCTAATTTTATATGCATAAACTACCAACAGAAATGGTTGATTTGCTGCTTAGTGTCCCCAAAGTCCCCCTTTCAATGCTGGGCCCTCACAAATGTCCCAACTTTTCCCCTCTTTGGCTACGCCCCTGCATAACTGCACATGTGGTAACTCACTTCCAAACAGGGAAGGTTTAGGACACTTCCATGTTCACTGCGATAAATAAGACAAGCATTATTCTGTAGTTTTAAAACATATCAGCCAAACCTCCTAAACATAGCAACAAATGAAAACAAACATTTGGCCACTTTAGCAGTAAAATACATTTCAATATTTCATCAGCTGAGGAACTAGAACTGTACGACTATATCTGATTCTCTTTATAATATTCTATTTATTCTGACTCTACACATGAAAATATATTACATTATTACATTATGACAGAGAGTAATATTATTCTTTACACATTATTCTTTGTGTGTGGGATTTTAAAATTCTTACACTGTGATATACTGCATGCAAAGTACATGTATGTCTACACTAGGGAGTCTTATTCCATTTGTCCCTCATATTTTGTATGAATGTTTTGGCAAAATGCTCAATTTGTTATGCCAATAACGCATATTTTTATTTTAATTAGACACAGAGAGAAAGAGAGAGAGAGAGAGAGAGAGAAAGAGAGAGAAGAGAGACAGACAGATAAGCGCAACATAGATGTGAAATATCTTTGATGCTACAAGAATGCAATGGCTCTTCCCCCAACGCTTCCTGTGTTCTTATCATTTCTCTGGCTTCAGAGCCTGAGCCATTGTTCATGTGGATGTTTTCATTCTCTTCAGAACAATGTTTGCACTTTGTTCAGCCCAACGTTAGTATGACGTTCATACCCCGCCCTCCCCCTGCCCTCCAACACTCCTGAATACTGTCGCTCGTCAACATTACGTGACAAAGACACGTGCTCAGGTCACACTGTACAACATGTTCCGCTCCCTGAGAACGAGCAGCACAGTTAGGGCGTCACAGCAACGTTGGCACAGCTACAAACGTGTTTCTGTGACATCAGGGCAACATCTGTGCAACATTTACCGGGTGTGAGCCAGCCAACGTGCGCACCGTCGTCACGGTGACATTTTTCACGTTCACGCTAGGCTACCTCTCCATGATGGGGCTCTAATGAATCGACACCCCACGTCATCCCCCACCCCCACCCCCACCCCCACCCCCACCTCCATCTCCACCTACCCCCCTCAGCGAGTGTGTGTGTGTGTGTGTGTGTGTGTGTGTGTGTCACCCCCACTAGTGTTCTAAATGATAGATAATTAGCCTAAGTGCTAAATGTGCTGATTAAGAGTGTTGGGGGGGGGGTGCTATCGACACAAAGGAAGCTGTGTAACCACTCTGACCACACTGTCAACACTTATTATCAGTGGTGTACACACACAATGCAGTCAGGATCATATCAACACCTGCAAGGAAATATTATTATATTGTTAAAACATTTTTGCGTTACACTTTCTTTTGAGCTACATTTTATTTCTGATACTGAACTTGCATTGTCACTCCATTGCACTATGATACCCTAGCACCACACTGCACCTTTACAGTAACATGTCACAACCTAATTTTGTTGTTATGGCCCACTATTACAGTTTTTGCCCATTGCTTAAACACATTTTGTAAAACTTGGCTCGCTGTGCCAAAACTCTACACCCAAGC
>CM050198.1:17002261-17012261 GCA_027475355.1 Coilia nasus
AGTATGTTGCTTACTACAGTACTCCATGTTGCTAACATTAAGGCAGCGTTTCTGGGTCTGTTTGTGTTTACGTAAAGTTGTGTGGAATGTCCTATCCGTCCATCCTGTCGTCCGTTTGCAGGCCCCGCACATGTAAAGCAGGCTTGAGTGGAGGTGGGGGGGGGGGGGGTCTCCCCCAAACCACTGCATAGCCGAGCTGTGACTCCTGCTCACAGGCCTTTGACTCCACACTCGGAGGGCATTCCAGTGGCTGATAAAGGACTCTGGTATGAAAATGGCTGTGAACCACTGTATCATAAGACCTGCTAAAACAGAGAGAGAGAGAGAGAGAGAGAGAGAGAGAGAAAGAGGAAAGACACTGTAGAAAAAGAGAGTGAGAGATAGAGAGAGAGAAATGGAGAGAGAGAGGTGCTACGAACCCACCACCCCTAAAATGTAATTTCCTGAAACAAGAGTGAGGGATTGAGGCACTATTTCTCTCTGCCTCTCCCCCTTCCCTCCCTCCCTCCATCTCTTCCTCTCTCTCCCTCTCTCTCTCTCTCCCTCCCTCTTTATTTTTCCCCTCTTTCCTTTGCCGACAACTGGGCTATTACTGCACAGAGTGCTTTGTCCGTGAGCGAGCCAAGCTCGGCAGGCTCTCTGGCAGGCATGTACGGAGCATGTTTTTCAGAGATGTTTTTGTCTGCTGTAGCTAGGGAGGAGAAGAAAGACAAGGATTGGAAGAGAAAGAGAGAGAGAGAGAGAGAGAGAGAGAGAGAGAGAGAGAGTGAGAGAGAGAGAGAGAGAGCGAAGACAGACAAGGACGAAGGAAGATGAGTGAAGGAAATGAAAAAAGAATTGAGAAAGAGAGAGAGAGAAAAAGAGAGAGAGGGAGGAATACAGTTCAGAAAAAAATATTGCCCCGCATGGACGAAAGGAAAGAGGGGGATAGATGCAGAGGAGGAGGGGAGAGGAGAGAAGAGAAAGACACAGGGAAAGGGGGGAGAGAGAGACAGTTAGAAAGGGGGTGCAGGAAGAGAGACAGAGACAGAAAGACAGCTAAAGGTAAAGAGAGTGAGAGAGAGATAGAGGGAGGGAAAGAAGAAGGAACAATGAGAGAGAGAGACATAGAGAGAGAGACAGCGAGAGAGAGAAAGAGAGAGACAGACAGACACAGAGAGAAAGAGAGACATGGAGAGAGAGACATAGAGAGAGAGGCAGACACAGAGAGAAAGAGAGACATGGAGAGAGAGACATAGAGAGAGAGACAGTGAGACAGAGAGAAAGAGAGACACAGAGAAAGAGAGACATAGAGAGAGACAGAAAGACAGAGAGACAGAGAAAGAGAGAGGGACAGAAAGAGAGTGAAAGAGAGACAAAGAGAGACAAAGAGAGACAGAAAAAGAGAGAGACAAAGAAAGAGAGGGAGAGAAACAGAAAGAAAGAGGGAGAGAGAGAGAGAGAGAGGCAGAAACAGAGGCAAAGAGAGAGAGAGAAAGAGAGAGAAAGAGAGGCACACAGGGGGCAGGAGGAGGAGGGCCCAAACAGCTGGCTGGGCTTGGCGGAGGGCCCACACCTGCACACTCAATCCGGGCCGCTTCTCTGTGCAGCCTGCTCCTCCTGCGGCCTGCGCTCTCTCCGGCTCTGGCTCTGCCTCTGGCTGCAGCTCTGGCATGGTGTGTGGGAGCCCCAGCTCCCGAGCTTCACACCAATCTGATTTATTTCCGTCCGGAGCAGTGTGCACTAAATGTCAGCAAACCCACAGCATCTCGCAGGGCCGAATAAATCTAAAGCCGCAGTTCGTCTTTTTAAAAGCGGCCCAGAAATGGCGATGAGTGCAAACACAACCCAACAGAACTTGGGAAGAAAGCTCGAAAAGCCATGTGTTTAAGGATTTAAAAATGCACAATAAGTTTGGTATTGGCATGCAGGATAAAATTCCCTTGCACACTTTTGGAGGAGAATTTGTTAACTTGTTCCATCGGGACATGTACTGTTACCAGAAATGTGTCATTGAAGCTCAAAGCATATGTTGTCATCGTATTTCATGACCACTGTTGCTATTAATTTTGGTATTTCTTTTTGGTGTAAACAACAGGAACATGAAGTAAACAACATAAAGTGCATGAAGTGTTTGTTTTTGTGTGTGTGCACACGTGCGTGCATATGTGTGGATGAATGCATTTTATACACTTTCCATTAAATGTTAGAAACATTTTCATTTCATTGTTGTGGTTTTCTTGTGGTGTCATATGCATATTTCACATTCACATGTCATATGAACATTTTCTACAATGAGATCTTGAACTTGTGGTGAAGCATACAGGGCCATCTCAGGAGATGAAGAAGAAGGAGAGGCATGTTCGCCTGGCGAAGGCGCCGAGGATGTTGGGGAGTCTGGAGAGCGACGCGTTCATCACGCCAGGCTGACTAATGATGTTGCTTCTGCATAAACAAGCCCAGCTGTCCCTGCCCACCCCTCGTCTACCATGCCTGATGAGCTGGACTGAGTAAACGTGCTATCAGCTGCATGGTCATTATGGCATTGAGGAGAACAGTGCATGTCCGTTAATAATAATAATAATAATAATAATAATAATAATAATAATCTTTACTTGAATAGCACAATTCATACAAGATGCAGCTCAAAATGCTTCACTGCAGTCTTTAGTTGACTCTAGTTGACTGGCCAATTTGGAGGTCCATGTCAGGTGATCTTGAAGTTTGTCAGGAGGTTTATGGGTTAATCTTTATTCCCTGACTTCATCCTGGTGATCCTGGCATTAATTAAAGCACATCTTTTCTGTCATCTGACACAATACTAGTAAAATATTGTGTGAAAACATTTGTATAATGAAAGATTGAATATCTTATTTCTGAACTAAAATGCACTGAAAGCCCCTCTTGTGTAAAAAATACTATGCTCACATGATCATGTACGCAAGAAATCAGAGAATGTTTTGTGAAAGTTTGCCCTCAGTTATAAATACCATAATTATGGTCTCAATGTGGCTCGCTATAATACAGGTGCACACCTTGTAGATTCCCTAATTAACTTCATTATAGGTATTGAGGAAAAACATTTACAGCCATCTAGGTATGTTATTTACCATATGACTATTACATGCTTAAAATTAGATTGTATATAATTTGATTTAATCAATGTGATTACATCTCTGGACCCTTGACGACTAACTGAAACTGGAAGGCATGAAAGACACAAGATTGCACTCGACATCATGACATGGGAAAGCAAAAAGCCACCCATATTAGGGTATGTGAGCCCGCTGGAATGTGGCAAGGTCGGGTGAAATACCAGCCATGCCATTTCTATGAAGCATCACATTATTCTGACTAACACTCACACAGTCATTTTGTTGCAATGACAAAGATCTTACATATGTGACCACACCTGACTTAAACATTATCCTTTACAAGGTTAAGAATATTGTTGACATATAGTATACCCTACGTCACACATCAGGATAAGCAAGTTTGAAACATCTCTTCTTAACTAGCTCTATTTTAGTATTGTGACATTAAGCCATTCCCTCCAGAGGATACATTCCTTCCTTTGTTCAAATGGTGGAAGTATATAATTTTTGCAATGTCCTTACCTTAATTATTTATAACATGTTATTCTACAACCAGTGCAGAATCCAGTGCACAGCTATCAAAAGAAATCTAACAAAAGAGGAAAGACAACAATAGTTTGGCTCACTGTTGTATGAATGAAATAATCACCGCAACCACGACTGCCACTGCTGCACCATGGCAAACACTGTTGATAGCAGGCTGCCTAGTCTTCGAAGTGACTCCGCACAAAGGTATAATTTGGTAGCCTACACCTGTCCACTGACGTGAATGTTCTCACTCACAATCTTTTAGAGAAGACGCCACCCTTTTTAAGTTGTCTGTTCAGTAACCCACACTCCAACATTTCTATCCAAGTGCTGCAGTGCTGTATGCCTAGACATGACTACATGACTAGCTGTATGCCTTATTACTAAATGCACCTTGAGTTTCAATTCGGCTGCAGTTGACGTCGTTGGATCCCCCTGTTGTTCGCTCTAAAATAACTGTAATGTAAAACATGTTGTCTTAGCTTTGACTTAGCCTACCCCAGGGAGAATTCATAAAATCATGAGAAAAAAATCAGATTTTATCACAGCTAGATAAACATGAATGAACCATGTGGTTTAAAATCGACATAAATGCAACACATAGGCTACATTCGTTTTGGATATGGTTGTGTTCGCCTAATTTTAAAACGTTACTGATGTTGAAACGTAACTGTTTTTTGTTCTTCTTAATTCTTTACAAAAAGACTGATACTGATATAAATTTATGCCGATGGTTGAGCTGTTAGGCTAATTGAGAACCGCTTCTCCTGGCAACTAATCTTTCGGATTTGCATAAGATATTAATGGCTGAACGTCTTCCCCAGTGAAGCAGTGCAGCGAACATAGTGTAGTAATTTATAAATCTCATCCTCGGAGCTGACATTGAAAATGAAGGAAATGTCAGTTTCCTTTAGAAGCTTGAGGAGGTTTTAAATATAAGTGGCTGGTCATTTCAAACGGAATAAAGTTCTCATTGCTTTATGGCCCTGTTATCTTCAGTTAGAGCAACTCGACAGATAAAACCCAGCCGCGGAATCTGATCAGGGAAGAATGAGAAATGTTTGTTTTGGTGTTTTGCCAGGTCAGGTTGGCAGAACATGTGACAAAAGCCTCATGTCCTGTGCTCTCGCGCAAACAAAACGTGTCCTTTTTACCGCCGACATAGCGAGAGGAGCAGTCACGTTTGCTCCAGAGTGCCGTTTTAACCTCACCGTAAAACATGATAACGAAGACTTTGTTTTATGGTGCGTACCGCCCATTTACAATACCAACCGATGCATGCAGCCCATCACACAGGTAATAATAAGCTGCTCGCAGTAGTTTGAAATAAATAGGTTTGATTAGGCTGCATTTGCAGTTTCCTGCGATTTATTCGGAAAACAAACATCGTGATGTTTAATGAGCTGGAAACACACAACACTACCTCTGGTTCAAGAGGCTAACTGAAGTACAGGAAGTCTTCAAATAAATAATAATAATAATAATAAAAACAGCATGTGATTTTTCAGGCTGATAGAAGACTGTCCCTTCATAAAGTGCCGGCAATAATACTTCTCTGAAGGCAATATAATTACTGTATTAAGAATTTTCAGTCCTCTCCATCAGCCCATTAATATTGCAGACAAAGAACCAGTTCATCACAGACCAAGAGTCTGTGTGTGTGAATTATTTTGGGCAAAAATTGTAAACAATGTACTGGATCAGGACGTAAGGGTTGGGTGGACGTCCACACTGTGAGTGGAGCTGTAGATTGAAGCCTGAGTGATGAAGTGAGGTGTAGAGAGGAGAGGAGAGAAGAGGGGATGTGTGGAGAGGAGAGAGGAGAAGAGAGGAGAGGAGAGGAGGAGAGGAGAGGTGTGGAGAGGAGTGCCTTTTGCCCACCAGGCAGCCATGGCCAAGTTCACCAGCAACAACAATTAATTAACTTCCTTCCTCAGGGTCCTACTGGACCTACTGCCCTCCCCCCTCCCCCAACCACACATTTACCCACTCTACACACACACACACACACCAACTTGGACCAAAGACACACACACACACACACACACACACACACACACACACACGCACGCACAACACACCTCTAGAGACCAACTTGGACCAAAGACACACACACACACACATGCGCAAACACACACACACACACACTCCCTTCAGACCAACTTGGACCAAATGCACTCGCGCACACACAGACACACGCGCACACACACACACACACCCCAGACAAAAAACTCTAATAAGCATCTCTCCTGACAGTGCCACAAGCACCTGTTTGGGGCCGGGGAGATGACTGACACACACATGCACACACACACACACACACACACACACACACAAACATGCACACACACACACACACAGCCACAGACAGGCTGACCTGAAAATAAAGGCTCTGGTGTGGTGTGGTGTGGTGTGGTGTGGTGCGGTGCGGCGTGAGAGGATTCTCTGGGACGAGTTAGACAGACAGACAGACAAGCGGCACACAATGGGAGAATTAGGATGAGTGGCTAGCGCGTGCTTACACAGCAAAACCACCGCCAGCGCTAGCGCCGGCACTGAAGAGGGTTGCTTATCTACGCACGCACGCGCAACACAAAAAGCCAGAGCGGAGGATGAAGAATGACGTCTTAGGCTAATGCAGCCAGCGAACGGGGGTGTGGTGTGTGGATTCACGAGGAGGGGAGGATGAGAGGGAAAGACAGACGGGGAGGGAGGAGGGATAGAAAGAATGATCATCTCTTGGGCAGTGTGTGTGTGGAGTGTGTGTGTGCGCGTGTATGTGTGTGAGGGGGTGGCTTCTCTTTGTCTGAGCTGCTCTCTGTTTCATTAACACATCAGGAGAGCCCCTTCCCCCAGACAGAGCACAGCTCAAGACCACGTGTGTGTGTGTGTGTGTGTGTGTGTGTCTGTGTGTCTGTGTGCATGTGTATGTGAAGGGAAGGGGAGGGTGTGTGTGTCTCTGTGTGCATGTGTGTGTGTATGTGGAGGGGAGGGGACAGTGTGTGTGTGTGTGTATGTGTGTGTGTGTGTGCGTGTGTGTGTGTGTGTGTGTCCTAATGCCTGCTCTGTATTCATTATCGCCTCTGCCTGCTCCCCTGCCCACCATGGCCAACAGTAATTGATAATTAAAGAGCAATAACGCAGCGGTCAATGCAATCTCACTGCAGGAGTGCCCAAAACCTCACACACACACACACACACACACACACACACACACACACACACACACACACACACACACACACACACACAACCACACACACACAGTCACACACACACACACACACACACACACACACACACAACCACACACACACACACACACACACACACACACACACACACACACACACACACACACACACACACACACAACCACACACTTGGTATGTGTACCGATAAAGCATATACAAAGACATATACATACAAAGAGAAATAACAACAAAAAATTAGAAATAAGATGAAGACTAATCACAGTAATAATGTCAGTAATATTGTATCATATATTTATGCCATGACTATGTCAGTATCAGCTATTTCCTTTATTTAATAACACATTTATTTTTGAAAGATGTTTTATTTAATTTAATTACATTACTTATATTGCAACAAATGTATTTTCTGTGAATGTTTTTTTTTTTTCGTTTTATTGCGTAGAAATCTTCTGTGCTCTCCTGTACAATGTAGTATATTTTTTCACACATTTACAGAGACACACAAACACACAGACACAGACACACACACACACATACACACACACACACACAAAGCAAGCAATAGAACGAGAAAGAAACAGAGAGAGAGAGAGCTAGATCAATATCGTGATATGCAGACATATTGATTCCGAGGTAGATTTTTGTCATGGCTACCTCGTGGATACAATCTTACAAACGGTGTATTCTGATCAATCCCTGAGATAACATGGGTGCACAATAGCACGGCCCTGCTACACACCCCAGGAGGGGCAGAGTGCAGCCCAGCACAACAGCAGCATCGAGGCCAGTATTGGCAGCCTGATGGATGACACCACACGATGCTGAGATGATAGAAGGAGCTGAAACACAATGAAAAGCAGAGAACCAGCCTGTTTGAGGAAAGATTCAGGAAAAGTAAAATATGTGATAAAACATAAAATGTAATCATATAAAATATATGAAGTATGTAAATAGCTTGAAGCAAAGTATGTAGCTGAATGTGAATTATGTTACTGTTATAATTCAATTATTTCAACATTATTAAAAAGCTAAACGTTTTTTATGTCACTCACCACATGAAAACATTTTAATTTCCAGAATTGTTCGATCCAGCAGCACCATAATTGAGAGAAAAAAAGATATTTTTTTCTTCAGTCAAGATTAGATCATGATCAAGATTAGACTATAACATATAAAAAACACCCATGCATTTTATCAAGGCCTGTATCAAGGTTCTACGAGTTCAAATCCTCAATAGACTATAAATCTGATTTGACACAATCCTTATGCTTGGTCATCTCAGCCCTGGTTTAAGCAAAAAAGTTAGGAGAGATACGTCTTTGTGTCTGTCAAGATGTTTCTCAAAAAAAAAAAAAAAATCCTACATTTGAGTCCAGCAGTGGTGAAAAGGAGACAACCATGGATGTGTATTACTCTGCTTGAAATGCATTTAGCCAGAATATGAAGATTCAATCTGCTGTGAACAGTGTGTAATTAGAGAAGGAGGGAGCGGGAAGAGGGGTGGTGGTGGTGGGGTGGGGTAAGACAGCTCTTCGCTTGATTAAACAAAGATCCATGAGCTATAAAATATCACTGGCTGGTTAAGAGACGCCATGCTTCTCTATCTTGCTCGCTGTGCTGGGCTAAGGACAACTGACGCTCGACACACTTCTGCATATGCTTTGTTACAGTAAAAATTAGCTGACCTGTGATCAGTTTTAAGATGTCTAATCTATTATCATTCTTTATATGTCGTATGCATATACACATACATAAGCAGAACATACTATGCATTTTTAAAAAAGACACATCTACTTATTTGAGACAGTTTCAAGATATATCTAATAACCTGAGTCAGTGTTAAGGCATGTTTAGTAATCCAAGTCAATTTTAATGTCTTAATGACATCCAGTGTTCAGTGATCAGAAAAGTCAATAATAATGGTATCTAATGATGAGTCACTTTTAAGGTATGTTTACTGTAATAATCAAAGACTGAGAAAGAACATACAGACTCTGAGACGGTTAAGGAGAGCAAACACAGCAACACGCACACCTGCAGCAACTCCTGACCTACAGGCCAGAGACACACACACACACCCCACACACACACACACTTTCCCATCGGAGGGAAGAGAGAGCCTGCAAGTGGACCGGCAAGAGAGAGAGAGAAAGAAAGAGAGAGAGAGAAAGAGAGGGAGGGGGGGAGAGTGAAAGGAAGGAATGGAGAGGGAAAGACCAAAAGAGTGAGAGAAAAAGAGAAAGAGAAAAAGAAAGAAAGAGAAAAAAAGGGAGAGAGAAAGAGAAAGGGAGAGAGAGAAAAAAAAACCAAACACGCCAGGTGAAGTGCTTTGTCTGTGGGACTTTCGCCACCTCTTCTCAAAGCCACTTTCATCTGCCTAAAAACATTCCTTCCTCTCTCTTCCTTCTCTCTTCCCTCTCTCTTCCCCTCCCCTCCTCCTCTCCAAGGACTACATCACAGAAAAAAACATGAAAACCATGCGAGTGAGCGCAAGGCCCAGCTCTGAGCCAGCCAACACCGCACTCCACAGCTGCTGCACCGAATTAGAAATCAAAGTTTGCTCAGGAGGGGTCTTGCCAGTGTGCAGTTCAGAGTGGAAGCGCTTCGAAGCATATCTGATGGACCCCTCTCAGCTTAGATAAACAGCATTTTTACGAATAGAAGACATGAAATGGTGGGTATTTGAGTCTGTTCTTTGCCAAAAAAGTATCACAGCAAAGATTCAATATCTCAAGCCCCAGGATAGCACAGATTTTTTTTACTAAAATCAAAAATTATACCAGTGCTGAAGCTGACATGAGAGTTTTGAAACAACATTTGTACAGTATAAAAAACGATACCTGCATCACTTCTATTGCTATTCTACAGCTTTGTGGTGTATAACCTTTTTGCAGTCAGTCTCACAGTGTCAGAATGTCTGTGGATAGATTTAATTAAGGGTCTTGTTTGCACATTCCATATCAGCGGTGGAAATTAACCTGTAAAAAATGTGAACCTTTACCAGCTACTGACATTTGGCGTGTAGCTTATGCGAATTTCCATCGCTGATTAGGCAATAGTGAAGGTGGGTGGTGATACTCTGCTTTGCATTTTTACCCAACTTAAAGAGTTTATGATGCTGAGGCTCTGGGAGGGGCTGCTAATTTAGGCATAGGACTGCACAGGTCCTTACACGAGCCCACA
>CM050198.1:17017261-17019761 GCA_027475355.1 Coilia nasus
AGCTATTAATAACCTTTGTGAGAGAAAAGGAAAAAGCAAATGAGCGCCGGATTGATTAATTTAATGGAAAACTATTTGAGACTCGCTGCCAAAATACTTTAATGTATTTGGGCAAATTGTTCACAGAACATTTTATACCAACATCCATGCATATTTCACAATTTTTCACAATTATATCTTTTCATACTGAGCCATTGATCTATTGGTGACCTTTTACCCTAATGAGATGCACCGATGTTCATCAGAATGAATAAAGCTACAGTATATATTTTTGTGTTCTTTGACTAGATAGAACTCTTAATTTCGTTATGTTGTAAAGTACAGTTAAAATAAAAACATTGATTTCAAGTCATGTATAGATGCACCTGTAAAGGCCTACATTTTGTAAAAAATATTTCACCATACCATTTGTTTCTAATTCTAAGTGTATGAAAGCACATTTGTAACAGCCCAGCCGGGCTTGGTAACATCTTCCATCCCCTCTGCTGTCCCTGGTCTATCAATACCGGTCATTACGCACAGGCTATTTGGGGGAGGAGGGATCGAAGCAAGGTTACAAGCCCCAGCCAGGCTCGTGGGCTAGCGAGCGACACCGCTTCGGCTGTTGTCAAAACGCATCAGTTAGATAACGCCTGTGAGATCCGATGTATGGACGTGGATAAAACAGGCCTTGTTAACACTTAAATCACCAGGTGGGAGTCGGGAGAGAATAACAAGAGTGACCTTGGTGACCCTGCCGGGTCGATATTCCTCTGCAAGTTTTAATGAGGTAATCAGGGAGACATGGGCTTTTAAGAGCATCCCGATGAGAGGAAAAAGGCTGCTGTAAGACCCTGACGTCAATAGCCATTAAAATGGGCAGCTTCATAATCATTACAGAGCAGAAATGAAGATATTATCTGTTTTATTTTGTCCAGTAAAATCACTCTAAACATCTTATTTACTCTTGCAAACTGTCCTCTACCTTTATCCGTATATTTCGCATCGCATTCACTATTGAAAACTAAGGAGAGATATTTTTAAACAGCTGAAATTCAGTGACATGTTTTGGACAGCCCAAACCAGTTTTCCGAGTCTGCTGTTTGGGGATAGCTTACGTACAGCCAGACTCTACTCCACACATAAAAATTCCAGTGAGGCAGTGTCAGACATGGACACCAAAGCACACATTCACTGGGGTATATTTATCCATGCCCCTGCTACGTGTGCATTTTAACCTGAGTGTGTATATATACTTTGCCACTGCCTGTTTACTCTCGCATCCTTGTGTGTGTGTGTGTGTGTGTGTGTGTGTGTGTGTGTGTGTGTGTGTGTGTGTGTGTGTGTGTGTGTGTTTGCTTGGTCGAGCATGTGTGCGTGTATGTGCTGTGCTATTTGCTGCGTGGTTTGGAAAAGAACACAACAGCATTCTTGTGATACTTGATCAGATGACTAAACTACTCTTCAGGTCAGGCAACAAATGTTCCTTCTCCAAGTTTTTGCAGTAACCTTCATGGCTGTTTGGGAACTTGATTTTCCTTAACCACATTGTGTCGATTAACAAAGACAACCTGTTTTTTAGTGAGTAACTGAGTACTGCTGAATTCTGCTGCTCACTACTGTAGTATACAGTCTACCTGATCCTTTCCATGTAAACCACAATAACTGTCCCTGGATCAGTAGCCACATGTACACATGGCCAGTTGAATTCACAATGGAGACCCATAATATGTCAGTCACTTAGAGCATTCAGACAACCTTTTATATATTTTTTAACATCTCTGGCCTATTTGTATGTCACCGAATTGAAACAAATGTCAAAAAAAAAAGTCAGTCTTGTTCAAGTTTAAATCTGCCTGAAAACAGCTAGCTTTGGACGCTGAGGGTGGAGACCGACAACAGTGGATCTGTGATGTTAGCGAGCGCCATCAAGAGCGACGAGGACTAAACAGTGATAATGTGAGAGCCGAGTTGAACACCCACGCTAATGCTAGCGAGGAGCGCGATGATTTAGCAGTCTGTTTCCCACTGCCCAGCCCTGTCAACACAGCAGCCACAGCCACAGCCACCGACCAAGGCGCACGCCCAACGTGATGAAACTCTGTTTAGTCTTCAGAGCGGTGCGGTTGTCAACAGTAACTTGTGGTGGTGTGATATTTGGAATAATGAGAGAGAGAGAAAGAGAGACAGAGAGAGGGAGAGACAGAGAGAGAGAGATTGAAAGAGAGAGAGGGAGAGGGAGATAGATAGAGAATCTTTTACGGTGAATATGCAACCGTCAGCATGGTTGTTATTTTTTGTGTGACGATACCAAAAAAAAACAAACCAAAAAAAAAAAAACACTGCTGTGTTTTGTTTGTGTTTTGTCTGTTTTTGTGTGTGTGTAATATTCTGTGAGGATAGATGGGTTGGTGGTGGTCTAGTGGTTGTCTGGATTTCCACACCAGAGGGTTGTATGTTCATCCCCAGAGCCTGGCAGAACTGAGTCCTTAAAAGACACTGTGCAACTTTCAGTGCTTTT
>CM050198.1:17029761-17074761 GCA_027475355.1 Coilia nasus
GATGGAGGCAAAGAGAGAGGTAGAGAGAGAGAGGGACCAAGGAGGAAGGGCATGGCTGGGCCCCCCGACAGAACAGCCTTTAGTCTGCAGTATGAAATACAGCCTCAGTGGAGACGGCCCTAGTGCCACTGGGACACAGGGTTCACTGTGCTGCCTCACACAGACATGAGAGGAACGGAGATAAGAGAGACGCGGGCGGCAGTCACTGCACTGCACAGCACCCTCCGCCTGGCTCCTCATTCAGCACACAAAAACACCCAGAATCACACGAGGAGGGGAATTCTGCCTCGCATGAAGGATAGAAAAACAGCCAACTGCCGAATAGTCACTTTCAGTTTTTCATGTGTTAAAATTTCAGGGTTTATTTTAACTCCCAAAGTGTAATTTTAACATTTTTTCAGATTTAAATGGTGTCCAGAGTTGGGGTAATTTGTGAAATGTAGTAATCTACATTGTACAAAACTTCAACTGAGCATTTACCACCTTCCCATAATGTACTGTAGCCTACATTACTGGCATGTTTAATCATGTAGCCAGGATTGCATTAACTAATTCATATTGATTAATAGTTTATTTAAAAGTAGTACAACATTGCATGCTGTCTGCATTTTCAATGGCATTTGCGAAGACATCTATGTGATTTTGTAATGATACCATTTGATATTGTAGGCCTACGTCAGCAAATGTTTCGGCATGTGTTGGAAATTGTTTTCAATTTTTAAATTTCCCTTTTCCTGCTTCCTTATGGCAGCATGTCAAAATGAACACTTCAACGTCATGGCAACGACATCTCGGGGCTAGAAAAAAAGCCTGTTTATGGATGTATTATGCACCATCATGTCGTAAATTTTATGGGTGAAGCCAGTAAATTGAGCACATATTTGGTTGTGATATTTAAATTGCTCTCGTTTTCAGGCGCCACATTTATCAACAGCCATTCATTCTTACGCTGGGACTGGAGTGATATGCATGTTTCATAAATCTCAGGTGAGCCCTGTCATGAATTGATTTCATCGCCTAAATTTGTGCTGGTTTCAACATTCGTTTCACAAATGAGGGCCAGTGGAGTCATTTTAACACTGTGTTTTTGCTGTGTGATTTGAAGCAAAAAGACCAGTGAAGTAAAAATCACTTACATTCATAGTATTCTTGCAGATGAGCATTGAAAACATATTTCTTATCACATAATATAATATTAATTGATTGGCATTCACTAACAGGGAAAGAACCACCTTGAAAAAAGTAACCACCTTGAAGAAAAATAACTGTCATAGCTGTGAACATATCAGCACTCAGATCTTTTCAGGCATCTCAGCCAAAGTGTTGAAGTGGTGGCAGGCGTTGTCATATGTGATCATTCCTGTAGAGCCAGGGTGTTGAGGCACAGTGTGTGTGTGTGTGTGTGTGTGACTGAGAAAGTATGTGAGGTGTGTGTGCGTGTGTGTGTGTGTGTAAGACAGTGTGTGAGCGAGGGGTTAACACTTGCCAGTCACGTGTGTCACACCACGCTGGGTCACCCGCAGTTCAGCGTGCCACTGGACAGGCTAACGCTAACGCTAACGCTAACGAGACCTGAGACTGACCCTGGCAGAGGAGGAGGAATGCGTAGCGGGAGGAGAGGAGAGGCAAGAAGGAGTGAGGCCTGGAGTGGAGGACACAGGAAAGCAGAGAAAAAATGAGGGCGTTGTCCAATAAAGAATCAGTTGTCTTCATTTTTACCTCTTATCGTCAACTGTGTCGTCTTACATGGAACATCCTATTCCTGTTGTAGCATGTCATGTCCCTATCTACTGCCTCTGTAGTGGATGTTTCTTAACTCTACCACAGAGGGGAAGAGAGAAGGAATGGGTAAAAAGAAAGAGTGGAGAGGCACGAACGAGTGACATCTGAAATGGGGGGGGGGGGGGGGGGGGAGTACAGAGGAGGCCAGTAGGGATTGTGGAGGGGCAGAGGGGGACTGAATCTGACAAGTGGTACAACTTACAGGAAAAGGAAAGATAGGATGGAAAATAAAAAAATGAAAGAAAAGAAAAAAAGAAGGGATCTGAAGAGAATGAGAGCAGACTGCAGAAGATAGAAGTGGACAGGAATGAGTGGGAGTGATGATGGTAGTGGCTGGAAATAAAGCGCTCATAATCCAGCTCTTCTAGCCAGGATAACGTTGCCATCCCTAACAAAAAAAAAAAATTCACTAGAGTACATCAAGGAACTCTCTTCAGGTTTTGGTTTCCAAGACTATTTTTTTAACAACTAATCAGTGAATGGAAATTAAAGGCACAACCAATAGTTTTAAAGTTCAAACAATGTGCCCACCCATCGTAAGGTGAACGTATGCCTATGGAGAATGTCCAGAGTCTTTGCACAATGTGAAAGAGACTGGTCCACCAGCCTACAGCGCTGGGTCCTGCAGTCTTCTGTCAGGGTAAGGAACCTATATCGGCCAGACATCGAATGCCACAAATTAAGCCGTGGAGCATCAGGAGGCTCAGTGTTGTGCCTGGCTGAGTTGGTATTAGAAGCACATGGCTGACATTAGACTGGGGAATCCTCAGCATTGAGGGCCACACTGATAGAGAATAGTTCCTACAGGAAGACCAGAGACAGGTGAGGAAAGAAAGGCTCCACAGCAAGGAAACCCAGACAAGCGAAGAGCTAATGACTCATTATGTAGTTCCCATGTTGTGTGGAGGGAAAGGCTGCAGAGAGAGAAAGCGAGAAAGAGAGCGAGTGAGAGGAGGGAGAAAATGAGTAAGTGGGAGAGAGTGTGTATGTGTGTGTGTGAGAGAGAGAGAGAGAGAGAGAGAGAGAGAGAGAGAGAGAGAGAGAGAGAGAGAGAGAGAGAGAGAGGCCAAATGGAGAGCAGGAACACTGTGTCTCCTTTAATAATGAAGCATCCCTGCCGAAGGCAAAAAGGTCAAACAACCAGCAGCTTTGCTCGACGGCCAAAGGAGAGCGGGGGGGGGAATCAAAGCACGTTAAGCTTTCCCCATGGACAGAAAATGGGGAGTGGGAAAACAGAAAAAAGAGTGAGTGAAACAGAGAGAGACAGACAGAGAGAGAGAGCGAGAGAGAGAGAGAGAGAGAGAGAGAGAGAGGGAGCAGAAGAGGAGAGAGTCAGCAGTGTATACTATATTTGTATGTAGTTCCGTGCATTTGTGTAGGCTACGCTTAGGTACAAAAATTAAGCACATAATTTCAGTCTAGTCTTGAATAGTCCAACAGAATGAAGGGTTATCTCTTTCTCTCTCTCTCTCTCTCTCTCTCACACACACACACACACACAATTTATGTGTGTGTGTGTGTGTGTGTGTGTGTGTGTGTGTGTGTGTGTGTGTTAATAGAATTCTGTAGCCAAAGAGCCCTACTTCACATTTTTGCCAGCAGCCCCCACTCGTTTTTTCCTTTTCTCAATAGCAGGCACTTGGCTGCTCCTTTAGCAGAGCCATGTCACTGTCTTTAATGCACTCTGACAAACACACAAATCACTGGACTGGTTTCCTGGCAACTGGGGGGGGGGGGGGGGGGGGGGGGGATACTGGACCCCAGTGCAGCCAAAAATGTGCTCGAGAGAGGAAATTGATTCCATAGAACTGTTCAAAAATGACCAAGTCAATAGCCAGCGAGTGCAGCAGCAAAGGACGAGCATTGATTGGTGCTTGTGTTAGCTTGCCAGCCGATAAGACGAGCCGACCGACGGCGCTGGCTCACAGCCAAGAGCTGTAGCATAAATAGTGCATGAGTGCGAGGCTAGATGTACCGTGCGGGTCTGCTGTCGGCCAGCGATATGCTCCTCTATGCTATCTCTTCCACTATCTTTTTTTTCTCCCGTTCGCCCACCATTTTTTTCTTCCCTCCTCAACCACTCCCTCCGATGCCCTTGCTTTGCTCTCTGGCAACCTCGTGTGGCTGTACAGATAAACGGCTGGAACGAGTGCGAGGTGTTTCCTCCTCAGCTCACACAGAGCTTTCAAAGGTCCCTTCTAAGTAAAAGTACTTTTGACTGCGTCCTCTTTACAGACATCTAATCATCACATTTAAATAATTAACCAACGTTCCTGTGTGAATAGTGCTTTCATCTACATAGTCGGCTACAGTGGAATCTTGAAAAAGACACAAGCACCTCATTGCCTTTTTCTTTGTTATCTAATTTTGTAAACCATGTTATTATTTCTTAACCTTAAAACTGTTCCATGCCATGTGTCTTCCATCTGTCTTATGTATGGTCAGCATTAGCATGTTTCATTTTGTCATAGATATTCGACATTTAACATTCAAAATGGGAGAACGTGGGAATGTGGTGTCCTATATACGTGACTAAAACATGGTTGCTAACACATTGCTTAATAACTCTGTGCCCATTTGGGGCAACTGTAATAACCACTGAGGTCGGTCTGGTTGGACAATTATCCCTTTGAACACTCTCTTCGTTGCACAGGTGGTGTTAATTAATCTGGTCCCTTCAAAGCAAATCACTGTCAGGTGTGTTTAGGGAAGAGGCTTGCAGAGGGGCAAGAATTTAAGTAGCCTACAAGAAGAGCAGCCTGATTTTGCCCTTCTAGAATTACACTGCGTGTATCAGTTTTCTGTTTGATATGAATTATATGGAATCAGTTGAGACAATGAAAAATGAAGACAAACAAAAGCATATTAAAGATAAAAAAAGCTACAAACATACCAATTAGTCTCAGTTTTCAGTTGCAGTATTATCCTTGTAGTGGTAATAGTATCTAAGTAATAGTGTATATATATATAAATGTGTGTGTGTGTGTATGCGTGTGTGTGTGTGTGTGTGTGTGTGTGTGTGTGTGTGTGTGTGTGTGTGTGTGTGTGTGTGTGTGTGTGTGTGTGTGTCACTCTCTCTCTCTCTCTCTCTCTCTGTGGTGTGTGTGTGTGTGTGTGTGTGTGTGTGTGTGTGTGTGTGTGTGTGTGTGTGTGTGTGTGTGTGTGTGTGTGTGTGTGTTTGTGTGTGTGTGTGTGTGTGTCTGTGTGTGTGTGTGTATGTGAATAGATAGAGAACTATTGTTTTGAAGACTGGACCCATGATTACAGGGCACACAGGCAGGATTTTTCCACAGAGATGCCTACAGAGTGAGTGAGCCAGCTTCTAAATAATGCTTTAGCAGAGCAGTTCAAAACCAGCGTTCATCATATCCATCACTAAATAATCTCAGCACCACAGTTTCAGAGCCACACTGGTATCCTCCTCCACCCCCACGAACGGGGCTGAACGGACTGTGTGGTGTCCCTGAGCTCATTTGGCAGCCAGACACACAACAGAGGAGCAGAGCTGAACAGCTGGAGGTGAGCGGATGAGCAGAGGGAGAGAAAGAGAAAGAGGTAGGGAGAGAGAGAGAGAGAGGGAGAGAGGAATAGAGAGAGAGAGGTAGAGAGAGAGGGGGAGAGAGGGGGGGAGATGTAGAGAGAGAGAGAGAGAGAGAGGGAGAGAGAAATAGAGAGAGAGAGGTAGAGAGAGAGGGGGAGAGAGAGAGGGGGAGAGAAAGAGACAGAGGTAGGGAGAGAGAGAGAGGGAGAGAGGAATAGAGAGAGAGAGGTAGAGAGAGAGAGGTAGAGAGAGAGGGGGAGAGAGAGGGGGAGAGGTAGGGAGAGAGAGAGAGAGGGAGAGAGGAATAGAGAGAGAGAGGTAGAGAGAGAGGGGGAGAGAAAGAGACAGAGGTAGGGAGAGAGAGGGAGAGAGGAATAGAGAGAGAGAGGGAGAGAGGAACAGAGAGAGAGAGGTAGAGAGAGAGGGGGGCAGGGAGGCAGAGATAGAGAAAGAGGAGAAAGAGAGAGAGAGGTAGGGATAGAGATACAGGTAGGGAGAGAGAGAGAGAGAGAGAGGGAGAGAGGAACAGAGAGAGAGAGGTAGAGAGAGAGGGGGAGAGAAAGAGACAGAGGTAGGGAGAGAGAGAGAGAGGGAGAGAGATACAGAGAGAGAAAGAGAGGGGAGGAGAGAGAAAAAAAAAAGAAGGGGGGCAGGGAGGCAGGGAGAGAGAGATAGAGAGAGAGAGAGAGAGTGAGTGAGAAAGAAGAGAAGGAGGAAGAGCAAGGCAGTTAGAGAAGATAATGAAGGCTCTTGCTGCCATCCTACAGAGACCAGGACCCAGTTGTGCACTATACTCTCTAGGGAATCAGGACTCAGAAAGTAATTGTATTTAATCCTACCCTATCCTAACCTAAAATGGCATCATAATGTATCATTATTAACATGTTTTTATTGCAGTTTTTTGCAGTTACTTGAAGTAGGATATATCTGCAGGATAAGAACTTCTATATTGGCCTTCTGTGTTGGCCTATATTAAAATGAACAATTTGTCTGCAATATAAAGCGATTCTGTATGTCTCAAGGTCCTTGTTAGTGTAACTCATGCCTGGTCCACTTAAAGACAGCACAGTATGTGGCACACGGCGTGAGGGGATATTTATCATCATTATAACGCCATGCAGTGCTGGCCACACCTTTACAAAAAAATGTACTTGCTGTTTTCACAGCCAATTTGACTATGTATCCACAGTGGCTTTTTACATGTAACCAAAAACATGTGTAATCTCTCAAGCCGACAGCAGACACATTAAAACAATCATTGCGAGGTGTAAACACAATTGTCTCCATTAGTCCCGGCCTGTAGGGTATTAACAGGAAATAGCATTATGAGGAGAGAACAAGAAGAACGGAGCCATTGTGTTGTTGTGTGTGGTAATACCCCTGTGTTTTTATGTTTGTGCTCTCCCACGAACCACACCAAGATGAAAGAAAGAGAGAAACCTTGCATATCAAAACCAAACAAAGAAGCAATTCAGTCCAGGGAGGTCAGACAAAAGAATGATTGCAAAATAAGGCGTTCTATAAAAACAGAGATTCCATTTCTAACCAAACGTGACTGCTTCAGTGTGATAAACTGCCATGTACATAGTGTTTTGTCTAAACATGTCACCATGGGGACAAGTATGACTGGTGATTTCACAGTGTTATGTGGACTCTGTGTTCCTTCATAGTAGATAAATACATGTGTGTGTTATCTCCACTGGTGCACAGGAGTTCTTCAGGCTGTCTATTGCTTGACAATTTAAAGCAAAGCTTGTACTAATGGTCACATGTAGCACATTAAATGTTGTAAGTGAAGATTTAAGTCAGTTAATTATGCTTTTTATAGATTTCACTTGATCCAAATGTGTTTGCAGATATATACTGCATTGGACAATGGCTAAATATAAAACTGCTCACACAGAGTTAAAAAAAAAAAAAATGAATATGCAATTATGATGAAACTCTATTTGTCACATTGAAGACACTTTATGGGTTTTGTGTTCAACATATTCGACAGTCCTTTTGAGGACCAAATTCATCTTCATTTGAAAAGATAAACTGATAAACAGTGAAGAAATGGATGATAAAGATGACGTATCCCTACACACTCTCTCAGACATAGAAGAAAATGATTTTGTCAATGCCTATACAAGAAGACAGACAGAGAGCTGAGAATGTCGCACTGCCAAACTAAACAGAGCAAGACACTTCATGAGGAAGTTATACAAACATACTGTAATGTTACACATTTTTGTCTAATGCAAGCAGAGGAAAATACACACTGTGTTCTGTTATTAGTGCGTAGCTTGGAAAAGAACTCTCTCTTCTCTGCTCTTCTCCTCTTCCCCCACTACATGCCTGTTTTCCCATAGCATGATTAAATCACGGGGAGGAACTGGGTAATCCCTGATCTCCTGAGACTGCCACTCGTTATTACTTCCATCCAGTGCAACACCAGGGGAAAGTGGGTATCAGATTAATGTTTCAGAGAAGACTTTGTCTGAATCCAAAATGTTTTTACTCGTTCACTATAGTGCACTACGTAAGAGACAAAACTGGGACAAAACTGGTAACTCACACCCTATGTAGTGAATTATATAGTGAACATTTCGGACACACCATTTGTGGCAGTATTCTACAAGGCTAATTTTACACAGTGAGAGGCAGTATATTAACAGTAAAAGGGCTGTTGATGAGTTTTGAACACTGTAAATAAAGTTACATGTTGCTGTTTGTGAATCACAAAAACACAAAGCACAGAAACTCATTTGATGTATTTTAAAGTAAGTTAAAGTGCCATGGGTCTCCAGTAGTGCCTCACTATAACCTCCCCATGGTCCAATAGGCAGAGGTGTCAATCCCAGCTTCAGGGGGTAAAACCCCTGTCATGTATTTATTCTGCCTGTGCACTTAACACAGGTGATTTCACTAAAAGCTGATCTACCTGTCTGATCTGTGCACTCATTAGGATCAGCTGGTTAACAAAATGAATGGAATATATGAATGGGCATATATATCACAGTAATTTTTACTGTCCACCTCTGCAAATAGTGCACTCTACAGCTGGTCAATTATGACTGCAATGTACAGGACAAGACAATATTTTGAATGTGTTAATAGCTGCTGTATTTTTGAAAGTAGTTGTGCTTGAGACTAGCTTATTTCCTGAACTGAATGGTGTGGCATTGTGGCTGTGTTGTGCACGTGAATGGAAGTCATCTGCTGAATGTAAAAACAGCTGTTGAAATTCAGTAAAGATGAGCTAAGAGCTGCTCAGGAACTGGTGTTCCACCATACGCTTGCTGCAGACACACTGAAATACTGTTTCTGGCACCGCTTGAGTCCAAGCCTTCATCATCTCTCAGTGTTACAGCACACAGGCTCCTGCGTCGTTTCAGCCGAGTCCAGCATTTCAGCCAGAAAGACTCAGGCAAAATTATTTAATAAAATAGAATTTAACAATTGAGCATTCAGCAGGGAATTAGATATTCCTTGGCATAGGTCCAGTCATCAGCCCAGGTCTTGCATCGGTACATCGGGCAGATTCTGCCATTGCTGTATGGCGGGGACCGGAGTTACCTCCAGGCGGATAGACAGGGACCAAACTGGTGGTGGTGGGGAAGGAGGAGGATGCATCGACACGTCGGCACCTGAAGCAGCAGAAAAGGTGAATTAGTCAAGTCATCACAAAGCAGGTGGCGGCCGCTGATTGGTCTGAGACAGTGCGCTTCCAAGACATTAGAGTGTTCCTGGCAGAACCTGTGCAGGTTTACATTTCCTCCAGTCTTTTTCTTTTAGCAAACGTCCATCCCATCACCATCCCTTCATTCATCCCCCTTCTCATTCTGCTGCCAGCGGATAGGCTTTCACCCCACAATTCCCTTCTCACTCATGTACCATCTACTGTAGGTCTGGTGAAACCTGTATTTCAAGGACAGGGAAAACGTTTCTGGTGATTTGTTTCAGGAAGATATATATGCACAGAGCCTGTATCTGCCAAAACACAGATCCATGAGTCACTGGCAAAAAACTTCTGCATTTCCAGTAAGACATCTTGCAAGACTCTATTAAAGAGTGAAATATTGCTTACTGTAACGTCTGCAACTTAAATCAGGGATTTTCCATGGGGCTGTCCTCCTGTAAACCTATACATTAGGAGCCAAAGACAAGTATGCTCACAGGACAGTTCTTTACACATTTGTATTCAAAACCTTGTAAGCCAGTCAAGTTAAAGCAGCACTATGCAACTTTAATTGCTTTTCCTCAAAGGAGCTCCCCCCTAGTGCCTCCACGTAAATGGACACTCCATAAAAATGGGCAGTTTTCCCTTCCCCTCACCCTGTGCTTGTGTCAGAGCAACCAGTCAATATAAAAGTAGTCCTGTCCACAGAAGTAAGTAAAGTCAGAATTTCTTCAGAATTTAACATGATCCTGCTTCTTGGGATGACACCCAGATATTGCAAGCGTAGTATTTTGTCCACAGACAGCGGGGGCGGTCGAGAAAGTCTTCATTTGCCTAGTAATGACTCATTTAAGCATCTACCGACTTATGAAGGTGATTGACTCGAAAAAGTTGCATGGTGCTGCTGTAGGCAAACATAGCACATATTTACACCGAGTTCAATTAAAATATTAGATTGTTTGGTCAGATAGACTAATTGTGTGCTTAATTTTAAAAAATATGCCAGAATTGGTAACTTTTCTATGCCATAATTATATGCTTTAATGGGGCCAGTATATTTTCAGTCCTATCCAGATACACTTTGATGGTGCATGACCATGTAAAACACATGTGTGGCTCCCACCAGACAGCCAGGATACACATGCACATGTAGGTACTGTATGCTCGGGGCAAGAACGCTGTGGAAATGAAATGAAACCTTTCACAACCTCACACTGCCAACTAAACTAAACATTGGCAACTAAAACACATCACTATTTATCCATCACCTATTGTACCTCTGCCCTTCATCTTATAGCTATCCTGCCAACTGCATTCTACGCACTGTACTCCCCCCTCCTCATGCAGTTTCGATTAAAAATCAGCAGTTCCACTGCATGTCCTACTCTACCCAGTATGTCTATGCGTGTGATAAATAAATATCCTTGTATCCTTGTGCCTGACAAGGCTTACTGGTAGGGGTTTGCATAGATTTTGCATGCCATTTGGGTAGCCACTAGCCAGCATGCTAATTTCAGGCCCAAAGCTTACTGTTATTACAGTTTCGAATACGTACTACAGTACAAACAACACAGCTTCAAAAATGCCATTTTGGGAAATCACCTCAGGCTCAGGGGGAATTTCCAGGTTCCCTTCTGTGGAAGTTTAAAGGGAAGTTCAAGTTGGGCATAATTAATCATCTGTCATCTTCACCAGTCACTCCTATTCCCAGGTGATGACGCAGTCACAGAGAATCTAAAGGCTTCTGTAAACATCATACACACAAACAGTAGTCAGCCCATGCCCAGTCACGAAGCACTAATCCACAGGAAGATCTACCAAATGTAATCATGCGCAAAGTAAACGCGCTACTGTCGAAAGTGTGGAACTGTTGATCACATCACCTCACAGTTGTTTTCCTCCACATCATTTCTATATTATTCAATCCTGCATTGACAGGATTGACTGCATTTACACTGCCCTACAAAGCCAAAAAGCAGTAACTGCATTGTTTGTCAGGCTGAGTTAAAGGAGAACTTCGGTGTAAAATGAAAATTGGCATGTTAAAACATCATACTGAGTTGGTATGTGTACTGAGGAGCAAAAATGCTTTAGCCTGTTGCATTCAGAGTTTAACTATTTTTTATCTTTTGTTCCAGAAGGCTAACAATGGAAGTGGTAGGTGCCCTCAGACGAAGCACGCTATTTTTAAACAGCTCGAAAAAACTCCACACTCCATTGGTAGTACAACACAGGTCCTGACATTAAAAACGAGGCACTGAGAACTTTGTAAGTGTACACATTTATTAATAAAATAGTTTTGACAGGATGTACATTGCTGCAGTTTCTCGTCGCTGCCATGATGAAAGTCCAAACAAGTCCATTGTACTACTTCTTCTCCTATTCTTCCTGCTGGTTCGTGTTCCTCAATCGACTCAAGCGCACTTTCATCATGGCGGCGACGAGAAACTACAGCAAGGTACTGCAACAGGCTAAATCAAATTTGCTCCCCAGTACACATACCAACTCGGTATGATGTTTTAACATGCCAATTTTCATTTTATACCGAAGTTCTCCTTTAAGACCTATGGTTAAGACTGAAACCTTACTTTATAACACCTCCTTTGTCTTGTGACCTCTGTCAATGGCAACGGGGTTTGTGCTTTTATCAGATCCCTTCACAAGTAGCCCATTAGCTTATCGTAATGTAATATCAACAATAAGCTGCAATGAGTTTATTTAGCAGCTGGACACGTTGCTACGCAACACAATATATTCTATTTTCTCGAATAACTACAGTATTTCTACCAGCAAAGCCCATGAAGGGGCAACGAAATATTTAAAAATATCACATTGTTAGAAGTGTCTTAACTCTTTATTTTATTATAATTTTTGGCAAGCAGCCGTATAATAAGCGGGATAATGTTCAGCGAGTTGGTCATTCTCATGTAATAAACCCCTTCAGAGCAATTCAAGACCCCTCCCGCTTGCTTGAGGGTCCTGCATCACTCTGTCGGGGCTTATTCCAGGAGAATGACCACCTCACAGAACATTATCCTTTATAATTCAATTCATCCAATCAATCTTTTTCTTCTTCCTATTAAAAACTACATAAATCCATCACCAGTATTATACCTGCAATATGTTTCACTGGGCAGTGTGACAACTTTAAAGGCACTTTTTCTCAGTTTCTGTGTTCACATAGTTACTGCACTTTACCTTTGTAGTATAGCGTATTTGATTACATTTCCAATGTGGTCTTGAGGTCTGTTTGTCGTCAGATGCACACTGTAGTATATACATAGTTGTACATATCTAAATTTACAAAACAACTACAGTTCTGTGTGTACAAGCAATGTATGTGTAGCAACCACAAATGAGGTCATCTTTAATGGGCATTTTTTAAAATTAAACTTTTTGGTTGGCATGTAGATGGTCTTAGCAAGGGAATGTTCAGGTCTATACATAATGTAAATCATAATTTTGTTTTTTAATCAAACCCCAAACTAGTGTCATTGTCAAAGCTTTATTGTTACCACATTTCCTGCATGACATGTTTAGATTACTCCATCCACTCAACATTTTAATGGTTAGGGTCATAGAAAACTCTTAGAAAACACTGTACGTCCCATAGAAAGTACACTGTACGTCCCATAGAAAAATATAGAAATATCTTATAGAAAAAACATCTTTATATATAATATATATAAAAAAACATCTTTAAATAAAACCTTAGAATATGGCAAAGAAGTACAATATATCACAAAATATGTCCAATATTCTGTTATTGTTTGACAATAATGAGTAGATAGATGTAGTGAGGCCACAGCTTTCAGGTGGTGGCAGCACTCTATGTAGAGTGGCTCACTGTTTAAAATGTTTACATTAAAAACATTATAAAAATGTCCAAATATGTATGCTGCATTTACATCTTAAAATATAACAACATATGAATACTAAAAAAATGTTAAAGTAAATGTTTACAAGAGATCTCACTTCTACAAACCTTTAAAAACACACTCAACCTCAACATGAGGACATAGAACAGCATAATTTCACACAGACACATCCTCCTATTTCTGTTGTCTTTCACTGGAGGAGCGTATCAACAACAATATACAATGGCACTCAGCAGCCAACCACAATGATATTGTGAAAAAACCTTCTTGGCATAGTTTTGTATCCTGTCTGGAAAGGCATGTCTCATCAACACCATCATACCTGTATCATTATTACTGTAGCGGAACATTACTTGACAATCCAGTTCCTGAGGTGTCGAGAGCAGCATGCCAGGAAGATACAAAGACAGAGAGAGATCAGACAGAGAGAGAGAGAGAGAGAGAGAGGCAGAGAGAGAGAGAGGCAGAGAGAGAGTTAGAGAGGAGAGTGAGAATCTTGGCTTGCTCGTACAGTAAAACTCAGCGTGACAGATAGGACAGAGACAAGCACTCTAGTATGTCTGCATACCAGACATGACTGTCAATGATGTCTCTATGCACCATGTCAAAAAATAAGGGCCCTTTATTATTCTACATTATTATATGGCTCTTTAGAATGCTGACAAACGTCCTATTGACTTTGAATGGGTTACTCCAGTGTTCGGAGGTCAAATATTTTAGTATAATGACCACTGAAAAAGCATAATGACTGCTGTCAATGGCAACAGGTTGTGTGCTTCTATCAGATCACTTCACAAGTAGTCCATTTGCTTATCGTAGCAAAATATCAACAACAAGCTGCAACAACTTATTTAGTAGCTGGACACATTGCTACGCAACACTTATATATTCTATTTCCTTGAAGAACTATTTCTACCAGCAAAGGCCATGCAGCGGCAACAAAATATTGAAAAATATGACATTGTTAGAAGTGTCTAACTTCTGCTATTATTTTTGGCAAGCAGCCGTATAATAAGCGGGATAATGTTCAGCGAGTTGGTCATCCTCATGGAATAAGCCCCTTCAGAGTACTTCAAGACCCCTGCAGTTCGCTTTGGGGTCCTGCATCACTCTGTTGGAGCTTATTCCACGAGAATGACCACCTCGCAGAACATTATCCCTTACTTATTCAATCCTCCATTTTATATCCTACTTGAATCTAATGTACAACTAATACACATTCTGTAGTCATCACATTCAAAGTACATAAAGTTAGCTTCCATGGTAGCATGACCTTCACATTCTCTTTTTTGAATCAGACCTTCTGATTCCAACAAAATTAAAGCATCATCATCTACAGTGAGGATATCTGTTCCTCTTAACGGCAACATGCTTTAGAGAGAAAGATAAATAAGATGAAGTAAGCCACTAAGTAGGGGTATACAATGCCATAGCATAAAACAGTAACGGCTCAGAGCTGGGCTGTACGATCCATCATAATAATTACATCTCATAATGATAATGTGAGCTAAGAGCATTGTGCTCAGACTTGCACAGACTAACATTAGTCTGTTCTCCCACTGCGGTGAAAGACATTATAATACCAGGGGGTGTTCCAAAAAGCAGGTTTAGTAATTTACTGTGGTGTGCTAGTGGTAAAGCCCCTAATATAAGAGCCATCTGCATTTGTTTTGATAAGAAAATGACACCATGAGCCTCCTCTATTAGCAGATTTACTCCTTACTCTGAGTTAACTTACCTGAGTTAGTGACTAACCCACCTTCTTAAAATACACCCCAGATCTTTACCCATCATAACTGCATCCTAAGGTCAACAGTGTACAATACAACTTAATTTGTTTGGTACTCAGTGTTACCATACTTTTATGACCTTAGTTTGGCCAGAACTGTTTTTTTTTTCTTTGGGTAGCACCATATGTGACCAGCTAAAAAGGTCATTATAATTGCTGTTGTTATTCACTTTTAAATACACTGAATGCATGTACACAACAGGTCAAATATTACAGTGGAAGTTGCAGGCTTTCTCAGCTCCTGTGGCGTATTCCAATTACTTGGTTTACTGAGCCAGTTAAATTAAGTCAAAGTGGTAAGCCCCCTAATAGCAGATCCCTGTGTATTTAGTTTACTTGGAGAATAAAGCTATAAGAGCTCTTGCTCTCAGTTAACTTACCCAGGTAAGAGCCTAAACCAGTTTTGTGGAATACCCCCTAAAGTCTTACGAAGTCTGATTGGATCACCAGAGTTCGGGTTGTCTGGACTGGATCACAGGAGGTCGTGGAGTCTAACTCGATCCCCAAAGCGTTGGGGAGCCTAACTGGATCACCACAGTGGGGAGTCTGACTGGATTTCCAAAGCGGGGAGTCTGACTGGATCACAGGTGGTCAGGGAGCCTGACTGGATCACCACAGGTTGGAGAGCCTCACTGGATCCCCGAACCGTTTGGTAGCCTGACTGGATCCTCACAGGTCGGGGCATCTGACTGGATCACCAGAGGTTGGGTTCGACCCAGACGATCTTCTGCTGCTCCTCCACCACGGTGTCCTGGATGAGCTCCAGCAGCGAGGTCTCCCTCCAGCAGTCGGGCTGCAGGCTGCGGTACAGGCACGGCAGCTTGTCCAGCAGAGGCTCCTCCGCACGAGAGCTCTCCAGCAGCTGGGCCTCCGTCAGGCTCTGCTGCCGCAGCCGGTGCCTGTGCAGAGAAAGAGAGAAAGAGAGAGTGTGTGAGTGAGTGACTGAGTGTTTGTGTGTGTGTGTGTGTGTGTGTGTGTGTGTGTGTGTGTGTGTGTGTGTGTGAGAGAGAGTGTATGAGTGAGTGAGTGTTTGTGTGTGTGTGTGTGTGTGTGTGTGTGTGTGAGTGTGTGTGTGTGTGTGTGTGTGTGTGTGTGTGTGTGTGTGTGTGTGTGTGTGAGAGAGAGAGTGTATGAGTGAGTGAGTGTTTGTGTGTGTGTGTGTGTGTGTGTGTGTGTGTGTGTGTGTGTGTGTGAGAGAGAGAGAGAGAGAGAGTGTATGAATAAGGGTGTGTATGTCTGAATGTGTGTGTGAGATAGATAGAGAGCGTGAGAGAGCGAGACAGACAGATAGATAGAGAGTGTGCGTGCACATTTGTGTGGTGAGAGAGAAAGCTTGTGTATCAGTGAATGTATGTGTATGTGTGCACGTGTGTGTGCGTGTGTGTGTGTGAGAGAGAGTGTGAGATAGAGTGAGAGAGAGTGAGAGAGAGAAAAAGAGAGTGCGCATGTGTGAGAAAGAGAGGGAGAAATACAGAAAGAAAGAGAGCGTGTGAGGTACAGAGAGAGAGAGAAAGAGAGAGAGAGAGAGAGAGAGAGAGAGAGTGTGTATGTGTTTGTGTGGGGCTAAGGCCTCATTTCCACCGACTTGAGCGCGTACAGCACGTAACCGTGTACAATATGTGTGTATGTGTTACAGAACACACACAGATCACCCGTGCCGTGGAAATGGTCTAATCTGTTAACGTGCATTCTAAATGACTACGGACAGAAAACGGGCACTTGCTGTCTACGCGCTGTATATGGAGAGCGTTTGGTGGAAATGAGCCCTAAAGCATTCCTACTTGAGGCGTGAGGTGCTGCACAGAGTGAAGAGAGAGAGTGTGTGTGTGTGTGTGTGAGGGGGGCTAAAGCGTTCCTACTTGAGGCGTGAGGTGGTGCGCTGGGTGAAGAGAGAGAGTGTGTGTGTGTGTGTGTGTGAGGGGGGCTAAAGCGTTCCTACTTGAGGCGTGAGGTGGTGCGCTGGGTGAAGAGAGAGAGAGAGTGTGTGTGTGTGTGTGTGTGTGTGTGTGAGGGGGGCTAAAGCGTTCCTACTTGAGGCGTGAGGTGGTGCGCTGGGTGAAGAGAGAGAGTGTGTGTGTGTATGTGTGTGTGTATGTGTGTGTGTGTGTGTGTGTGGGGGGGGGGGCTAAAGCATTCCTACTTGAGGCGTGAGGTGGTGCGCTGGGTGAAGAGAGAGAGAGTGTGTGTGTATGTGTGTGTGTATGTGTGTGTGTGTGTGTGGGGGGGGGGGGCTAAAGCATTCCTACTTGAGGCGTGAGGTGGTGCGCTGGGTGAAGAGAGAGAGTGTGTGTGTGTGTGTGTGTGTGTGTGTGTGTGTGTGTGTGTGAGGGGGGCTAAAGCGTTCCTACTTGAGGCGTGAGGCGGTGCGCTGGGTGAAGGCGATGAAGATGATGATGGGGAAGATCTCGGCCCTGTGCAGCCTCCGCACACAGTCCAGCCCCAGTGGCAGCACGCAGTGGGCCCCCTACGACAGCCAATCACAGCACAGTCAACATGCAGCCACATTCAAACCAGTTTCATGGCTGGCCTAAATTACAACACATAACTCAAACTGTAGCAAAGGGGAGGAGAGGTCTCCCCAACCAGCTTCAAACACACACTTTGACTGCAACGCCAAAGAGCCAGTCAGGGCATTCAGAGCACACCCACAACCCTAGTGATGGCACTCCATCACATACCCACTGAAGTACACCATGCCACACATAGCAACAATGGTGATTTGAAGAGTTCATATGCATCATCAGAAATAAGCAAAATAATAACAATAATAATAATAATAATAATTTCCAAGTACTCTCTATAAAACTGCAATTTAATATGGAAAAAGGGAGGTGGACTGATAGTTAAGTTTATGAAAACTATATATATATAAATTCATATTAATATATATAAATCCATCGCAAATGGAGCATGTTTTACATCTGAACGCTTCATTTGTTGATTTGAACTGTAGTAACTGTAGCATGGGTGTGATATGTCAGCCTAACCAACTGTAGCATGCAGCTACCCTTTCGATGGTGTCTCTGATGTAAAGACAATGGCGTGTGAATGGCGTAGTTGTGTTCACTGGTGCCTGCTCACCCTCCTCATGATCTTCTCCACGCTCTGGAGGGTGTAGTAGTGGTGGGTGCTGGGGTGGCCACACTCCTCCAGGACCTCCCCCTTCTGAACACGCACTGCATGCTCACTGCCACTCAGGCTCTCTGAGAGAGGGAGAGAGGGAGAGAGAGCGATACAGAGAGAGAGAGAGAAGAGGGAGACAGAAAGAGGATTAAAGAGAGAGACAGAGACAAGGACAGAGAGAGATATAAAGAAACACAAAGAATTAAAAAGAGAGGATGACAAGACAAAGACAGAGAGAGGATAAAGAGGGAGAGAGAGGAGGAAGACAGACAAAGAAAATGGATAAAAAAATGTTTTTTAAACAGGTACATCTTAAAAGCCTACAAGGCACTATGTCATGAAGTGAAAGTCTTTAAAGTGCATTTTTTCATGATTGTGTAAATTTAACATAAATCACATGGGGCAGTGGTGGCCTAGCGGCTAAGGCATCGGACCTGTGACCGCAAGGATCGCAGGTTCGAATCCCAAGTCGCCAGTAGTGCCACTGAGGTACCCTGAGCATGGTACAGTCCCCACTCACTGCTCCCCGGGCGCCGTTGTCATGGCTGCCCCCTGCTCACATGTGTGATGGGTTAAATGCAGAGGTTAAATTTCATTGTGTGCACTGTGTGCTGTGCTGTGCCGTGTGATCACAATGACAGAAATGGGAGACTTTCACTTTCACTTTCATGTTAAATACACATTTACATCTCCAAGAATATAGCATAACGCAAGTACTATTACAGTCTGCAATCTCCTATCAAGTGTTGTCCTATAATAAACCTGAATCACTGATGGACAGATGCCAAAACTCGGGGGAAAATTCCGTAACAAGATGTTGTTATTGTTGCTGTAAACATCAGCATTAACACAATAAGTGAAAAAGACCTTTAGCGGGAATGTACTAAACAAAAGGCTGACTCTATGGAAGATGGAGACTTGCTGCCAGGAACTGTGAAATGACAACCTGTGGGTTCGGTGTCAGGTTATGACCTCCGCCAAGGAGGTTATGATTTTGCTGGCGCCTGTCTGTCTGTCTGTTTGTTCGACTGCTTGTTTGTTAGCAAAATAACTAAAAAACGCATGACAATTCTGTCAGTATTGTCACTGCCTCTAGGAGATTTTTTTTTTGGTGAAAATCGGTTCATCGGTTACCTCACATAAAAAATCAAGGGAAATCCCATTGACACAATAAAAAAGGGGATGACCTGCTTGGCGAAGGTCTGCACCAGAAATTAGAAACTGTGCTTTCCAGCTGTAAATGTAACGTTGCTGGGCCACATACCAGGCTCGCAGAGGTGGTAGCCCTCCATCTCTGCCAGCCGTTTGTGCAGGACACGGCCAAGGATCGTGGGAAGGAGGAGGACTGGGCGGCAGACGGGCGGGTAGTGGGGTGTGACCAGAGTGTAGGGCATGAGGGTGACACAGCTTCTGGGGGTGCTGCCATCACCTGGTGGAAAACAGCATTGCAACACAACAAAGTTAGATTATTCCCCAGTCCATGTTGGCTAAATGCAGAATGGGTAAAAGCCATCTGTTAACACATATACATGAACATTAAATCTAGTCATGGACCAATGCTTCAGTACAGTCTATGTATCTTCTACAGTATATCTTCAAATGGGAATCACATTCACATTCTAAAGTCTGATGGAATCCACTGTCACTCACTCTTTATGTCCAGTACCTGAATTTAGAACCTAGTGCCAAGTATTCCACATGTCCTGATTCTACCTGTGCACTTAATACCGGCCATTTCACTAATTAACTACTTGAAGAGTGTTAAGTTGAATTGACTGATTTAGCTTCTGAAGCAAGGTTGCCTATCACCGATTATGTCTAAGCCATTCTTTGCAGAAGGGCGTAGAGGTATTCGGATTACGAAACCCTGTTTTCATATCCTTTCCGTTGTGACTGCCTGTCCTGAGGTCAGTGTTTAAAATGGTGGCTGGACTCACTGGTGTCTGCAGTTTGCCCAGAGTCGTCCCTCTTCACACTGACCCACAGAGGGTTGCGTGGCTGTCTGCCCGTGCTGACGATGCGCACCGCCTTCTGTTTCCCCTGGACACGCTCCACCTGTGTACAGGAAGATAGCTGTGTTAGCGTGGGAACGATGCTAATCAGAGTTTAAATTGGCCCGGAGCCTTCCGGAGCTCAGCTTGGCCTCCTCACCTCGGCAATACAGCCAGCCAGAGAGGAGCTCCCTCTGCTACAGTATTTATAGTAATACAGCAGAGTGAGATATTGACCACTGTGAGTCAGTGTTCTATAAAGTACTGGAAAATCACACTCAAGTAAAAGTATAGGTACCCCTTCAAGAAATTACTTTGGTAAAATTTGAAGCCACTGACTGAAATGTTATTTGAGTTAAAGTCTTAAAGTAATGTATCAGAAATTTCTCGCACTTAAGTATGACAAGTAATGTAAAAATAAATGTACTCAAGTAATGTAATTAAAAGTTTTTTTTTGGTAACGAGTAACTAAACGGCACATTGAAAATGTATTGGAGTAAAAGTATGCAATTAGATTCAGAAGTATAGGGAAGCAATAGTAAAAGTTATGAAAAGTTTAAAAAACTCAAGTAAAATATTTTTTTTTTCCAAAATGTACTTAAGTACAGTAGGGAAGTATTATTACTTGAATACTATACAACACTGCTGTGAGTACAGAAGGGCTATCCCCCACTTATAAAAGCCAATTTAACCACTGATGCTAATCAATTGTGTGATTTCAGTTTGGTAAGACACATGTTCATGTTGATGCTGTAGTAGATGAACATCAGTGTTTTTTTTTTTTAATTAGAAGGATGGTGTCACATTAAAACAACTTTTACCTTGTTATTTTTCTAACTGTCTTTTGACTAAATGAAACAAAATGCATAATGTCCTGGAAAATACCCGTTTTTTTTTTCTTTGTAAACTCTGTACTGAGAATACCCGGATAAGACAGGGAAGTACTGAGAGCAAACATGTCACCTGGCCTTGCTAGCTCGCTATTTTATCTCATCAGAATCAGACCTCTTATCATTAACCTGACATACGACATTCTGTGGGTTTCACTTCTCAGTCTGTGGTTTATAAACTAACTGATTAATCTGCCAATATGTTAATGAAATACCAAAATGTAATGTCATTATCAGTGTTCCAGTTTGGGCAAAATCCCACTAGGTCACTCAGCTTCAGCTTCACACTGTGTACTGTTCTACTCTAATAGCTCACCAGCAGACAGAGGTGGACATCCAAGGTTCAGAAAGAACCAGCTAATGCTAAGCGCCACAGCACAGCCAGGTAGATACACTAGTTAACCTCTTTTAAGAGCACAGGCAGAAGCTCCCTTTCTTAGTTCAAGTTCTAGTTTATTGTCATATGTACAGTTAGAAACCTGTGTGAAACAGAAATTCTTCCTTTGCGGTCCACTTGAATGACATACATAATACCACATATAATGCCACACTTGCCACAAGACTTGTTTGGGGTAAACAGAAACACAGCTACGGTCCTGTGAGGAAACTGGTGTTTCCATTACAGATTTGTATTATAGCACAGCAGTGGGCAGACATTTTGGCTGAAGGGCCACATTGGGTTTCACAAACTGACAGGAAGACTAGGTGACCCTGATGACTAAAAGATTAGTAATGATCCAAGTAGCTTGTAGAGCTACCTTGCCTTTATGCAAAGCCTCTTAATATAAGGAATTTTGCTGAGCCTGCAAATTTGCAGTAATTGCCACCTCTAAAATTAGTTTAGTTATGTTTGCCTTTGATTGGATTTTTTGTTACATATCTCAAAAATAAATCGAGCTTCAGCCTCCTAAGTCTGCAGTAAGACAAGTCTGCAGTCTTACCTTTTTGTGTGCTCTGTGCTGGAAGGTCATGTCTTCAATCGAACGAATCAGTAAGCGCTGAGCTCTAAAGGACACAGGAAATGAAATAAGAATAACAATTGCCTACAGTCTTATAAATCTTCACCAGAAAAATCATTTAGCATTGAGTACTTTTCACCCTCTACTTCATACAAGGACACAGAATATTACTGCACAAACTGAACTGTGTGTTGTATTGGATATTGTTCTGGCTTAACCTGCAAAGGCTGTATGATTCATTATTCTTCATTCAAAGCTCCTTCCGGGCTTTGTTCGAGAATTCTGGTTTCGGTACAACACCTCATACAGGTTTTTACAAAACCTTCCAATATGATTGATGGAGTTTTCATTCTCAGACTTGGCAAAAAATTCCAAAGTATGTTGACATATTTACAATGCCATGGGCTATGGCATAGCTAGCACACATGTAAATAATAATAGCCTACTTTAGTTGTTTATATCTTTTAAAATAAATAAATAAATAAATAAATAAATAAATAAATAAATAAAATAATATATATATATATATATATATATATATGTATATATATATATATATATATATATATATATATATATATATATATATATATATATATATATATATATATATATATATATATATATATATATATATACACATGTTAATAATATTGTAAAATGTAGCCAAGTAATTTTGTTTCTATTGTGGTGTTTTTAGGTATTGTACGTTGCATTGGGAAAAAAAAAAACATCTGTCAAGTATCTTAACCATAAACATAAATACACTATACATGTGCTTGCTCATTTTCTGTACTGCTCTTAAAACATCAGAAATACTCAAAGCCACTTGCAACGACCACCTTCTCCTGTAGGGGGCATCTGAGGCACTGGCATGGTGGTATTGTATATACATTACATTTATTAACACTTCTCCAGGGACACTGAATTAGGTAAATTAGATACAGGAACAGCCACCCTGGAGCACCTTGGGGTTAGAAGGACGAAAGAAATGAAAGGGCGCTTCCGCCATGCAGGACATTTTTTCCTACTGGTACGGTACTGAACCTAGCCCTAACCCTAACCCAGATCCCAAGACTAACCCCCTAACCCTTACTGTATTCACAGCTGCCATGTACCTGTAGTAGTTGGGCACAACGCCACTCTTGAGGTCCAGCAGCTGGCAGGAGTGCACCAGGCTGGCCCACCAGGAGCCCTCGGTCCCGTGGCAGGTGTTGGTGACGTGCAGGATGTCGTTGCACTTGATGGACAGCGCTCCTGGCATAGTGCCGGCCGCCACGGACATGTTGGCGCGCACGTAGAAGGAGTCACCAGAGCTGACCACGCCCTCCTTCAGCTGCAGCAGGAGGCTGTCATAGGCTGACGTGCGGAGGAGGAAGCAAAAACAACATTTGTTATTAGTGGGGTGCTGACGTCTTCAAATGTATCGCTAGTCCCTACTGGAACGGGACTCAAACCTGCGACCAACTGTCTAACCACTAGGCCACAGCTGCCCAATTATCAGCATTAGTTACTAAATCACCTACTAGTGGTACCCCCTGGCCCCAGGTCAGTGGTAAAAGCTCTGTCCTCTTAAGAACACAACTAGTTTAACGTGCCCCAGGTAATTGGTGAGGTGCTGGCTATTGGTATGAAACTCAGAAAATGAAAGAAACATTGCCACATGCTGTGGCTGCTTGGAGCCAGAGGCCTGTCTGTCCTCACCATCCTGCTTGGGCCGGAGGGAGAGCTGGCAGGGCCCCTGCACCTGCCCCAGAGCCCACAGCGCCTCCTCCTGGGTGCAGTCCTCCAGCACCATCCGCATGGCCCGCCGCTCCTGCTCGTACTTCACCTGCCACACACACACACATAGGCATGGGCATGGGCATGGGCATACGCACACACACACACACACACACACATAGGCATGCACACACAAACACACACAGGCATGTGCACACACATACACACACATGCTCGCGCATGCACGCACGCACGCACGCACGCACGCATGCACGCACACGCACGCACGCACGCACAAATACCCATGAGTCTCCATACTACCTGCACCTCCTACCACTTGGGCTTATTTTAAGACCAACACCTGCAACTGCAACACCTATCCAACATTTCATACTGATTGCATTCATAACAGAAGAGAAAAAAATATGCTTAAGGTTTATCTAAAAATATACTTATGTCATCTAATATACTGGCAGCCATCCAGTGACATGCAGAGAACACAATGAGAAGACAGAGTGATGAAACTTGAGCAAAGGTGTTGCCCTGCAGCATTGTTCTTTCTGTAGCGCTCGTCACATCTCGTGAAAAACTCAAATGTATCTGACATGTAAGACGCGTCTTTGCGACTTCTTGTGAATTCTTGCCGAATGGAAACTGAAAAGAACACCAGAGATGGTGCCCAGAGATTATGTAAACTGGGGATATTCCACACCACTTTGTGCACACACCGTCCCGCAAGGGTAACACTTCTAACTTCCCTTTTAACTGCACGCAAGACAGTCGCTTACTTGGCTACAAACTCACAGATGACGACACTGCATGTGCCTCTCCATGTCAGATAACTTTCACAAGAAAAAAAAAACTACACTACATTTTGACAGGTCAGAATAGTTTTGAGTTTCTGAATGTTTGTTTGTGTCTATTGTCTTCTTTTTATCGTTTTATAGTATGAATAGTAAGAATGTATTTTTATCCACTGTGTTGACCAGGTAGGCTTAATTTCATTGCACTGGTGGTGACAATGATGATATAAGACAATAAGATATTGTATTCCACTCTGGAGTGGATTTTTATCTATTCCATTCTAATGAAGTCAGACTCTCACCTTTTAAAATGTGTCCCATATTTTTGTCCGACCCTGTATTTGTGTCCGACCCTGTCTCCTGTATAAGTGGTGCTCTACTTGACAGGTGTCCAATTTCCCTTGTGTCAGTGTTTTTCAGGGCCAGTTCTGCTATCTTCAGTAATATTTGAGTATGTTTTTCATGCACACGTAATGTTGATTTGAAGTTCTCTATTCACTGAAATTAATGTTTTTAACCTTAGCTAGCCTATATCTAAAAGTGTGCTTTAGTGAGTACATGTTGTGATACAGCTAATGTGTTGTTACCCTGGGGGGAATTCCAAAAAGCAGGTTTAGTCACTTACCTGAGTATGTGAACTCAGAGTTTGTAGTGAACCTCCAAAGAGGAGAGCCCTGTGGCTTTGTACTGTCATTTATTTTATTTATTACGGACCATAAGACAATAAGATATTGTATTCCACTCTGGAGTGGATTTTTATCTATTCCATTCTAATGAAGTCAGACTCTCACCTTTTAAAAAATGGATTACACTTTGTTTTATGGTTCCTTTAAGAGTTTATCTAAATGTAACAACATGTAATATTATTATGTATGCACACTGTACATACCCAACACTACACGTAATCCTAACCCTTATCCAAACCCTAAAGTACAGTGTAAGTACATAACGGTACATAATTGCATTGCACTTTATAATGTAGATACACTGTAACAGGGACTGTAAAATGCAGTGTAACAATAAACTGCTTAGGGCAAGTTTTCAGGGTGCACGTCTTGGATGTGACATGAGCTTTAAAGGAGAAGCTATTGTTTGAGGTCACAGAGTGCTGTTGGTAGGAAAAAAAAAAGAAAATTTATTGCAATATTGCCCGAATAATGAACTGGTAGCTAACACTAACTGAATGCTGCACAGAAATTAAATTTCAGTTTAATTTCCTTATGCCCAATTCAGATACTATTAGCTACCAGTTCCTTACAAGTGTCTATGTTGCATCATTTTTTTTTTTTTCTCACCAAGAGTACTCTGTGACCTCAAACAGCAGGGCCATAGATTGATTGATTCACACTGAACTCCTCACCTCTAAGATCTGGGCTCCAGGGCTCACCCCGGCCGTGTGCGCAGACGAGTCCTCGGTGACGCGGTGCACAAACACGCCCGTCTTGTTGCCCCCGACGACCTGGATCTGCTTGAGCAGCGCGCCCTCCTGCAGGGTGAGCGTGAGCACGCGGCCCGTCATACGCAGCGCCTGCGGCCGCGAGCGCATCAGGAAGGGGGGCGCAGACGCACGTGACACACTGCCACAAACGAGAGAGACAGGACAGTTACTGTCACACTACATTAGTTACACTGTCTCCAGATCAGTTACACTCACACTACATACTACTACACAGACATTAGTTACACTATCTCCAGATCAGTTACACTCACACTACATGCTACTACACATGCATTAGTTACACTGTCTCCAGATCAGTTACACTCACACTAAATACTACACATGCATTAGTTACACTGTCTCCAGATCAGGTACACTCACACTACATGCTACTACACAGACATTAGTTACACTATCTCCAGATCAGGTACACTCCCACTACATACTACACATGCATTAGTTACACTGTCTCCAGATCAGGTACACTCACACTACATACTACACATGCATTAGTTACACTGTCTCCAGATCAGTTACACTCACACTAAATACTACTACACACCATCCTATTATTTACACTCTTTTCAGATCATTTAAACCAGGGGTCTCCAACAGGTAGCTTGTAAGCTACCAATAGCTCCCCACCTGCTTAAGAGTATCTCTCCGAAAGGGTCATATGAACTCTTATCACAGACACAAGAGGAAATTAATTTATTTTTAAATTCCTATGAATTCAACCTCAGTCAAATGAAGACATCCCAAACTCTTTGGTATTAAAATGGCCTCCAAAATGTTTAGCTGGTCTTCGGTCAGATTGGCGGGTGCAGATGTAATTGAAGACAATAATTGTGGCATAAAAATAAATAAAAAAAAAAACAGTTTTTAAACTGTTGTTTTTCTGTCATGTGTACATCCTCTGCCTCTGTTGCACACAGGACCAGGAAGACAAATAAAAAAGGTGTTGTTTTGTGATTGCGACATTGATAGGTGTGGATTCAGAAAAGGCTGAAGTGACCCATCTTTACAGGAATTAGTACTCAGGCTTACGTGTCAGAGCTGATGCATTTGTCAGTAAAAGCTGGGAGGGATGCAGACTTTGCGGTGTCTGTAAAGGAAACACAAGAAAAACATTTATAGTCACATCATTTGAGAAGCAAGTGGAAAAATACCCCTCCCATACACCCACACACTCTCTGTTTCTCTCTTTCTCTCTTTTTACTCTCTCTCTTTATCTTCTCTCGCTGTCTTCCTCTCTCTTCATCCTCTGTCTTTCTCTCATTTTAATCCTCTGTCTTTGTGTTCCTCTCTCACTCTGTCCCCCTAATACACACACACACACACACACACACACACACACACACACACACACACACACACACACACACACACACACTATTCGCACTAGTATGTCAATTCATTACATTCGACAAATGTGTTCAGGTGCATTAAAATGTCTAAGTGTCTGAAGGACCTAGCCTGGTAAGACCCGCCCCTCGCACTCCATTGCATTATTCTGTTCTTTTTACAGTAAACAGTTTTTTTAAAATTACACATTTTGATCTCATTCAAATGTAAACCTGACATTATTACTCAATTTACCTTTGGGTACAATGACATATTCACTCTCTGAGAAGGGACTGTCATCTGTCTCGAGGCTACAAAAATGAGGAGAACTGAAATTAAAGCAAATATCAAGCAAGCAAGAAAATGGAAAAAGGAAAAAAAAAAAAACACATCTTTCCGCCTCTCTCAGACTCTCCACAAGTTGTTATCATATGACAGTATAATAGTGACAAAGCCAGGACAGATTACAGAAAGCCAGGACAGATTCACAGGTTAAGGTGGGTAGTGCTATCAGCTTTCTGTCTATTTCAGTGTGCACATCACACATGTATAAATAAACTGATTACCATGGAGGTGGCATTAGTGGTTTGTTCCTATGATGTAAAAGCTCATCTGTGTAATGGAAGTTTATCTGGGTAACACTTTATTTGAAGGTGTCAATAATGTTCATGATATGAGTCATGTCATGTTTATAACATGCTCATGTCACTCTTATGTGGAGTTACGAACATGACATGACATATAAACATTAATGACACGTCATTCTTGTTTGTGACTATTGTCATTAAGTGTCATTTGTTTTTTGTAATATTTAGGCTTTTTGGGGATGCAAACATGGCAAATACTGAATGACACTTAATGGCAACAGTCATAAACATGAATAAAGAGTCATTAATGGTCATGACGTGTCATGTCTACAAATAGCTAACGTTACCCTTATGTAGACACCTTCAAATAAAGTTTCTTTTCAAACTACTCACTCTATCAAAAAGAAGGACCTTTGTCAGATCTTGTAAACACATGTAAATATAGCAACCCATGCAAATGCACACAGCAAAGAGGTTTGTGTGTTGGGGAAAAGATCTGGCAAAGATTAACCACAGAAATGTGAGATCTTACAGTTAAGCAGTCACTTTGGCTCGCAGTGGAATGAGGAAATTTGTGAAAAGGAAAAACACATCCACCAAATATGTAAATACCTCCTCATGTTTGAATGTGTGTGTACCCCATACATGCTGCATCAAAAATAAACCCTCCTAGTTACCTCTGAGTTAGCTCTGACTAGGCCTACATCTCCTCCTGAGTGTTCTGTAGGTAAGATGGGGCTGTTGCTCACCTGTCGTTACTTAGGTCCCATCGTCGCCTGCGGAGAGATTCTAAGCCTGGAGGTTCCACCTGGTTTGAACGAATGCTGCTTATTCCGACCTCACCAAACTGTGACACATACACACATGCACGCACACACACACACACACACACACACACACACACACACACACACACACACACAAATGACAATTTAGGAAGTATCTGCTTGTAGGCACAAAGATAAAAAAATAAACTTTGGTGAAACTGTTTGAGTACACACTATAAGGTTCCCTTTGGAATATTAATATATAACAAAAACAAATTCTACATTCTGTAAAGCAACCATGTTCAAATAAGACACTTTCAAAGGTTTCATTGAAAATATTCAAACAGGTCAGTGATGGGCTGCAGAGGTATTTAGGAGAGTACATAGGGAACAGTCATACTGTTGTTTTGTGGAGCAAGAGAAAGAGAGTGAGAGCAAGAGAGTGAGAGAGAGAAGGGGAGAGGAGAGGAGAGAGAGAATGAAAGAGTGAGAAGGCAAAATGAGTGAGAAAAGGGGAGGGAGATAGATAAAGGGGGAGAGAGAGAAAGAGAGACAGAAAGAGAGAGATAGAGAAAGATAGAAAGATAGAAAGAGAGAGAGAGAGAGAGAGAGAGAGAGAGAGAGAGAGAGAGAGAGAGAGAGAGAGAGAGAGAGAGAGAGAGAGAGAGAGAGAGAGAGAGAGAGAGAGAGAGAGTCAGCTGTGCCCACCTCCAGGTCATCGCTCCTGGTGGGGTCGGGGCTGAGGGCGTTCATGCGGCAGAGGCGAGAGCGGGGCTGGGGGCTGAGCAGGGGGCCCTCACTGCTGGAGCCACAACCACTGCCCTCCCAGCTGTACTCCCGCGTCTATTTGACACACACACACACACACGCCGCACACACACACACACACACACACACACACACACTCACACATCTTAGAAATATCGCTTTAATGTCTCAATAACTAACATTACTAATGTACTACCTCAATAGTACACTGGATTCCTGCCAGTGAACTTCAATGGTGTGCTCACACTGCTGCCATCCTCACAGACACGCCAGTTAATCTATAGCTAAGGTGGCTGTTCCCACCAGGTTGTCCTGTCACACATTATTAGGGTGACCAGACGTCCCGGTTTGACCGGGACAGTCCCGATTTTTAGTCGCGTGTCCCGAGTCCCGACAAAAGCCCGTCGGGACGCAAAAATGTCCCGGTTTCCACCCAACACCACATCAAGCTGCCCAAATGACAGCGATCGCATATACAAAACTGTTAAATTAAAGCCTAATGAAGTTTCCAGTAATGCAGAGTCAATGTGTGTGTGTGTGTGAGTGACAATGGTAGGTGCGCTCTGCGAAATGTTCGAAGTCAATGTTACAATGTATCTTGCAGTATACAGCGGCCGTGTTTTAATGTTTTTTTTCGATAGCAGACTACACTACTACATGACAATACCTAAGAGAATGTGCATGCGCATGACGTCACACATAGTGTCCCGGTTTTAGACTGTGGAAATCTGGTCACCCTACACATTATACACAATCATTTTTGAAACGTTAAACGGCATGTTTTATTGGGCAACTAATGCCATATATTAACAGCTTTTCAATCAGAGGAGAGGAAGCACCGAGTTCAGAGAGTAAAAACTCCCCCACACATTGCTTCAATCCCTTCACTAAACTAGCTGACTGTGTTTAGCATTACTTGTTAGCCAGTTAGCCTACTTAAGCTGACAAATTTGTGAAATCACCAGTTTTAAGTGCACAGGTACAACTAATACATTGTAAGACTTTTATCTAATCTACTTATTCATCTGCTATGTCCACCTCTGTTTTCAGTACAGCCACATGCTGCAAGAAATATGTGCCGAAACGTCATCCTCCTAGCATAGTTTCAAAATTAGCTTAAAGTACTGCCATACCAAAGGGCAAAGGAGAACACATTCCTCAAGAACATGAATCAACAAAGCGGTACTTTAAGCATAGAAAACCAGCAGGAGATTATTAACAAAGAACAGGAAAAGGTGCTATGGCTACAGGATGAGGTCATGTTTTGTGTATTGGAAAAAGGAAAGTACTGCATGACCATGGACCGAGATGCTTTGTCAGTACATTCATGTCTTGTCACAACAAAACCCCTGAATAAACAAATCCTAGCGGTTTGTTTACAGTACACTACAAACCTTGACCTCTGACTCTCAATCTGAACCTGAGAGGGCTCAGTAACTTCGACCACACCCCTGGTGTGACACGCTGAGTGAGCGGTGTTTATGGTCAGTGTGTTGGTATAGTATTTGTCAGTTCTAGTGTGTTTATAGTCAGTACTGGTACATAATTGGTCAGTTGTAGTGTATATAAGTATCTATAAGTGTAAGGCAATATAGTGTAATGTAATATTAGTGTAATGTAATGTAAGTGTTATGTAAGTGTAGTGTAATGTAAGTGTAATGTCATGTAATGTAGTGTAATGTAATGCAAGTGTAATGTAATGTTAGTGTAATGTAATGTAATGTAAAGTGTAATGTAATATAAAGTGTAATGTAATATAAAGTGTAATGTTAGTGTAGTAGTAGTGGTGGTACTGTACGTACGCGTGGTTTGTCCCTGGCTCCTCTGTCGGTGGTGCGGGCCCTCAGGTTGAACACCTTCTCCTGTAGCTCCACCAGCTGACTGCGCAGGATGTCCTTCTCTGCCAGACTACGCGCTATCTGCACCTGGGCATCATCCCTGGATAGGTAGGCCTGGACGAAACACACAAACACACACACACACACACAAATAAAAACATAAACATATGTGTAATGATTACATTTCTCAGTAGGGGAATTTCTAGGAAACGCTGGCTGGACAAAAGAAGCTGATAACTTACAGGCAGAAATTTTCATTTCGCCCTTGCGTTGCTATGACGCCCACCCCCCATGCCCCCCTCCCCCCGTGTGAAAATCTACAGCTTTTACATCATGATGCTTAAATTTCATCCCCATGTGTGTTTGACCACAGGAGGCTTAGCAGAAAATTTACAGGTGTAACAGGACACTCTTTGCCACTGAGGCTGTTGTGTAAGAGAAAACCACACTACTACAATACATAAGGAGTACACTCCCTCTGACTATGCTGGTGTGTGTATAGGGACATATGCGTCTGTATTTGTAGTAGGGAAAGCACTGACTTAAAGGCAGAGCTTCAGTGATGTCACTTCCTGTGGCTAATTACCTGGTCCCTGGAGGGATTGACCAGATATTGCAATGACCCTGTCTGTCTGTGTGTCTGTCTGTTTATCTGTCTGTCCATCCATATGGGGAACCAGGTTGCTATCTCTGATTGTGCTTGGTGGTTAAGTGCACACCTGTCCTTCCATATAGACACAATTAGTGAAAGCAGTGAGCAGAGCCTTGATCTCCCTCTTGGACTTTGTTTGCCACATTTTGTGTCTTGAAAGTTGTGGCATTTGGACATTTGTTTTTACACCATCCTTTTGTTGGATCACCACCTACAAAACAACTGAACTCAACCTCAAAGGCTGCTGGGGCTGGTCCAAGCCATCAGATGAGGAACCGGCGCTTGAGCTTAGGCCATGCGTTTGCATACTGGGCCCCAGCCTCTTCATAAAAGTGTGAGGAAATTACTTTGCCTGCCTCTGGTGTATGGTATTCATGACAATGTGAGTGTTTGTGTGTGTGTGCATATGTGTGTGTGGGAGTGTGTGTGTGTGTGTGTTTGTGTGGGTGTCACACTGACCCTGTCTCTCTCGGCCTGCAGTTCTCCTAGTTGGCTCTGGAAGACGGTGCTCTTCTGCTGGTACATCTCACAGTCCAGCGTCAGCTTCTGCACCTGCAGCACCAGGCTCTCCTTCTCCTCAAACAGCTGAGGGGGACACACATGCAGGCACATACACACACACGCATGCACGCACACACACACACACACACACATTCATACACACACACACACGCATGCTCGCATTCACACATGCATGTACCCACGCATGCACACACACACACACCCACATGCACAAACACAAACACACACACTCCCACAACCATACACAAACACATGCATGCACCCACACACACACAGATTAAAAAAATGTCATTCCTGCATCATAGTCATATAAAAGGCTTGCTTATGCAGTTTGGGTGTGTATGATCTGAACCAAAAAACACCGACTTATTGCCACACAACAATAGATGGTGAGAAACAGCGGGAGAGCCCCAAAAGAGGGCCACCGCACAGAACACAGCTATGGATGGGGGTGGGGTGTCGTCACACAGTTAAAGCAACACTAAGTAGTTTTTGTCTTCGATCCCCCTGGGGTGGGGTATTGTTTGGGGTTGGCGTGGTGTAGTCACCTCCTCGGTTGCCCTGGCCAGCCTCTCGTTCTCCTCGCTCAGTCGGCACAGTCGCTCGGCCAACTCTGAACGCCGGTCCTGAGCCTCCTCCAGGTCCTGGGCCAGGATGTCCTCACGTGCCTGAGAGAGAGAGAGAGAGAGAGAGAGAGAGAGAGAGAGAGAGAGAGAGAGAGAGAGAGAGAGAGAGAGAGAGAGAGAGAGAGAGAGAGAGAGAGAGAGAGAGAGAGAGAGAGAGAGAGAGAGAGAGAGAGAGAGAGAGACAGTGGATGAAAGAGCAAAATAATGAGAGAGGGGGAGAGAATATGAGAGGGGAGGTGAGAGAGCGAGGGGAAGAGAATGACAGAAGAGAGAGAATGATAGGGAGGGTGAATGAGAGAGGAGGGTGAAACAGAGAGAGTGAATAAAGGGGGGCATATGAGAGAGAATGAGAGAGATATACGATTTCCATATTTCTGGAATGTGTGCTGCAGTGCTGCCATCCCCACAGATAAATAATCTATAAAAGGGTTCATCCATGGCGTGTGTAATGATGTGAGGAGTGTATTTCTGAAGAGAAGGCCAGAGAGAGGTAGGAGAGGGGCAGGGGTGGGTGCAGGGGCGTCGCCAGACATATTTTACTGGGGCACGTGCCCCAGTATTGGTCTGTAGTGCCCCAGTATAAATTTCACCAGTTAAAAAAAAAAACACTTTCGAGTTTTAGGTCTACATAATCTACAGAATGCGCACATAGCTACTTAATATGGCAACTCATTGCTACTTTATTCACTCCATAAACAATGTGCACATGGCTACTTAATATCGTTATTTATTCACGCGACTTTGGCTGTGACATAACGTGTAACAACGGTGTCTGAGCGCTATGTCTTTCCACCTGTCTTACAGGTTAGTACCGGGTAAATTGCTCATCATTGTTGTTTGTTTTCACCTCTGTGTCGCCATTTCCATGTGGATTTACATATTACAACGTTACTTTTTACGTTTAATGTATGAGGCAGCTGTCATGCAAGCTGTTCTGGCTGTAAATTAAAGTAGCCTACTGGAGTCGTTAGCTGCTGTCTTTTAGCTAACTGGCATATGCCTATTATCGTTGTTGATTCATGTAACAGTTAGCCTAGCACTGTGAGCTCCCACACTCGGTTTCTGGAGATTGCTATCTGACATCTACGATGTTTTATGAGCATATCAACATAATCTGATATGTCTATTTAGTTTAAAGCACTGTTTATGTTTTTTTTTAAATGATAAATAAGTGCTAAAAAAATTATTCGCGCGCTTTTCACGCTCGCATTAATTATGTGTGCCCCAGCTGTGCCCCAGTACAGTAATAGGTCAAGTGACGCCTCTGGGTGGGTGTAACAGTGGAAGTGGCACAGGATGTGTTTGTGTGTGTGTAAAATATGTTTCAGAAACAGACAGACAGACAGACACACACACACACACACACACACACACACACACACACACACACACACACACACACACAGAAGGAGGGGAGTTATAAAGAAACATTTGCTGATGTCATTGTGTGCAGGGCCGTAGTCAGGACTGCAAAACTACCAAGGTCATACTGTGCCTCGAAAAATGTTCAACATGTTTAAATGAGGGGGTTAATTACACGTCACACAAAATCTTTTGCTGAATTTGTTTTTAATGGTGTTTGAACTGATAATCATCAGTTTTGATGATTGATGAACATTACATTAAATTAGAATTATTGTTAATTAGCTGAAATCTTGCTAAATGAAAACAACATTGAAATGAGTATGAAACATTTTTTATGTTTTTAACCCAATGAAAATAACATACAGTAAGAGAAATGTTTGATGTAACAAGCAAAGAGACTTTGCTGTATATGTATTAATAACCAATGTAAATTCTCCTTTGAAATGTTTGGACACTATTTTTTATGTAATAATACCCAATAATTCAACCAGTGCTGTCAGACATAGTTTTGTAAAAACTGGTTATCCAATTTGAGGCAAATCATTTACAGGTGCCACAGCTCAACCACAAACCCAACCTTTAATGCAAAGCCAGAGCCGTATGCAGATCATTTCTACATGTGTCTGCCTTCTTTCTTTACACACAGCAAAATCAAGTCAGAACACTTTCTACAAATATTGCTTTGGCTTAACGAATGATTTCTTCAAGTTCTCTGTGTGTGTGTGTGTGTGTGTGTGAGTGCGTTGTGGTGAAGGGACTCACCGGGCTGAACTTCTCGGCCTCCATGAGTTTGCGGCGCAGCATAGAGATCTCTTCCCTGAGCTGCTGGCTCTCGCTGGGGGAGACCAAGTGCAGCGAGCGCCTCCTCTGGAAGTCCTTCTCTGTCTCAGCCTTACGCAGCTCATACTGCAGCTGATAGATCTGTGGTTTACACAACACACACACACACACACACACACACACACACACACACACACACACACACACACACACATAAAAGACACAGCAGGTCACACATGCACAAATGCATATACACAGAGTCACACTCTTCAAAATCAGCTAGCCCCTCTGCACCTTACACACCCACCTTACTTCTACCACACACCAACACACTCACTCACAAACACATATATACCCCGCCACACACCAACACACTCACTTACAAACACATATATACCCCGCCACACACCAACACACTCACTTACAAACACATATATACCCCGCCACACACCAACACACTCACTCACTAACACATATATACCCCGCCACACACCAACACACTCACTCACAAACACATATATACCCCGCCACACACCAACACACTCACTCACAAACACATATATACCCCGCCACACACACACACACACACGCACACACAGGCATCCACAGACACAAATACACACACACACACACACACACACACACACACACACACACACAGGCATCTACAGACACAAACGCACACACAGGCATCCACAGACACAAATACACACACACACACACACACTCACGCACACGCACACGCACACACACACACACACACAGGCATCCACAGACACAATTACACACAGGCATCTACAGACACAAACACACACACTCACACACACACACACACACACACACACACACACACACACACACACAGGCATCTACAGACACACACACACACACACAGGGAGCGAGGTTGTGCCCGCACCTGCAGGTTGAGGTCTCGGCAGCGCAGGCCGGCGGCCGACTTCTCCTCTACGGCGGCGGCGTAGCGGCCGTACAGCTCGCACTTCTCGTCCTTGAGCTTGAGCAGGTCGCGGTTGAGGCTGGCCAGGTGGCTGCGCAGGCGGCCGCTCTCCTCCTGGAGGCGCCGCAGGTCCTCGGCATGCTCGGCCGCCGCGCTCAGCTCCGCCTCCAGCCGGGCGCAGCGCTCCCGCCCCTGGTCCGCCTCCTTCCGTGCCTCCACCAGCTCCTTCTGCATGCTCGTCACCGCCCGCACCAAGTAGTCCGTCAGCTCCGAGTACTTGATCAGGCCTGGGTGGGGGCGGGGAGGGGGGAGGGTGGAGGGTGGAGGAGGAAGATGGAAAACAATTCAACTTTGGGTATTTCAGGGTTCCCATTCTTTTTCACTGACAACATTTCAAAACTTTTCCATGACTTTTTTATGGCCTAAAGTGAATTGAGTGTGTAGAATTTAGCATACTTTTAGGGCTAAATATGAAATGTTTAACATTCAAAATACTGTCAATACATTTATTGTCAACTCCATGATAACAGAACGCTGTAGTTGCGTTAGGGAGAAACTACAATTGCATGACTTTTCCAAAACTTTCAATTAATTTACAAAGATCCATGACTTTTCCGGACCTGGAAAATTACATTTTCAATTTCCATGACTTTTCCAGGATTTCCATGACCGTAGGAACCCTGGTAATTACATTACATTACACTTAGCAGACACTTTTATCCAAAGCGACTTACAAAAGGAGGACATAATAAGCTAACAGATGTATAGAGAAACACAGAGTAAACAGACTACACACATACACACAAGGAGATACGTGGGCCTTAGCTAAGTTTCCCGGGGCAGGGACACTTCAGACACACACACACCCTAGACACTCATACAAGCACAAGATAAAGACTTTATTTTAGTCATTTCCTTCGTGATATTAACAATTGTTTCAAGGCATTGTCTCAGTGTGCTTCACAAAGGCCAAGCCCTGAAACCCCTGGAGCAAAAACCTTACTGTAGGTAGGACAGCAGGTGTGGCTGCCTCCCATAATGGAGGCTTAATTGTTGTTGACATTGGGCTTCACTTAGAGTCTTCACTGAGTATTTCACCTGCACAGTGACTGACAGGCAGGAGAGATGGGTTGTTACTGTTGTTATTTCAAAAGGCATTTCATAAATACACTATTACCGGTTTTATATACAGGTGTATTTGTGTGTAGGTGAAGGTTTGTTGGGGGCATTGTCTCAATGGGCTTACCAAAGCCTAAAGACCTGACCCCCCCCCAGCCTAGAGCAAGCACAAGGTCAGGAGTGGGCAAAGCGTAAAACAGCAGAAGGTTAACGTTAATATTTTTTTTAAGAAGGTGATAGAAGAGGTTTCACTTCAAAGGTGATTTCATAGTCATGTCAATGTCATACAAGAGAGCAGCCACACACATGCCAAATATGGTCATTGGTAGATGGAGATGAAAAGAGGAGGAGAGAGAGAGAGAGAGGAGAGGGGCAGCAGATGGGGGAGGATGTCAAGGGCGGTGGGCGGGAGGCATTTCCATCTCCATGCATCATGGATTCCATTTAACGGTTATTATCCGTGACAGGTTGAAGATGGATCCCCCTACTTCACCATTACACACATTTTTTTTTCTTACGTGGTGTATGTGATATGGTGGTGGTGGTGGGGTTTGGAAAGGTAGGAGATGATATGACATGTCTGACAGTCCAATAGTATAGGCTGAAGAGGGAGGACAGGTGAAAGGACATGTATAAACCTTTCTTGACATTTTCATTCCCTTCACAGCCTGCAGATGCATTTGTCAAAGTGCCATATCAGCACCATGTGCAGTAAACTAATAACTAAAAACTGACTGAGCAGGAATGAAGAGAACACTGAAATATGGAGACAGATAAAGGGAGAAGTATGTCCTCACTGTTGCTCGACAACAACAGAAACTTGAGCAACACTTCAAATGTATGCGGGCTAGAAAAAAAACACTGAGAAACACTCAAACATGTCACGCCACCAACACAACAAGGCTTGCATTACAGAAAGCACTTCAGCATTCAACCCCAGATATCCAGAGGTTGGTAATTCTGGTTTCAGAGCGTCCTGCCATGTTTTGGTTTTACCTGTGCATATAACCCAGGTGATTTAACTGACTAGTTCTTCTCATGTTTTGAATTGGAAGAGGATAATGGGATGCCATTGTCCAAATACTTTTATCTTGACTAGTGTCGAGACTTTGACCAGGTAAGACTTTCAAGGTCTATCATCTTGTCTTTCCATCAAGTCTCAGTTTCATATTTGGGGCCACTGTGACTCGTTTTGCCACATTTCCGGCAGCCTTTCTGCCTGTGAGAGGCTGTGCTGTTTTAGCCTGAGGCTAGCTGCTTGGTATTCACCCACCGCTGAATCCCGAGGGTTCGACGCTGGGCTTGCGGCCGGTGATCTGCGTGTAGGTGGCTGGGTAGTGGATCATCAGGCTCTCCAGCAGAGCCACCGCACCGTTGCGACCGCGTGTGTGCAGAAGGTCCAGCATGTGACCTGGGGGTTCAGGTCAAGGCAACTAGGTTAGATTTATTAGACATTTATTTAATGGAACTATTCACAAAATCTCAAACAATTTCAGTGTGATTGCAAACTTACGATAAACACTGATTACAACAGAACATATCTGGTTAAGATAGCTTAACTAACTGCTTTTGGAATTTATGGACACCCTGTATGAATTCATGCACAGCAGATTTTGTAATGATGGTATGAAACTGACACCGTTGCTATTTTTAGATGTCGTGGGACCGTGGGATACCTCATTACCTTATTATCGCCCCACCCTAATTTAGACTCACACATTCACACACACACACACACACACACACACACACACACACACACACACACACACACACACATTCACACACACACACTAAAATACACGTTTCCACACGTTTTCACAAGCGAAGTGGAAGAGAAGATGGACATATGGGGAGTCGAGTCTCTGCACTGCCACAGTCAACAGGGACAAGGGCAGATAAAAAAATTACTTCTTACACTCTTATTACTACAACACTCTTATCTTTGTCTCTTAGAAGTAAATATGATCTTACTGATTTCTGATCTATTTCTTATGAAATGCTCTCAAGAAAAGGATAGAATAAAACCATTTAATATCTTACAATGAACTCAAATTGGGCTTATATCTGGCTTTATTGGAGACTGTGTCTTACGAGTTTTAATTTAACAAGTATGGGACAAAGGCCAGGTCTGACTGCATTCTGAATTGCTTATCCTAAAAACCCCTTTAGGAAGAAAACACACAAATCAGCTAAATATAACATTTAGCTTGTTTCCAACAGACAAAGTCAATACAATTCTAAGAAGCAATATTTTCCTCAGGGAAGCCAACAACGTTTTACAGACGTACATCCCAAACCACATTTATTTTGGTATGGTTTTCATGTGCCATGAGAGGCTGCTTCTTTACTTTGTATCTGTGTCTTTTTCATTTTCACTTATTACATTACATTACACTTAGCTGATGCTCTTATCCAGAGCGACTTACAGATATTTACAGGGTTTCAGTTACAGTCCCTGGAGCAGGGTGGGGTTAGATGCCTTGCTCAAGGGCATCTCAACCATGGGTAGGGCAGGATTCGAACCGGCAACCTTCCGATTGCAAGACCAACTCCCTAACTACTAGGCCACAGCTGCCCCATTGACAAACTTATCACTTTGCCAATCCGATACCCTCTACTGCACTTTTATTTCTCTCGTGGCAGCACACATTCACTTAGCAAATATATTACATAGGTAAGTATGTGTGTTTGTTTAGAACGTTTAAAACTTCTATTTGGTGTGCTATGACCGAATGGGCTTTGAATAATTGTAGCCTGACTACCATAGCCGAGAACCTCGCATTCTCCCTGCTCCATCTCCTCCATCAAACTAGAACAGCCTGTTACAGGAGCAGTGAAGCATTTTTTCCACTTAAACCGGCTCACAGGGCATTCACTAATACTACAGACCACCGCAAAAATTAGTGCAATGATTCAATGACACCTTTAAGTATGTTACTTCTTCTAAATACACCCAGAAAACCTGATAAGAAATGGATAGTCATTTTCAGTGCAAGTTATGTCTGTGTTGACACTTAACGTTTACACAAGCCCCTATCACATTCTTAGTCTTCTCAGATCTATTTCCAGCATTCAAGCCTCTCCAGTTCTGACACCTTGCTGTTTAAATGTCTGCATATTCTCTTTCTTTCCTCTTTAGCTCCCCAAACGTGCAATACATTCTGTCATGCTTATATTTTTGAACATTTAATTATGTCATGCACTCATTAATCATAATCCTGCCTTTTTAATTTAAACTTTACCTACTGCCGCCTTGAATACACACTGACACACAAACAAACACAACACCCGCCCCCCCCACACACACTCACACACATACACAGACCCCATGGGGATGAAACCAATAGTGTTTCATTATCTATCATCTGAGACGACAATCTTTTTGCAGCAAATTCAATCTCCTCACAAACACACAGACACAGATAGACACACAAACACACACAGACAGACAAACAGGCACACACATCAAATATCTCTCTCTCTCTCTCTCTCTCTCTCTCTCTCTCTCTCTCTCTCTCACACACGCACTCACACACACACCACGAGTATAAAATCAACAAAAAGGCAGACTTCAACTCTCTCTCTCACACACACAAAATAAAAAGGCAGACTTCAATACTCTCCCTCTTACTCTCTCTCTCTCTCTCTCTCTCTCTCTCTCACACAAACACATACACACACCACGACCACAACATCAACAAAAAAGGCAGACTTCAAAGGAGACTCTGTCTCCATCTCCATCTCTCTTACTTGTCTTCATGGAGTAGTTGGCGAGCTGGGCCCAGTTGATGATCTCGTCCTCGTCCACCTCGGAGAGCACGCGGGCCTGCCGCAGGTAGGGCAGGATGCTGCAGGGGTGCACCTGCAGCGAGAGGCTGTGCCGGTTATCGTTGATCAGCTCCCACAGCTCCTTGCCCTCCTCGTCACTCAGCTCAGGGTCCATGTCCAGCTCCACGGCCACTGCCATGGTCACCAGAACACACACACACACACAAAATCACCCCGGTGACCGAATGGTGGAAGGAGAGAGGGAGAGAAAGAGATAGAAAGAGAGAGAGGGAGTTCCAAAAGTGCTCCTGGTGCTTAGATGTGGAGAGCCTGTCTGAAAAACCTGCTGTGCCACGAGAAGGCCAGTTAAAGTGAAGGGGAAGGCCAGTGTGGGCGTTTGTTCACAAGTCTCCGCTCCATGCCTGCCTACAAGTGCGTGCCAGGAACCTGTAAGACAAGAACGTAAATTCCCGGCAAACACATTTCACCTGGGAGGGGAGGGGTGTTGTGTGGTAGGGAGGGCAGGAGGGAGGTTCCTTTGCTTTGCTTTTCTTCCACACACGGCTAGCTGGGTACCTGACTGTGTTTAAACACAGGACACACACGTGCAGACCCACACACACACACAAACATACAGACACACATGCACACACTGACACAAACACAAACAGAGCGTCTGGACATGTCCCTTATCCTGCGGTTAACCAGCAACAATCTCAGTCAAACACGATGGTGTTTATACCCTGTCTGGCTGCCTGCCTGCTGGACCCTTTGTGTCCTGAGCCTTATCGCATCCTGCTACGACACACACATCAAACAGCCTATGAAAGACCTGGTGCTATATGCCTCCGTACCTACTTTTAATTAATGGAGCTATTTACTCATGTTTGCAGAGGCGCAGGTGTCAATGAGATACACGCACACAACCTATTGTGTGTGTGTGTTTGTGTGTGTGTGTACAAGAGCCGGTCAAATGTAGAGGATGTTTGTCTCGTATAGGCGTAGTGTTGCTGTGTGTGGTTCAAAGTCCCATTGAAAAGCAGTTGACTACAGGATGTGACAGTCAGAAAAGGAAAGCGTGCAGTTTCACACGCCCCCTAATATTTAAGCAGCCCACACACTCACACACACACACACAAATCTAACAAAAGCAAAATGTTTGAAAACAAAACAGCGATGATCATGAACCTATCAGCTCCAGCTATTGTTTTGTTTGGGCACGACTGTTATTAAACAGTAGCAAAACAGCAGGCCATAATTGGTGAGTTCACAAGATAAACACAGAGGGAAAGTCAGCGAAACCAGCCTACAGGCAACGCAATGATACACGAGAATTCCGCACAACAGCTGATCTAGCTCCAGGCAAAACGTAATATCTCTGCAGTTATTTTTTGTTTGACAGCTACGACACGTGTAATGGTGAATGGGCAGGTTAAACTGTTTCAGTGATAGTAACTTAAAGTGTCGTTAATTGTTGTCTGTGATGGTGCATACCATTCTTACGGTGACATCGGTTTGTCGCAGGTTCAGTGATCATTCAGTGATATAGCAAAATTCTCAGCGAGTGCCTTACCGTAGTTGAAGCATTGAAATGGGCTAGCTACATTCTAGCTACAAGTTAGAAAGACAGCATGGAGAGGAAGAGCAACTTTCCTGAAATGCCTGAAGATACATTCAGATAGACTTGTGAGAGCGCCCGCATCTCTTCCGTCAACACACGTGCACTCAACAGGTACTCAAATGGCATACTCCAAAAATAAGTGATTGACCAGACACGTAGGCTATCAGAGTTACGGAAGACGATTAGGCCAGATGTTATCAATTTATTAAAGGAAGGGCGACAATGTTTTACTTGAGTTTTGAGTTTGTTTCCTCAGAATTCTAATTTTACTTTGAGAGTATTGACTTTATTTTCAAAATGTTCAAAATGTACTCTTGACTCGTTTTGTCTACTATCAGAATTCTGAGGGAAAAGTCAGATTTCTGAAATTAATGTTAGAACACAAATATATTTTTCCTCGTAATCCTAAAGAGTTATGGTGTAAGACCCACAAAACGTAGGCTACAGTAAGAGAAAGTAGCCTAAGTAGCCTACATTAACAATAACAATTAATTACAGAAAATATCAGCATTAAGGTGCAAAATCATTACACCCTCAAACCATGCCTTCCATGAAACATAGGCTACTCAGTAAGTTGTCAAAGCGTGTCATGAAAAACAGGTGTTTAGATAACAAGGCTCTCATATACGTAGCTGAATCATTAAGCTTTGCACACACAATGGACCGTCTGTGATTCATAAAACACTGTGGCCACAACTGAACACGCTACATTCTTCTCCATACAATGGCTGTACATGTTCAGTTTGCATGCCCATTCATACTTGTGGATGAATGGCTTTTCATGTTTTTTTAATATACCAAACATCAAATCAGACATTCTTAAATTAACCAATAAATCACGTGACATAGGGCTAATCTATGATCTGTCTTTTGTCAAACTTTTGTCCAAATCTTGTTCTATAATAAGACATAGGCAACTATTCGTCATCACGACACAAATAAATAAATGAATGAACGGATGTTGTCATGGTGCTAATGTTTGTCTAGCAGCAGCAGCATAGCCCACTGTGGAAAGGGTCGCTAGGTTAGACACTTTAAAAATGTGGTGTGGTGGTCAAGTAAGGGACCAAAAGGTGGTTTAGTGAGTAACCCAGCTAAGCTAACTCAGAGTGAGTTGTAAACTTCCTAATCGTACAGTCTTAGAGGTTCATCATTCTATCAAAACAAAGCCACAGGGCTCTTCTATTACTAGGTTTACCGCTTAAGTGATTAAACCTGCCCAGTAAACTTCAGCTATCTTCCAGTCATAACAGAGTACTCTGTGCTTGTGTGTATGTGTTTCAAGAACGTCGTAAACTTTATGCTTTATCCTTTTTTATTATTAATAACAGCGGATATTTCATGTATAATAACATTTTATTTGCAAAGGAAACACAATCAATAAAAATCTAAATGCAGAAACCCAAATCACTATTGACCAGCTGGAAGATATGATGCCATCAGTGGATGAAAGCAGAGTCCCTGAGAAAATAAGCAGAAGTGTTGTTCCATGATCCACCTTAACAACCCTGTTACAAAACCCCCCATCACCCTCTAGTATTGTATCTTTAGAGGTCTACTCTGACCCTCCAGTATCTAGCTACTTCAAGATTAATCTCCCATTTCCTGAGATGACTGCAGTAAATTCACAAGTCCCAGACCCTCCTCCTTCTGCCCTGAGTTTTATTTTCCTCCTAACCCCCATCCCATATCCTGCCCCTCTTCTCTCCCCTGCTCTCCTCTCCCTCACTGGCTCTCCTGGATGTGTGTGCTGAGAGCGAGCGTGATGCGTCGCAGCGCCCCCTGGTGTTGGGGCATCTCCTGGCAGACGCGCTGCAGGACGCCAGCCACACCGGCCAGCCTGTTTTCCTCCCTCTGCAGGGCAGAGGTGAGCCGGCCCTCGTCTGACGCCAGCGAGGTGTAGCGGCCGTCACGCACCAGCTGCAGCTGCTTGGTCCGGCTCTGCAGAGACACCAGCCGCGCCAGGTTCTACAGCACAGAGAGAGAGGGAGAGAGAGAGAGGGGGAGGGAGAGAGGCAGAAAGAGAGAGATTATTGTTCTTTGTAAGCTTTGGCAACACTGATACACACAGGCATGCCAATAAAGCAAATTTGAATTTGAATTTGAGAGAGGGAAAACAAGAGAGAGAGGGAGAGAGAGAGAGAGTGAGGAAAAGATAGAGGGAGGAGGAGGGAAGAAAAAGAGAGAGGAAAAGAGAGGGAGGGAGAGAGAGACAAAGGGAGAGAGAGATAGGGAGAGAGAGAGAGAACAGAAAGGAGAGAAAGAAAGAGGGGGAGGGAAAGATAGGAGGGGGAGAGGAAGACAGAGAGAGAAGGAGAGAGAGGGGGAAGGAGAGAGAGAAGGAGGGAGAGAGAGAAAGAGAGAGAGACGGAGGGATAGAGAGTTAAAGGCAAAGAATGACAGAGAGAAGGAGAGAGCGAGAAAGAGAGAGAGAAGGAGGGAAAGAGAGAGAGAAGGAGGGAAAGAGAGAGAGAAAGAGAGAAAAGGGCGTAGTGATTGAGAGAAGAGAACAATAGTGAAGGGTGAGTGAAGAGGGGTGTGAGTGACAGAGACACAGGCTAGACGCAGTGCATAGTGGGTAATATGATACCACATAATGTGACACAACAAGTAAGGGTACAGTGACATAACACAATAGATTCCATTCCAAGGAAAGTATGAACACACAAACTGCTTTAATGTTAAAATGTGTTGTAAATCTTGGG
>CM050198.1:17089761-17132261 GCA_027475355.1 Coilia nasus
CCTTATTCCCATGGACTCCTTCTATACTACTTTGATCTCAAAGAAACATTCGGTCTCAGCATTTTACCCATCTGACACAGTTAGCATACAGTGAGTGAACACAATAATGCGCAGCAATGAGTAGCTGGCTGTTGCGACATGTAGGGAGTGGTGAGGGGCTAGATGCCTTGCTCAAGGCCAGGTCGGCCTACATTTTCCCTACTGGTGAGGAACTTAACTGGCCACACTTCAGTGACAAAGCCAAGGCCCTAACTAACTAATAAGCCACAGCTACTGTATGTACATGTGTGCTTGCGCCATCCCTGTTCCCTCCTGACTCCTAAAGTCAACACCAGAGGATGTTATCTTCAAACATATGGTCAAATCATGTATGACATTTCCTGAACACAATCTGTCTTTGGTGAAAATGCCTTCAAAGATTTTGCACCCTCAACCCGGTGTGCATTGCAGAGTTATTTTAAGTTAGACTACCTACCAACAATGACACAGTTTAAATCTAGGATAAAGGACTACTATTTGAATACTAAAATGCACATGTGCTGTTACTGAGCACTGCTGGTAATCATGATAAGATGATGCTAAGTTGCGAACTGTCTTTCTCTGTTTATGTTGTCAACTGCCTGGTTATTTATGGTTTATTTATGGAACTATATAAGATGCTGCCTTAGCCAGTACTCTCTTGAAAATGAGATTTTGAATCTCAATAGGATTATTCCTGGTAAAAGAAAGGTTAAATAAAAATATAAAAATAAATAAAAATCCCTCACCCCGACCACGCTGCTTGCTGGCCTGGTTGGCCGTGCTCTGGTGCTGCCCCCTGACGGCCTCCAGCTGCTGGAGGATCTGGCGGTGCTGCGTGCTGGCCTGCATGTTGGCCTCGTGGTGGCCCTCCAGCTGGGCCTGCAGGCGCGCCAGCTCCAGCTGCACCGAGTACAGCTCCACGCCCAGCGCCTCGCGCCGCGACGCCTCCGACTTCTCCACGGCCAACTACAGGGGGAACAGGGGAACACAGAGGCCTTATTATGGAGTAAACGGTTCATAGCATGCCTATCAGTGTTGACTAGCAGCTTTGTGTTGATTGTTACAGTGGCTTTTGCTTACCATTTTTGCATTGAATAATAATAATAAAAAAGGCCGCATAAGGCCTCATTTTCACTCACTTGAATGTGTACAGCACGTAACCGTGTACAATGTGTGTGTATGTTTGACAGAATATGCTCAGACGCGTGTGGTGGAAATGGTCTAATCTGTCAACGTGCATTCCAAATAAATACGGACAGAAAATGGGCACTTGCTACAGCCACAAATTAGTTCTTCTAAATGCTTGAAACAATATGATATGACATACTGGATCTTACCAGCAGTGTCAGTTTCAACGTCTATGAAACACAGAGCAAACGGTGATGAAATGAGGGTCATTATTAACTTTGCACTGGTTTTTAGGCTTGTGTTTTGGTCAATCACATGGATGATCACATGGAAAATATTGACTTTGACATGTTGACTTTGACTGTAAAGTATGACTGATGTGCCCATTATAAGAAACACAACAGATATGAGCGTATAGTATTTCTTAAGCATACTTTCTCTCGTAAGTCCAGATTCAGTCTCTCTAGTTGCTTGCTGAGATGGGTCTTGAGGACACCTTGGAACCTTTTCATCAGTGGCTGAAATGCAGTGACAAGGAAAACATGAGTCAATCATATCTGATGCTATTCGCTCCTTAAACATGAATTGCATTGGCGCTCTATTTGTCCATTAAAAAAAAAAGGATTTCTGTAGCATTAATTATCAATGATATATTGTATTACATTAACCTAATAAATTATACAATGATTATTAATGTAACACTCCTCTAACATGTAGCCTTTCACTTCTGCATGCTTCATAAGCATGAAGGTCATTGTGTTAACTCACATGCTCTGGGTCCAGCACAACCAGTTCCTCCCCGTCCCCCTCCCCCTCCTCCTGGTCCTCCTCATAGGCCCTCAGGAGCTCGTCCCCCTGGCTCTCGGAGAAGTGCTGCGAGGGGTATGGGGGCAAGGGCAGGGGCTCCAGCTGACTTTCATCGTACTGTTCTGAGGGAAGTCAGAAAAATCTCAAAGGAATATGCCAGTCACAACAGAAGGTGCAACCAGTGTACACATGACCCATGTAAGGGTAAAATCAAAGTGCTCTTTCTCTCACTCAGATGAAGGCACATTGAGCAAACTATGCAAAGAGGTAATAGAAATCCCTTTTCCATTCTTTTCAAATATCCGGCTCTGGCAGTCAGTGAGGAGGGCTTACCGGATCCACTTGGCCCCAGGAGAGCCAGTTCTGTGCCACTGACTCCCATGAGGGAATGGGAGACGGTCTGGTCTGTTCCTGCCTCTGCCTGCTCCTCTGAGCCACCCTGTGGACATATCACAAAAATAAAAATTGTAAAAGACAGGATGGACCGCTAGAGTGTATCTGTCTTCTATTCATACTCATTCCCACTGTGAATTGTTGGTATGAATGAACTAACACAGTCATGTATTTAGTTTTTCTTTAGCCCTAAGCGATAAACTGGCTAGTGCAAGTCATACAATGACAGAGAGGATATTCATCACAAAGCCTGTAACCTTACCTCGGGCATGGAAACAGTGGCTCTCGAATCTTCTGCCGCGTCAGGGGCATCTGACTCCCCAGTACTCTTGTCATCATCTGGGGGACTCGTCCTTCTGTCCTCCTCCCCTCCTCCCTCACTTACACCACCATCCATTTCTCCCTGCAATAGGTAGATAAACTGACTTGGTTTTTTTTGCTACAGTGAAAAATAACGATCAGTTGCTACTGTGTCTAATCAATACTAACAGCTGGGAGTGTTTTGTACTCATTGTTACCCTACACTAACTTAAACTAATGTTGCGTTAGCTAAGAGCAGCTTATATGTGGTTTAGGTTTGACAAAGTACAACGCTTTTACCGATATACACAACTAACTACAAATATTTGACGACTAGCTAATTGGTGTGCATAATCAAATAAAAAAATCTGAAACAATCGGGTGTAAAATCTAAGGTTGTTGGCTAACGTTTTCCTCCGCTTCAGAGACACCTCCGCTGTTTTCCTGTGCTCCCTTGGTTGCTATGAGACGATAGTACACATTCAAGGGGGCGTGCATCACTACCAGTCCATGCAGGCGTTGTTAGACGCTGTCGTTTTGTCTGACTATTGAATGAGAGCGTAGAAAGTAGAAATGAACAGATACCTACCGGACTAGCATTTCAGTCTGTGAATTATTTTTCTGTTCCCAAAAAAGCGGATTTGTGTTGTGGTTTTAGTGCCCTATGCTTAGACCAGCACACGCAGAAAAGGGCCCAGACAGTGAACAATTAGCCTAGTCTAGGCTACAAAGAATACTCATCTATTACAGTTCTTAATATTCAAGGTCGTATGAATATGCCCCGAAAATGCAATCTAACCAGCCTGTGCGCCTTTGAGGATGCTCTGAATGTGTTCATGTAGTTCTGCACATAATAATGGTCGTTTTTCTCTTGCTTATGCAGCGGCCACCCACTAAGCTTGTGCGTTGCATTTTGGTGCAACTCACCTATGCAGTCTCACTGCCGCTATTAAAAGCTGCCTCCATTTTCACCTCCACATTTTATTTCCCTTTGACAACCGCCACTTTCACTTCACCTTAAAAGGTTTGCTTCCGTGCTTGCATGCACAATAATGTGTTTCTCTTTTCAGACATACTGACAGCTTTTGTGAATAGTTCCAGGAATAAATATTTAGTTGAATTCATCACCACCACTTCTAAATTTTTGAATAAACTGTCTCTGGCGAGGCAGAACTCAATGCAGCCATTGTTCAAAGGACAGCGCCTAGAAACGGAATGTCAGACACTTATTTTAATATAAAGTTATTTAATGTGTTTCATATTTACATAACAAATCTACAAAAGATGCACATATTAAAATAAAGTCAGCATCTGACTTTTAGCACTACAGCCCTTATTATGTAAAATCTTCAGTCTCCAACACTGTTTTATATTCATCAATGAATACAGTTTATCGTCATGACAGTACATAGCATATTAATAAAAAACAAATGTTTGCAGTATGTTAAAATATTACTTTATTACCATAACGTATTTATATGGATTTGAATACAGATACCTTAGCTATTAATGAGGTCAAAGGGCTGAATACTGAAGCCTTTGAGGCGAGTTAGGCCTGCATCAAATGTCTGCTTAAGTATTTGAGGTAATGAGTCTTTGTAGTGCTTTTAGTTGCGAACCAAAACAATCAAAAGTCTTAGCAAATGTATTGTGCTCCTCTTTCACATTTGTAGGTCTTAGTCCTTCAAATACTTAAGCCACACATTTGACTCCTGGTCTAGACTGAGGTCAGCGTTCTCGAGTAGTTTTAATAGGACATTGTAGTCATCCATCCATTGAGAATGAACGACACGTTTGTTATAATTTAGCACCATGTCACATAACACAGACGAGTTAACCAACACACACTGCACTGCCAACTACACTGACAGGTCACCTCACACAACCACATGCCATCACCTCAACAAAACATAAATAGGTTTGCCAACAGCATAATGTTACAATTCAAGTCATAAACGTGACAGAGTGTACTTATATACTGTCTTTGTTTTTTTTTTGTTTTTTTTTTAAAGGCAATGAATGAAAACTTCCATGACTCAACATAATGTTGTAAAGGGATGAATAGCTTAGTTGTCTCCCATGTATAGTGTGGCAGGTCAAACCATAGACTTTAACTTTAAGTATGCAGTGTTGGACTGAGTTATATCAATATGTACTGTAGATTGGGCTCCCACCATAATGGGTACAAGTGTGAAAACTGTGGTGTCTTAACTGTGGTGTCTTAAAAAGCTGTTGGTCTTCATAATGGCAGAAGCAGAGGGTACATTGGCTATGTTGGTTTAATGGTTTTGGCAACACTTCATTGAAAAGCACAGCTATGTTTTTTTTAGCATGCTACCATATATTCATTTATACAAAAATATATATATTCAACTCTCTTTTCACAGAAAAAAGATGTGTTCTGTGTTTTTGCAACACCTCAGAAATTCACACTTGTATATGGAGAAATGTATGCAGATTTCTAACACAATGCAGCGTTTGGGTCTTTGGCGGGGAATGGCTGCTACGTACAGTAAAAACATACTGCGAAAGCTTGATATCATGACATCTCTACTCACACATTAGTCTAGTATTTCACAAAACAGGTTATTCACCACGTTAGTAACTGGTCTATAATGTTGGACACCACTCTTGTTTGGCTTGACTTGGCTTGTGCAGAAAGCTTTGGGGTGCAAGTTCATCTCCTCCCTTCAAGCTGGATCCTTGGCCAGAGTATACAGGCACAAACACAACAGGCGCTGCCACAGAACTGTGCTAGATTGATACAGATGAGGTACTTGTCACTGAAGTGGCATAACAGTGCACAGATTTGTGCTCAGGGCAGAGCTGAGAAAGCTTGACCATGTGTGTGTGTGTCTGCGAGACACTTCAGGGTGGAGGAGGTAGCTTGACGTCGAGCAGGTTGTAAGCGCAGATGTTCCAGAAAACTCCACACATGATGAAGATCGTGTAGACGCAGAAGAAGATCCAGAAGAGCGACTGCTCCTGCAGACGCTGCTCATAGTTCTGCAGCACCACCACGCCCAGGGTCAGGCCCACCGCCACGCCCCCGAGATGGGCCACGAAGCTGGGGTTGGGGCAGGGAGGGAAGGCCGGAGGGTAGAACCGCAACCACACAGCACGGCCGAACTCCACACTCACTGTAGAGAGAGAGAGAGAGAGAGAGAGAGAGAGAGAGAGAGACAGACAGACAGACAGACAGACAGACAGACAGACAGACAGAGAGACAGACAGACAGACAGAGAGAGACAGTGAGGGAGAAAAACATTCATCTCAACAGGGAGGACATACTACTGGACAGAGACTAATGCATCTGGGCTAAAAGACCAAACAGAAGTAGACAAGTTCATGCCCTCCCTATCCACTGATAGTGTCAAGGCGCCTTCTAGTGGGCTTTTCAGAGCATTTGGTATGCTTAATTTCCACATGGCATTTTGATTTGGCATAAAGAAACACTTTCTCCTAATAACACAAAATAATAACATTAGTTGGTCTCATGACTTGTTCATGACTTGTTTAGCATGTAAATCATGTTTAAGGTTTAGTTGATAAAGCAGTTCAAATACTAACATACAATACCCTGCACTGTAAAACATGAAGCAGATAACCAACTCAAAAAATAATGGCAATGTGATGCATGGATCTTTCTAGGTTGGTTGAACTGTTAACTTGGGCAAGTTTTAAAATATCATGACCAATGGCATGATAGTAATAATAGTGCAAGTAAAACCAATGTAAAAGGACAATGCAGTACATTGCCTTAATTTTTTTTTCTCAAGTTGTTCTATGCTTTATTTCTTTCTTCATTTTTGCGATAAAATAAAATAAATAGACAAATAAATACATAAAAACTCTTTCATTAAAATAAAAGCATGAGTCAATAAAAAGGCACCATGTGTTTCTGCTGTCTTATCTTTAGTAAAGCTGGCAAACACAGGGCCGTTATGATCTATAAATAGCACAAGGGGTCTATTTCTAGCTCTTACAATAAGGCCTGACAAGCACAAGTGTACATATTGGCTTACGCAGTAGGATACACAGGGAACAGGAAGGTCTCTTGGTGACAGAGGCCTCTCAAGGCCTCATTCAAGCAGACCGAAGCTGAAGTATACACAGTACTTACTGCACACCAGCGCCATGGCCATGCGGAAGAGCTTGAATTGGCACTGCATTCCTGACCAGTTCTACACAAGAGAGAGAGGGAGAGAGAGAGAGAGAGAGAGAGAGAGAGAGAGAGAGAGAGAGAGAGAGAGAGAGAGAGAGAGAGAGAGAGAGAGAGAGAGAGACAGAAAGAGAGAGAAAGAGAGAGAGAGAGAGAGGAAGAGGAAGGGAGAGAGAGAGAGAGAGAGAGAGAGAGAGAGACAGAGAGAGAGAGAGAGAGAAAGAGAGAGAGAGAGAGAGAGAGGAAATGCAAGGCAAGGAGAAAGCAGTGGAAAGAGGAATGGGACAAGGAAATAAAGCAGACAGATAACAAATGCCATGTTTGTCTTTCTCGGAAAGGTAGCGCTGCCTGGGAATACTAATGAGCAGGACACAGTCATGTATCAAACAGCACAATTCCCAGCCCTACGGGATGCTTGGCACATTGATAGGATCCAGGGAACGTTGCACTATTGACAGCACATAAGCTTATTTCTATTCTAACAGTTCAACCCCCACCCCCCCACTCTCTCCATCCCTCTCTCCTTCCCTCTCTCCTTTCCTGTCCTTCTTCCATCATTGCTGATGCAGGGTCTCATTTACAGCGCTGGGTAAAGGGGGGATGGAGGAATGGAGGGAGGGAGGGAGGGAGGGCAGAGAGAGAAAGGGAGGGAGGGCAAGGCTCTCGCTGACCCCACACTATTGTAAAGCCGCGGCGCACATGCCTAAATATTTGATGACCTGGACCGTCCCATTACCGCTAATGGCTCCTCCCCCCCCAAGGTCGCGACCTTCACATTTGCAGCCAATGAGCACGTAGCATGGCCAGCTGTCTGTCTTGGTCATTTTTTTGGGCATCACCAATGAACCTACTGGGTGTCAGTGGCTGCTGTTCCAGGTTGTTACAAAGTAAACAACAACAAACAGAAGTTGAATCAGGGCTGTTTACTTGCTGTAGAAAAAGCTGGTGGGCAGGACTAAGTTCTGTTTGTTTGATATGGAACATACAACAAATGCAAGGTTAGGATTGAGGCATTTGACATATTTTGCAGGCGATGGCAATAGAATCACAGTGCACGCACACACACATACACAGACACACACACACGCACACACACACATACACACACAAGCACACACACACACAACTACACAACTACACACACACACACACACACACACACACAGCAACTAACAGGGATTAAAGGAGTATGTGGGCCGGGAGCACTTGCTAGGCCTGTGCTGTGGGCAGAGGCGTTCTGGCAGAGCCTTGGGCAATGACCTAGGCAAGCCATGGGGGAGATATTTGATCTGGGCACAAAAGCCGACAGAGGGGAAAAGTGTGCTTTATATAGGATTACCTGGCCAGCAGCATGCAACACAGCAATACCACTCACTGTCTGCACAATTTTAGGATGTAATCCCAAAACATTTCACTAGGGGCACTGGTGTCTAATTTACTGATAACAGCTTTGGATGGAGAGGCAAGATACAAATATTGTAATACTTTTAATCTGTTTGATAATACGATATATTAAGAATAATGAATATATATTTTGACACAGTGGACTATAAAATATGACTATCCTGATAAGATATTTTCTGTACATTATAAAAAGCAAGAAAGATATTGAAATCACACATTAAAGTTGGGTTTACCATGACAACATTAGCGAGGTGTGCAGAGACCAGAGCGTAGACTCCTCCAGATGAGCCCACGACCGGTGCTGTCATGTCTGTCACAGACACGGCCAAAGACCCTGAGGAGAGGAGAGGAGAGGAGAGGAAGAGAGGAGAGAAGAGGAGAGAGAGAGAAAGAGGAAAGGAGAGGAGTGAGGAGAAGAGGAGACGACAGGAGAGGAGAGGAGAGAAGAGAAGAGGAGAGGAGAGAGAGAAGAGAAGAAAACACAGGGGAAGAGTAGAGAGAGAGGAGAAGGATGGAGAGGAGAGGATAGGGGAGGAGTGGAGAGGAGAGGAAATGAGAGAAGAGGAAAGGAGAGGAGAGGAGACTATTACAAATAGTAATAATTCTCAATTCCACACTGACTTTCACTCAAATTAAGTACACACAGGTACGCAAGATATGGATGATCAGGTATACAGGGATTGTTTTATTTCTGTCTCAGTCAGGGAGGGATAATAACATCACATAAATAATGCAGAATTAAACACAGTAAGGCAAAACATCTTAAGTTGCGAAGAAAACTGAAACTGAACTCTTAATAGCTGAACGGCCTTCGGAATGGCCTCTTCTGATACTTAAGCGCATGGCATGCCGATTATGTGTCTGACAGACAAATGCGTCCTGACACAGTCCATCAGTGAGAGCCGCTGGCCGCGTGCTCCCCCCTGACTCAGTGTGGCAGCTAAAATGAGTGTGTGGGCGATGGAGGCAGTATCGGGTTCTCCCTCAAGGGAGCCACGGCTGCCAGCGATGCCCACGAGGGAGCAGCCTCCCTGGGATAGATCCCCTCCTTCTCCTCGCTCTCTTCCTCGGGTTCATCCAGAGGCATGTATCTCCTTAGAGCAGCATGCATTATTAATGCTAACCACACAACACGCACCTGCCAACACAGCAGCCCGGATGACCCATCCACTGTTCACCCCGACATTGCAACAGTGATGAGATGAGTGCGTGTGCCTGTGTGTGTGTGTGTGTATATGTGTGTATGAGTGAGCGTGTATGTACATGTGTATGAGTAAGTGTGTGTCTGTGTGTGTGTGTGTGTGTGTATGTGCGTGTCTGTATGTGTGTATGAGTGAGTGTGCATATACGTGTGTGTGTATATGTGTGGGTGTGTGTGTGTGTGCATGTGTGTGTATGAGTGAGTGTGCATGTGTGTGTGCGTGTGTGTGCATGTGTGTATAAGTGAGTGTGCATGTGTGTGTGTGTGTGTGTGTGTATGTGCACGTGTGTGCAGACATCCATGATTGTGTGTGTGGTGTTTGAGAGAGAGAAAGTGAGTGTGTGAGAATGCAGATGTGTGCATCTTTGTCCATCCAGTCGATCTTTGTATTCCATGCCTCTCTCATGATTACTTATTAGCAGGAAAAGACAGACAAAGAGCAATACTGAGAGAAAGGCGGGCAGTCAAAGTGGCCACCGCTTCAGCAATTACTAGTGCAATAACAATGGGAGCTGCTCTACTTTTAACAAATAGCTCTGCGGAGCGATAAAGACCTAATCTGTCTCAATCAAGGCCTCTGCGGACGAAAGCGGCAGCGGCAATCGGCACACTTTGAGAGGCGAGGCAGCCCATATTTCGCAGACTTAATCACATTCCCCTGGTAAGGCAGCAGCGTTTTACTATGACCTAGTTCTGATTAGTCACCTGATGCAGCGCAAAAGCAACGATGACCACGTGCATTTGAGTCATGCCTGAAAGTCCCAAGGGAAACATTGTGTAAATGTGTGTGTCGTACACATAAAAATGAAGACCCTGTACAGCACAAATTGTATGAATGATGATGACTTTGATCTAACGTGTTTTTTGTAGGCCCAAATGTAATGGAATGTCTTCCATGAACCAAACATTGACTAGGCCATACAGTATAAGGCCATTCCCTATGTGTGCATTAACGACGGCCTCTCTTGGGCCAAAACTGTTCCTTTTGCAGTTTTTTGTTTGTTTTCCACCACATTACATTACACTTAGCTGACGCCCAGACCCTGGAGCAATGTGGGGTTAGATGCCGTGCTCAAGGGCACCTCAGCCATGGATGAGGGTGCAGGAGAGCAGCAATGGTGTGCAAGTTCTCCTGTGACTGACAGGAGAGCACTGGTTATTTAGTCCCCCACTCGCATTACTAGCACCCACTCGCATTACTAGCACGGGATTCGAACCTGTGACCCTCCAATCTTATGACTCCCTAAGCATTAGGCAACAGCTGGCCATTAATTAAAAGGTGTACTTCTGAACTGTAACTGAAACCCTGCAAATATCTGTAAGTCGCTCTGGATCAGAGCGTCAGCTAAGTGTAATGTAATGCATTGGTGTGCAAGTTCTCCTTTGACTGACACACGTAGAACCTTTTGGAAACAATGCACCCTACAGGCCGCAAGTTGTTGCCTTACCACATCCACACAGTGACCAACTGAGTTAATGAAATCAACACAACCACAAAGGAGGAATGAATATTACAGTGCCAATTATCCCTGTGGTTGCTTGTGAGGATGTACAAATCTTATGAACGGCCCAGGCATCCTAAGACTGCTGCTGGGACAGATGAAATCACTGCCTATAATTAGAGTCATCCTTCCACAAAGAAGATACATAATTATTAACAGAAACACATCATTATCCACTTCCTAACACATACACAGACACCCAGTCACACACTCATACACACACAGACACAAAGACACAGACACACACACACACACACGCATGCACACACAGCCACACAAGTGTGCACACAGACAGACAGACACACACACACACACACACACACACACACACACACACACACACACACACACACCTACCTACGAGCATCCACATGAACAGGAAAATGGATAAATATAGACAAGCTTTCACAGTACTGTCTGTTATTATCCATCTTCCTACCATCTGTAAAGCCCAATCTTCCCAGCACCTCACAGTAAAGCCTAGCTCTTCCAATAAAGAGGAAGAGCATCTCTGTCCTTCTTTCTTCTGTCCTTTCCCTCTTCCTTCTTCTTCTATTCTAACTGACATAATGACTGTTATCGCAAAGCCTGTTGATGCAGACACTGTGCGAAGAGATCCTTTTTGGAAGCAAGCCCTTGTGATGTTTTATTGTGATTCATCTTGGGTGTTGACTTGTATTTCAAACGCTCTTTGAACTCAGGGTAGGTGGAGAGACTAAAGGAAAGGAAGGAACTTAGCACTGAAGAATTTCAGAGTACAACACAGACACGCACCTACAGAGAGGCAGGCAGGAAGAACCAGAAAGAACCAGAAAGATGAGAGAGAGCGAGAGAGAAGGACAACAAAAGAAAGAGCAAGAGGAAGTGGCAGCCACTTTGTAGGTTTTTTTGGGTGTCTATATTGTTGATCTGTTGAACAAACGCTTTCTGCTAATATAAAGACTTAACCTTGAAAGCCACCAAAACCTTTCACCCCCTGACCAGCATGGTGTCTGATAGCGGGAGATGCAGCCATCAAAAGCTGTGTCCACAAAGGCAGGCGTCTAAAGGCCGGGCGGCCTCTCCCCTGTGGGTCGATATCTAATTAACGCAGACGGGGGGTCCCATGGGGACAGATAGGCCCCCTAGGGTGGCCCTGTGACTGCCTGCTTATTTATTATGTGTTTTAGGTGCCAAACATACACACACATACACGTATACACATACACATACACACACTAATAAACAATAACAACCACACACACACACACACACTAACAAACACACACACGCACACACACACACACACACACACATACATAGAGTTACTGGTCTCAAAGGTCATGAAGATAAAGAACACTGTCTCTGGCAAAAAGAGATGGCAAATCCCAATAAAATATGCAGCCTCACACACACACACACACACACACGATGCACATCCATCACAGCAACATAAAAAACACAAACACACCCAGCACAGATGACACACTTGTGCATTAACATGGTGTATGCACACGCATATAGGACATATTACCCTATGCTGTAAACACTGAAAATAAACAGCTCAAGAAAGCCACACACACACAGACACAGACACACACACACACACACACACTGATGACTGCTTTATACTTGGTGTTGTTTCATTTCAATTCAATTTCAATTTGTTTGTTTTGATGACTGTTGTTTTCTTTTTCCTTCCTTCCTTCCTTCTTTCTTTCTTTCTTTCTTTCTTTCTTTCTTTCTTTCTTTCTTTCTTTCTTTCTTTCTTTCTTTCTTTCTTTCTTTCTTTCTTTCTTTCTGTCTTCATCGCATCCCTCACTAAATATCCAGCAGCCTCATTTGCATTCGGGGCACAGGGTGGCGGGTGTCGCTGGATGCCCCCTCACGAAGGGGTTGGGCTGGTTTAGGCTCGCTCCAGCTACTGGCCCAGATTACAGAGGAGAGGAGAGAGAGACACACTCTGCCTGGGAGCGCTGCTGATCTATACATAGTGATGTTGGCCATACAGACACACACACACACACATACACAAACACACATACAAATAGACAGAGAAAGAGAGAGGGGTGGGGCAGAGAGGGGGAGAGAGAGGGGGAGAGAGAGGGGGAGAGAGAGGGGGAGAGCGACAGATGGAGGCAGGTTCACAGGAATTGTGGCAAGTTGTCAGAAATGTTTGAAAGTAACTTTAAAAAATGTGCCTGTTGGCAAAGCCATACTGTGTGTGTGTGTGTGTGTGTGTGTGTGTGTGTGTGTGTGTGTGTGTGTGTGTGTGTGTGTGTGTGTTGTGTGTGTGTGTGTGTGTGTGTGTGTGTGTGTGTTTAGCATATATATAGGCACACACTATTTAATGCACTCAGACCTGTCAAAGAAAACAAGCTAACAAAGCCATGCACACTCACAGGATATGCTTGTTGAATGACATAATGGAATAACATTAGCAGATGTCATCAGGTAGGTAATAAAAGGACATTTCCATCTCAGACCAGTTTGAGCACTGATAGGAACTACAGACTGCAGCCTCTTTTCTTGTCCTCTCCTCTCCTCTCCTTTCCTCCCTCCCTCATCCCTCTGCTTTGCTCAACCTCCACTTATCCTCTCCTCTCCCTCTACCTCTCCATCTCTCTATCGCTCTCAAAGTCATTTTCATTAAGCCAAAGAAGGCAAGTGTGGGTAAGTCTGCAGAAAACATGTCTGGAATAAAATTCCCTTTTTCTCACTTTTGCTCTCTCTCTCTCTCTCTCTCTCTCTCTCTCTCTCTCTCTCTCTCTCTCTCTCTCTCTCTCTCTCATTCTCATCTCTCCTCTCTCTCTCTCTCTCTCTCTCTCTCTCTCTCCTCTCTCTCTCTCTCTCATCTCGCTCTCCTCTCTCTCTCTCTCAACACTCAAACACAGGAATACATAAACCAGAGACTTTGAAAAAGTGAACTGAAATGATTTAGTATCAGAGACCTATCACGTATCAGAGAACTATCAAGTAATGGGTAATTATAATGTTGAAAATGTCAAAAGGTAATGCATAAACAAACAACATCACACATGTCGCGAGGTCACAGTGTGTCAAAAGCCACCTTGCGAATACAAAACCCTGGAAGAGGACAGACTCACCTAGCCTGAGGGAAAAGACTCTTTCACTTCCTTTCATGTTGTGCAAAAAAGTCTGGCTACTCTCCATAGATATATGTTTAGTTCATGGTGGGTGGACACTGTGTGGATTTTAAAACCATTATTCCTGCCTTCAACCAATAATGGCTGACTGATAGGAAACCAAAAAATGTTGTTGAGGCTTAGTAGAGTTGCCTGACAAGAGTACTGTACTGCCCTACAAAGTACAAAGTAACTATGCGAACATTGAAACTTAGAAAAATGCCTTTGAAGTTCTCATTGCATCGTTTTTTTCATTAATTTTGCGGTGGTCTCTAGTATTAATGAATGCCCTGTGAGCCAGCTTCAGTGAAAAAATGCATTAGTGCTCCTGTTACAAGCTGTTCTAGTTTGGTGGAGAAGATGGAGCGGGGAGAATGACAGGTTCTCGGCTATTTTAGTCACAGGCTACAATAATTCAAAGCCCATTCAATCATAGCACACCAAATAAAAGATTTAAACATTCTAAACAAACACACATACTTACCTATATTTCGCTAAGTGAATGTGTGCTGCAACAAGACTCCAGTAATCACAATTGTGGCATGGCTTTTTCTGATTAACAAACTTAGATCACTTTGTGGGATAGAAGACTTAGATCACAACTGGGATAGAATAAGTTGCCATAGTGCCCAGTCAAACATGTAGTGGTGATGCTTTTATGTGCTTTCTTAATAGGACGAAGCAAGACAGTTAGTCACAAGACAACGAACGTGTTATAAAGTCAGCTTCCAGGCTAAACTCAGTTCTGACAAAATATGTAGTTACTGCCTTTTGCAGGGCAGTGTAGGGAAATCCAATACGGAGCAGAGGTTATAACTCACCTGCCAGTACGCCGCACACATACACCAGGCCTATCCTCAGCGCTCCGTGGACCATCTCCAGAGGCACGCCCACCAGCAGCTGCATAGCCATGTTTAAACCCAGGTGCTCAATCCTGCAAAAAAAACAATCACAACACCAACAGACAACAACATGACGTTAGACAGCACAACAAAAGACCCGTCGAGAAAAAAAAGCACATCTCTATCGAGGGACAGGGAGGTGATTGTTAGCACACAATAGGCACTTCCCCTGTCCAAGGGCAGCACTGTGACAGCCCAAGTATGTGACCCGTCTCTCTCTCTCTCTCTCTCCCTCTCTCTTTATCACTCTCTCTCTCTCTCTTTCTCCCTCTCTCTGTCTTTCTCTCTGTCTCCCTTGGGGGCTCTGTGCCGTGTCGCCCTGTCAAAGGTTGGGGGGTGGGTGTAGTTGGGGGAGGGGTGGTTTGTGTGCGTGTGTGTGTGTGTGTGGGGGGGGGGGGGGGGGGGGGGGGGGTTGGAATGTGCTAGAATGCGAGATACTCCAGCTTGCGCGTGGCACAAAAAGCAAGGATAAACAAGTGCAGCCCTTGGACACTTCACAGGAGATGAGTGAGTGGGCGCGCTGTAAGTGGCGCCCCGTAGGGGACGCCATTGTGTGCTCAGCTCCTCACACTCAGCGCTAAACAAACTACAAAAAAAACAACAAAATAGAAAAAAAAAACAACAACAAAAACAACAGCAGTAGCATCAGCTTCCTGGTGCACACACAGAGCACAGAACTTACTTTCCGAGCGTCTTCCCCTTAACTGCTTTACAGCAGCTTGGCAGCATCTTCACACTGTGTGTATTCTCACCCTCTAAATTCAGACAAATGAGCTCCTCTCCTCTCTGCAGCAGTCCCAGTGTGTGGCAGTCAGTCATGCTGAATTAGGAACAACTGGAGAGAGGTGAGAACATCCAGCACAGGGGGGTCTGGGAGAGAGATGGTGAGGATGGAGAGTTTCTGACACGGTGATGGGGAGATGGGGAGAACATCCTGCACAGGGGGGTCTGGGAGAGAGATGGTGAGGATGGAGAGTTTCTGACACGGTGATGGGGAGATGGGGAGAACATCCTGCACAGGGGGGTCTGGGAGAGAGATGGTGAGGATGGAGAGTTTCTGACACGGTGATGGGGAGATGTGAACACAGATGTGGATGTCTGTGGTGATGACATCATCTGGCCCACTGGAAGCAAGTGAGAGCTCACGCCACTCGGATATATGAGGTTTTATAAGCCTGTCACAGGCATGCAGACACACACACACACACACACACACACACACACACACACACACACACACACACACACACACACACACACACTAGGACACATTCACAGGACAGATATGCTCATACTTGCATCTTCAGATGAAGAAATGTATTGTTTCACTCTTTCAAAACACATGTATTAACACATATACATAGACACACACACACACACATACGGTACATACACACAGACACCCACACAAAGACCCACATGCATTCACACCTTACACACACACACAAACACACACACACACACACGCACACACACAACCTCCCTCTCTCACTGTCAGCACCCACATGCACTGCATAGTGTGCAAATATGCCCTATATCTCACCCTCCCATACATGTGTGTGTTGTTGCTGGATGTGTTCTGACCTGACTGATGAAAGCTGTGTAAGGATTAAAGGCAGAGGAAATTTGAGTGGAGCATCTTTTGCTCGCTGCCCGTGCGGTCCATGTTGCCCCATGAGGCATAAGTCAACAGCTGCTGTGCCTCAGTTCTGCCCGACCGCTAAGGCCCAGGAGAGGTCGTCCAAGTCTGTGCCTGCTTGAATAGCACATCAGCTCCAGAGTGTCCTTCAAACTCAAGCAGCAGCAGCAGTAGCAGTAGCAGCAGCAGCAGCCGGCCAGATTGGGCTCAGGGCCCTGACAGAACTGGGCACCACAGCAAAATAATAACTCTCCAGTCAGGTGTTCTGCTTCTCCCTGCCATTAATCAAAATAGCACCCTACGGAGTCCCGGAGAGGCCAAAAAATCACAGGCAACAAAACCTAAAACTGAACATGATAAACAGGGCAAGGTCATGTGATTGCTTTCAGCAGCTAATATTTGCTCCCTCTCCAATGAGCTCTGTAATTAAAGCAGCACTATGCAACTTTGAGTGCTTTTTCCCAACGGAGCTCCTCCTAGTGTCTCCAAATAAATGGACACTCTTGCAAAAATGGACTTTTTTCCCTCCCCCTCACCATATGCATGTGTTTTCAACTCAACTGATCAGAGTAACCGGTGAATACGAAAGTATTTATGTCCACCGAGGCAATCAAAGTCAAAATTTCTTCTCCATTTAACATGATTCTGCTTCTCATGATATTCGAGACTTTGTGAGTCTCAGGGTGCTGGGACGGACACCCAGATATTGCAAGCATAGTATTCTGTCCACAGACAGAGGGGGTGGTCGAGAAAGTCTTAATTCGCTTGGTAATGACTCATTTAAGCATCTACAAATTTATGAAGATGATTAATTAACTTGAAAAAGTTGTATAGTGCTGCTTTAAAGCTGAAATCCTCAAGGGTATCTATGGATACCCAGAAACAGTAAACTTTCCATGAACTCACTTTCAAATTCAACATTTTCCTTTGCTCCTGCATACTGGCTGCGCATCGAACATTACTGTAATCTCCAAAGATTTAATGTAAGGTTGTTATGATAAACAATGGATTTCACTGATTGGTGCCAAAAAGAAGACCCGAATCATAATCAACACGATGTCTGCAGCAGGGCTCGCCACTTGTGTGAAAGGCTGTACTAAAAAGAATGGGATTTAAACTAATATGTTAAAAGCAAAGTGCACCACACTGTGTCAAAGCCAGTAGTGTGTGGATGTCCAACGTCAGACCAGACAACGTCAGAGCAGGACCCACACATAACTATGCATGCCATGACAAAGCACCTAATTCAAACAGCGCAGACAAACACTGGCAACTGTATTCTTTCATGGAGTGACAGCATCACCGTTCAAGACAACAGCTAGTGATTGTGTTCCTTTTATTCCCAACAGAACAAAGGTACACTTCAGATCCCAAAGGCTCATTCTATAGTCCTCCAAGAGAAGATGGATGCAGCCGGTGGCTTAGCGAGAGTGACGAGAGTGACGAGAGTGACGAGAGGGACTCATCGCTCTGCTGCTGTCGTCACACAATGCCACACTAAGAAGTCGCAAACACTGTTTTGCTCACACAGCAGGGAGGTGGATAAACACTCAGTAATCTTCTTGACAGATAAACAATACAACATAAACAAACTGCAAAGTGCTGAATTATGCAAGTAAGGTCAAGCAAGGCTGTTTATTTCTCAAGTCAAAAGCGATCCCTTGTTAGGGCTCATTCACACCAAACGCTCTCCACATACAGCGTGTAGACAGCAAGTGCCAGCTGTCTGTCCATATTCATTTACAATGCACATTGTAGACGGTTACGTGCTATACACACTCAAGTCAGTAGAAAGTAGGCCTTAGAGGGTAAAAAATCCAGCTTGAAAAGTGGCAAACTCAAAAAACATGAAGGAGCTGCCAAGCCCCTCCACACATGTCTGCCATCAGGCAATCAGACACGCCACAAGAGGCAGGGCCCTCTGACATTAATGGAGACCTTGGCAAGGAGAGAGGGCGGCTGGGGGAACTAGGATGTGATGGGGACTTCAACACAAATTGGTTCCACAGCAGGTCCTAATAACATACAGCCCAGTGTGACAAATGTGGCAAGGACAAGTTCACTCTCAAAATGCAGCCCTAAGAGTAGGAGGAAGGAATGTGACAGATGGAAGGAGTATGTAACGGCTTCTTTTACAGTCCCTTAATTTTTGCATAAATGTATTTACCTGTTAAATACATAGTAAGTATTTTTACTTACTATACATATGTTTACTATAAAATTGGTGCAAATAGTAGCTCACCAAATGAAACCAGCTCTGGATAGCCTAGACTGTCCTGAAAAAACAAAAACAAAATATAGCATGTATGTGTGGCCCTTAAAATGACCAAGATATAAGCTCATACGTAAAGGTAGTAAAATACCCTGAAAATAGCCTAGGGCCCATATGTTTAATTTCTTCATATTTAGTCTAGGTTAAATACACAGTAAATTATAGGATCAAGTTAAGGGTAACTGTAGTTTACTAAGAGCAGGAGGAAGGAATGTGACAGGTGAAAAGAGTGCACTACTGCTGCTGCTTCTTAAAAAACGAGGATGAAATACATAAACAGCTGCCACTGCTCACTGAGGCAGACAAGCAAGAGAGATGCAGTATTTCTCTTTCCTCCTTCTCTCCCTTCCTCTCTCTCTCCCTCCCTCCCCTGTCTACTGATTAAGATGGTGTTATGGCAATCTGGGAGGGTCTGAGAAGGGCTGTCAGTGGGATTATCTCAGCGCAAACGCACACCAAAGCCACACTGAGCCCTGCAGGGCTGTGTCTGGTTGGTGACCTCTGTTTGTGTTGACAAGATTGGCATTCAGTTTGCATTGCGCACAGGAGGGATCAACCGCTGGGCGTACCAGGGGATTATGCCGTTGGATTGGGGTTGGGGGAGGAGGGGGTTTTGTAATACACTGACACGTTAAAAGATAAAAAAAGCTAAAAGTCCATGAAGGAGCCACAATAGTTCCTGACTGAGCATAGCCACCCAGTGCAGGTAGGGAGGTCATGGTGTAACCGAGGTGTTCCTGCGCAGTCCAGACCCAGTCTCAAACTCGCGACCTCACAGCAACTTCGGTATGGGAGACAGACACGCTACCAAATGAGCTAAAAGCCGGGCTATTAGCTCAGTCAGTAGCGTATCTTTTTGAGGCATCGGGAGGGAGGTTTACTAACGTTCTACGCCGAGCTGTGCTAGCTGGCATCCGTTACAATGGCTTACATCCCCCCATGTGCATTGAATTCAAAAGGACCTCTTCTGGAGCAAGAGTGCTTCAGTGTTACTTTCTATGTGACTGATAGCAAAATCTGATGCAAAATGTTTTCTTTCCTGGGTGGAAATATTACAGGAACCTGGGCAAATACTTTTCAAAAGACTTGCACCCACACCCACACCAAAAAGTTTAAGTATGCAAATTTCAATTTCAGCAATATAACACTTTTGAGCAACCTGACAGTTCTTCTGTTGCGTTGACTGTACGATGTGAAAAGGTGCCATGGCTTTAATAAAACAGAAATTGCTGCTCTGGTTATCTCTGCGTTTCATATTTGCTTTGAAGACGCTGTTCTCACAACCCTAATTTCCCAAGGATTACATTGGAGCTGCTGGGTGTTAAAACTGCAGTTTCTTTTTATTGCCAATCTTTATTAGCTAGGACAGCATCCGCCTGCCGTCATAATTAATTCTGCCCTGACGAGGTTTCATCATATTGCGCAATTACAAGCTTCAAAATCTTCTGGAATGCCATAAAGTGTTTTAATTCATCCTCAGTATGATCAGAAAACCTTGTTTGACCCCTTAAGTCGTCTTATATGTGGCAATCATCTCTTCATGATTGTTCTGTAGCCAAGTAGTTCAGCCTAGCTATATTCGTTTAATATATTTTAGCTTTAAATCAAATTCAGTGGTCAAAGTTGTACAGTGCTTCTACTATACAAGTTGTATAGTGCTTCTGTCAGACTAGAACTTCCTACCCACTGTAACGCTTATATTTTTGAGTATTCTAGACTTCACTACCCCCAACACTGCTACAGTCTAACAGCTTTAACACAGTAATGTGTCCCTGACCTTTTTCACCAATGTTTCTTCATATCTGGAGATTAAAAGTACAGTTACTGCAATTTGTTTCAGGAAAAGCCATTAGTCATGTAAAAATCATTACATTACATTACACCTAACTGATGCTCTTATCCAGAGTGACTTATAGTTGTTTAGGTTCAGGATACAGTCCCTGGAGCAATGTGGGGTTAGATGCCTTGCTCAAGGACGCTTCAGCCATGGATGAGGGTGCAGGAGAGCATTAGTTATTTACTCCCCCACCCACATTCTTCCTACTGGTACGGGATTTAACCTGTGACCCAACGATCCCAAGACCAACTCCCTATCCATTAAGCCACAGCTGCCTGCTACCACCATGTATCAGTGCATCCATCTTCATTCTGGTTCAGCGAGTTGTGATGGTCTGCTGCCCTAGTCTACTTTTGTCTTGTGTCTTGTGTGTTTTCTGTCTTGTAGGCCTGGCTGCAGCCCATCAGTAGTATTGGTGACACCTGGGCCCAGTGTCTCCATGGCCTTTAAATAAGGCCCTCCCCTTTTCTCCAATGGCGCTCCCTTTTCTGCCATTTGGTTTCTACAGCATGGTTTTTTACATTACATTCTTCACACATCCATACACCCGACTTGCAATACTGACTTTACTGCCCTTACACACTCTACCCTCTTTTTTATGTTATGTTTGTTTGATCAGTTATCAATGAATTATTTGTATTTTGGCCTTACACTGCGTCCTTGCATTGTTGTCATGCTCTTTGAGCCAGGTCATGTATAGCATATATAGTATAGCAGTGTTTGCTGTGGTACGGCTGGCTCACCCTGTGTGCATGAAGACGTAGGTGAAGAAGCGCCAGGCCTGGGCCCGTAGCCGGGGGTGGTACGGCAGCGCCCCCCTCAGGAAGCCCGGCGACGACACCTGCAGCACCCATCGGTCCAGCTGGAGCCCGTAATACATGAAGACCGCCACCTAGAGGGACCACATAGAAATACAGTTATGCATTCAGCCAGATACTTTTTGGGGGACTCTAGTTGCATGCAGGGCCGTTGAAGAGGGGAGGAGGGGCTGGGGTGGGACTGCCTCCCCATGGCCCCAAAGGCAGTAGGGGCCCTAGTAGGCCAGATGCATAAAAGACATGGAGACGAAGGGGGCCTAAAGAAACTACTTTTGCACATGGAGTTATGTGCTTGGGTCCTGGTTGCATACACTTCTGTGCTAGCCTGGCTGTTGCACCAAGCTCGTAGATGGAGCTTGGGCTGACAAAGCTCCCACAGACAGAAAGTTGTCAGAGGTGGGATCAATGGGTGTCTTTCAAATGCCTCTGTGTATGACTGGACAGAGCTACAACGAATGAGACAACTGACTCTGATGATGAATGTGTAGCATTAGTTTTTCATTGGTGCCTAAATTTTCAGGCAAAGGAAAAGCTGAAAATAAGCAGGTTGGCCAGACTGACATAAACACGAAATTCAGTGTAGTGTCAAGGCTACTTTTGTGTGGTACAAACCAAGTCCTGAGAACAGTTATATACAGCTCTGGAAAAAAAATCCTAAAATCAGCATCTCGTGATGTATGACAGCCATTCCTTTCCAGTGTTAGTTGAATTCGGAATTTGGGAGAAATGTTGTCAGTAGGTCACAGAATAAAACATAAAAGTTCACTTTACTCACACATATACCCATAAATAGTTAAATCAGAGAAACTGATATTTTTACAATGGTCTCCTAATTTTTCTCTACAGAATAATATGCTCCACAAGTTTCTCCACACCTCAGCAATGGTGATGGTCAGAATGAGCCAAGGAGGAGGGCAGCAGGTGTAGCTGTCGAAGTACCACTTGCGGTCCACCTCGCGGGGCAGCGTCTCGTAGGCGATGTGGCGCACCAGCCTCTGGCTCAGGCCCAGCCCCACCTCCTCCCTCAGTGTCGCTCCCTTCAGCTGACGACTGCCCTGCAGGATGGCCCGCCGAAAACTGTTGGAGCGCTTACTGCTCATCTGGAGGAAAACACACACACACACACACACACACAGATGTAGACTGCATCCGGAATGTTTGTTTACTAGAGCGTTCAACAAGGGTGTGAGTTACATTGTTTTGCCCCCCACAATGCACTAGGCCTATATACCGAACAAGTGAACATTTCTGAATCGGCCGTAGTCAGGTGCATCTTTTGGGGATGTTCTGGCTTTACTCAAATAGAACAGTGGAAGCCAGAGACAGAAAGGGAAAGATGGGAAGGTATTGGGAGATGACCTTGGGCCAGACTCGAACCCTGGGGGGGGGTGGGTGGGTGGGGACTTCTGCAATTCTAAGGGCCTGCCATTGACAAAGGGGGCCTTTGAGGACAGTATTAACGTTATTTTTTTATTAATGTGAGGGGGTCCAAAATGCACTCTTTCATAGGGCCCAACACTTCTAAAGGCGCCTCTGTGTATGTGGATATGTCTGCATAAACTCTCATGAATAAACACACATGAAATACCCACACACACAATTAAGCATGCAGACAAAGGCCCACACAAACACAAGGATACTCAGTGCAGCACTGTGTAGAAATGCAAAGTCATGGTGCAGCTAAAGTTATGCAGTCCACCTTCAGAATTTTTTCCTCATTTCTTACAGACAAAAAGGCAACTCTCTCTGTCCTCTGGCTGAGGACGTACCAGGCTTCTGTGAAGGACAACCTAAATCTAAAAATCTAAAAACCTAAAAATATTCGTGCGAAATGGGACATTGTAGGCCAACTAGAATAGTTCCTTTGAAATGTGGACGGATTAGCTGACTGTCCTCAGCACAACAAAAAGCCAATCTGTGTGTGCTCACATCAATTCCGTCCAGTACATAATGGAGAAGCCCACTTTGTTGGGTGCTAGCCACAAGTCTATCCCTCTCAGATTCTTCTTCTTCTCTATATGACAGCTCACAAGCCCCCCAAATCCCCCCTTCCTCCACACCAAACCCCAGCCTCCTGCCAGAGCACTGACGGAATGCTTCTCCCGTTGCCTGGCAACAGCTAAGCAATCTGCCTTCTTCCCTCCCTTTACTCAAACACTGGGAGCAGACGCCTGACAGTGTTCGCCAAACAAGCTAGTCTCTGGGCTGAGAGAGAGGGCGGCAAAATGAAAAACATTCAAATGTCGTTTTTTTCCCACGCCAGATGCCTGTGACATGTTACATAACGCAGTGAGGAGCTGAAGACGAACCAGGAATGCAGGGCAGGGGAATGAGGCCCGAAGCCTTTCTCCAGACTGAACTTAACCTTGACTTCGCAGTCGGCCCCAGAACAGTGCTTACTTGTTACTTCAACGCAAATGGGACTGAACTTGGGGCACAGTCCTCCATATTGTGGCAAATAACTTCAGTCGCACAGTGGAGCTTGCAGTCCGACTCCATGACACGGTGCCCATTTTAGGATTAGCTTGGAGGAGGGAGGTTATTAGCGAGTAACCAAATGCTGTTGACACTGAGGAAATGGCTTAGCTTCCTGCCAGGATAAGAGCTTATCCCCAAAAATCCTCCTCCAGGTCTTTGGGGTAAACAGTCAAGAAATGCGGAAGGCAAAAAACAGAGCTGCAATGGCGGCCTTAACTTTGTTTTTCACCACAGTGCGTGACTTTGACAAATGACTTTAGCAATAAAGTAGAGGACATTCGGGGCTCTAAGCTCCATAAAATGTGGCTGAGTATCTGTAAAAAGCCACCGCAGATTTACAGTGATGCAGGGGGTGACTTTTTGAAAAGAGCAGCCCAGCAAGGACTTGTTCAGAGTGATTTTAGATTGCTGCAGAAGTGTCCCCTGTCATGCTGTAGAGTGCACTGAAATGCAATCTTGACTCTTTTCATCTATTCAGCGGCTGAGCAATGTGAGGTGATCAATGTCTTTCTAAACATCAGCACCAGCAGCAGCACACCAAGTCCATGCTTGTAGTTCTGGTAACAGATTTACAGCTATGTCTGCAGAGCGTGTGCAAAATGCCCCGATAATGGGGGGGTTCTCCTTCTTTCCAGACATTCTCCGGCAGTTGCTCCTTGAAAAACAAACAGACTGTGAACAGAGACACTGCCATTATCGTTTGCACTGATGGGCAAGACTGTGATTTGTGAGACGGCGCACTGTATTAGATGGGAGGGAGGGGTGTGTCTGTGTGTGTGTGTGTGTGTGTGTGTGTGTGTGTGTGTGTGTGTGTCTGTGTGTGTGTGTGTAAGACAGAGACAGAGACGGAGAGATTGTGTGTGTGTGAGACAGAGAAAGATGCGGGCTGTGGGTGGGTGTGGGCGGGGGGGGGGGGGGTGTAGCTGGTGGGGTTGCAATGGGGCTGGTTGCCATGGCCACCCTGTCTGGGCGAAGCTAAACAAAAGGGGGGTATACACGGGTACCACACACATCGCTCACACGCTCCTGCGCAATATACACTCATCGCGTCTCCTCGCTTTTCCCCCCTCCAGCAGCCAAACGCCATAATAACCCCAGACAGATTCCTCCAGCTGCGCAGAGCAATTTCTCGGCCTCTCCGGTACCCACTCACCCCCATACTCCTCCCCTCCACCATCCTCTCTCTCTGCCTGGGAGGGGGGGCTCCATTCCTGCCATCGCCACGGCAGCAGGAGGCTATCAGCACTAACGAAGATGGAGGGAGGGGGAGAGACTACTGGAGGAGAGAGGGGGAGGGGGGGACATGAAAGAATGAGTTGGGAGAGAGGGAGGTAAAAGAGAGCGAGAGAGAGAAAGCGAGAGAGAGAGAACAAGAGAAAGAGAGAGAGAGAGAAAGAAAGAATATGAGGGTGAGAGGGCGAGAGAGAGAGGGAGGAAAGAAGGGAAAGAGAGCTAGAGAGAGAAAACAAGAGAGAAAGAGAGAGAGACAAAGAAAGAAAGAAAGAAAGAAAGAAAGAAAGAAAGAAAGAAAGAAAGAAAGAAAGAAAGAAAGAAAGAATATGAGGGTGAGAGGGCAAGAGAGAGGAAGAAAAGCAGAGAAAAGAGAGCTGGAGAGAGACAGAGAGAAAGAGAGAGAGAGAGAGAGAGAGAGAGAGAGAGAGAGGGTGAGAATAAGAGACTTGAGGGTAATGACTTGTCATCACAAAGACAGCTTTACGGGGAAAAGCAGTGCAGTAAAAGTAAAGATGGGCGGGCAGCATAAAGCCCCCAAGCAGCCCTCTCCGCCACCTTAGCACCCCGACTCACCTCCACCTCCACCTCCCCACCCTCGACCTCCAGCCTGCGCCCCCTTTCCTTTCTCCTCTCCCCCCGCTGCTTTTGTTGGGGCAGGCAGCGCATGTGAAAGCTCCCCAGGGAGAACAATGGCGTCTCAGACCCCCCTACATGCTCCTCATTCTTCCCTGTCCCACTCTCCCACTTCCAGCCGTAAAGGCATCGGGGCCCTCCTGTGACACGCACATGACCCGCACAGACCCACGGGCCCACGGTGCCAGGGCCCATGATGCCCTGCCTGGCACCGTGCCAACCACGTCCTGGGCCTCCAGGGGCCACGCACCTCACGCCCTCCCCAAGGCCCCCCAAGGCCCACCTCACAATGAGCTGCTGTGTGGGAGAAGGGGGTTTGATCTCATAGCTGGAGAGGAGGGGAGCTGGCGGGAAAGGAGATAAATGATGAGAGAGAAGGAGAGAAGGGGAGATAGAGAGAGGGAGAGAGAGAGAGATAGAGGGGATGAGGGAGAGAGAGAGAGAAAGAGAGAGAGGGAGAGAGAGAGAAGGAGAGAGAGAGAGAGAGAGAGAGAGAAGGGGGAGAGGGAGAGAGGGGGGGAAAGGGACAGAGAGGGAAAGAGAGAGAAGGCGAGAGAGAGATGGAGAGAGAGAGGGGGAGAGAGAAAGAAAGAGAAAGGGAGAGAAATGGAGAGAATGATTGATTCAGCGCTCTGCTGTGGCATTCATTTGGCGAGCTGATCATTTTTCAAGATGACTGTTGTCTAAGTCAACTGAGTGTTTGGAGTTCAAAAGTTCACAGGACCATCTGTGACCGGGAGAAACGAGCATTTTTGACTGGATGAGTGAAACCAAAACAAGAGCACAAAAGAAACAAATGGAGGTGTCACGCGAAATCTGAATAATTTTTACATTCCAACTAAAAAAGACAGAAGGCAGTTTATGTTGCCGTGAAACAAAACATCTGACATAATAAAGATTTGACGAGTTTAGTGGAGTGGATTTCATCAGCTTTGATGTTCTTTGTTTTCAAAACCCAGCTCTCTGATTCTGTGCCATATATTTTGCTCACTAAGTTTTAGATGTCAATGCAATCAGGCTCTGCTGAGAAAGCTATGCCTCTTCATCCCATACCCTTTTTTTTTGTCTTCTGTTTGCATAACATGGGGCAAAATCATCCATATCAAGGGATCCATGCAGAGTTTTTTGAGCTTTGCTTGATTAGTCCCATTTGCATAATGTGTGTGCATATTTCACAATCACAGTTTGTGATTTCCAAAACGTTCTCATTACCAAAGGCAGCATCTTTGCAGATAGACTTTCATAACTTAAACTTGTATAATCAAAAGCAGAAAAGACCTCAATATCTCACAGAAACACACAGACAGAGACAAACACACACACACACACACACACACACACACACACACACACACAGACACACACACACACGTCTTGATAACACATATCCTAGACACACAGCATGCACAATAAGCCCCCTCCCAATTGTGGGCCCTCACTATTTGGAAAAAAGGTAATAACTAAAGTAATAAACTAATCAAGCAAAGCTCAAAAAACTATGCATGTATCCCTTTATAAAGATGATCCCCCCCCCCCCCCCCCATGTTATGCACGTTTTGATAACACACAACCAAGCCACTGACACTAAGACTTGTGTGTTTGCTCACCAGGTTCACAAAGTCTTGGTAGCAGATCTTCCCATTGGCATCAGCCAGCGCCAGCAGCATCTCCAGCTTATGGGGGTCCAGCTCTGAGCCGTGGGCTGCCAGCAGGTCCCTGAAGCGCTCCGTGCTGATGAAGCCTGAGCTCTCTGGGTCATACTGCAACAGCCAAAGCCACAGGAGACACCTCATCAACACACATGGGCACACAAGCACAGCTCAGACACACACACACACACACACACACACACACACACACACACATCAAGACACACCATCACAAGCAAGCAACGCCAACGCTCACACAGCCTCCAGTTCACACCTTACTTTTCTTTCTTTCCACACACACACACACACACACACACACACACACACACACACACACACACACACACACACACACACACACACACACACCACGGCTGAGCTGTGAGATTAACACCTTAACTGTGCAGAGCCTTGCTGAAACTCACACTCTCACAGAATCAATTCTGTGAGCTTTGTTAAATGAACTGACGCTGGCTTTGGTGTTAATAGAACTCTTCTGCAACAACCACAGCCCCAACCTTTGGTGTTAATAGAACTCTTCTGCAACAACCACAGCCCCAACCTTTTTTTGGTCTCTGCAAGTGCAAGTGCAAGACCTTGGACAGGGCATCAGCTTTTGAAAGGAAAGTTAAAAATAGAGCGATAACAAGCTCTCACATATTCTTTTGATTCAGCTAAGAATGTTCTAGAAATTGACTGCTGCTCTTTGAATCACAAGTCCAAATTGCTGAAAGTTCTGACCTAATCTGGCCTGTTATCTTTGACACGCTGTTTACCCGAGACTTCCGAGGTCAGACAGCTTGACAATGTGACTCACACTAGGTTTTCAGGTTAAACTCTCGGTACTGCCAAATGTTTGTTCAATGTTTCGGACTGACAAAGTCTCATTGCTGCTGTGTGAGGGCATTTGTTGTTGTTGTTAGTGAAGCGGCTTAAAACAGTGCCGTAACACTGACATAATGAAGCGGAGAGACAATCCCCCCGTCATATCTGGAGCCCTATTGTCTGATTGTTTCCCCACATTTGGCACGGGGGGAGTAGACGAGAGAGAAGACAAACAGGAGGGATTGCTCTTCTTCAGATAAACAACAAAAGAGTGCTATTTCACAGTCTCTCTCTCTCTCTCTTTCTCTCTCCACAATCTATTTTCCTTCCCACTCAAAATGTCGCAGACCACTTCTATTCTCAGCCCCATCTATCTATTCTAATCCGTTGGCTTGAAAAGTTCTGCTGTGTAATAGCTCCCAGAGGCGCAATGGGAAATGAAATAAGCAAAGATGCGGATATTCTATCCCCACTAAACTTCACTGAACCCCACTGACCTTAGACTCCAGAAACACGGAAAGCTGAATCATTTAAAGATGCAGCCGGCGATTCAGGAAGGGGTTGCTGACCTCAGCAGCCAATCAATTTACACCTTTCCCGAAGAACACTATGGCTGTCTAGAATTGGTTACGTTACATTACATTACATTAATGTTACATTACATTATTAAAAAGTAATGTAACAATAATGTAATGTAACCAATCTAAGGGATTGGTTATAGCACAGTATAAGCCCCTTTGTTAGTTTGCCACTTAAAAAGCCAGGACTGTGCACCAGATTTTTTACGAACATTGAAAAAATAAGAGGACCATGAGGAGAATTTTGCTACATTTCACAGACGTGTGCTGGGATTAGAATAGTTGCCTGTGTCTATTAAACAGATTAGCCTGAGGAAAGGCTGAAAAATGAGTGGGTCTGATCAGACACAGGGAGTACACCAGGGATGGAGTGGAGGATAAACACCAATAAACAGAGTTTACCCACCTCTCAACAGAGTTTATCCACCTATCAATACAGTTTATTCACCCTATAATAGAATGTATGTACCAAACACAATTTCCAACATTCCAAAATCACAGTGTGTCATATATATATGTGCACTAGAGACCATTAAAATGTACTGGGACTGTTCAAATATGTTTGGCATGTCTGTTTAAAACAGCTCGTGTCACACTGTGCATCCACCTCACCGTGATCACTAAATGTATAGTTTACCCACCTATGATTCTATCACTACACCCCTGGTGAACACTATGGCTCAACACTCCTGACACCTGACACCTACAAACAGTGTACCCATACACACAGACAGCCACAACCCTCACTTTCATGTGCTGTAAGACCCACGCAGCAAACACTCAAACACTCTCAACCAAGAGCTGGAGCAACTGACCTTCTCCTGGAAGATCTCGTCTAGCTTGACTTGGGCACTGATGCCATCACCGCATGCTTTCATAGTAGACGTTAGCCAAGTGCTCTCATCTCCCGTCCCCAACAATGTGAGCCAAAACTCCCACGGACAAGGACTTATCTGGCCCCCCGAACAGATTTACAGTTCAATACAGAACCCCCACCCCCCCACCCCCTCTCCCAAATCCCAACGCCTACAATCCCCACAGCAGACGCCCCCCACAAACACACCCTGAGCCTCTTAGCCTATTTCTAGTCCTGCTTTCACTAACCCTCACCACAAACATGCACACCACTTCATAAACCTGCTGGACATTGGATAAAGAGAGGTAGAAAGCCATAGAAAGCGAAGGGGATCCAACTGCAATTTAGAAAAAAGATTTTCCTGACCTACCAATTAGTCTCCGGCTGCCCAGACTCCCCAGGAGTAATTGACACAACCAGAACAAAGGCCACACTAAGATATGCAGACAAAACTTACGCATGCATGTACATGCCTATACATACAAACCCAGACCAGTAACACTTACTGATTAATAAAAAAATATATATATATAACAGAAATGGCAATAATTTCGTAATGGATACAGAAGGGACTCAGGGACCCTAGCAATTTTATGGGAAACAACAAGGTTTTTCAATTATTTACTTGAATCGGAGCCAAGTTTCCTCATGTGAAAACCCCCTGAGAATTGCGAGAGAAGGCCAGCCCAAACAGAGGTGTGGCAAATTCAATCAAAACAACACACACATACACACAGGCCCACACACAAATATGCGAACACACACACACAAACAGATACAAACATAGACATACACAGACATGGTAAACACCTACAGACACACACAAACACACTCACAGACACACACAAACACACACACACACACACTCACACTCACAAACACAAACCCAAACACACACACACACACACACACACACACACACACACACACACACACACACACACACACACACACACACACACACACAGACACACAGACACACACACACACACACACACACACACAAATAAATGTAGCGCTGTGGTACGTGTGTCTCTGAGCCTTGGCTGTAACGGCCAGATTAATTCTGACAGAATGGGCGGCTGTGGCTGGGGCAGCTTTCATCTTGGGGGCTCCTCCATGGCTCTAGTGTCTGAGCCGAGAGGGGGGGTGGTGTGGGGTGGGGGTCTGAGCCGAGAGGGGGGCGGGGAGGATGGCGGGGACCGAGCACATTGTGCCTCATGGGCTGTGTGTGCTGCTCATTACCATAATGCTGCATATTAAAGAGCTGGCCACGGTCATGAGAGGATGGGGCTCACCAACCGTCACGGCCAATCTATAAAGACCCCCCCGGCGAACAGAACGCCGACCATCCTAAAAATAAACCACAAACATCAAAAGGAGGAGTATTTCAGTTAACCTACAAAAATAAACAGCAATGAAAAACAAAACTAGAAAAGCACTCATAGAGCGCACACCTCCGCCAGGGCAGCTCAGATCACCACCAAAATGTAATCACTTTTAAGTTAGCCCCTTTTTGACCTACCCTGATAATTTCATCAAAAGCCATTCATAACTTTTTAAGTTACGTTGCTAACTAACTAACAAACAAACAAACAAATAAACAAACACTGATGATTACATAACCTCTGCTGGCGGAGGTGACAAAACTATAACTCTGAGGAGTAAACAGCAGATGTTCTACATCCTCAAGCGTACTCATTCAGTGACAGACAATGCCATTCCTGCCTTTTCTCTCCCACTTGAAGGGGTGTACTTGAGTAACTAATTTGTCCTGTGGCAGCCTCCCGTCAAACATATGGAGCGAGCGGGGCTCCATAGGAGGCAACAGAAAGCATCCGTCTTGGGGGCTGATGGTCAGTGAACTCAATTAACCTGACTAGCGCAGCCACTGAGCAGTGCCGCTCCCCTGGGGAGCTGTCACTCTGATCTTACCAGCCCAGGGCGCACTTTGACCTTTGACCCCTAACTAGCATGGGTCATGCTTGACCAAGCCGAACTCTAGATTCACTGTCAATTTTCTGCAACGGCAACCCTGCGATGAGAAGACAGCATTTCGTTTTTTTTTGTGTTTTCTGAATTCCTCTCCCTATTGGCTGTCAGGGAAGCGGAGTATTTTGGTGCCATTTCCTTCGCTTGGTAAACAACTCCCTCATAGAGTGCAGTCATGAGTTTTATTGGCAAAGATATGCAACAGCATCTGAACAGTAACTTAGGTCTCTCCAAAACCGACCAGAACTCAGAACTCAAAAAAAGGGGGGTTCTTAACACAATCCCAGGGGGGTCCCGCCCACCTCCCACCAGCCTGCCAACCACCAGTGTGCCCGGGCTATAAGTATCGCTGGCACACCGTGATTGACAGGTACAGGCGGAAGATTGACCTCAGATGCTGCAATATATACGATCTTTTCATCCATGACAAACTTCGGCCTAATGACCAACAATATGTGTCAGACAGTTCTTGCACTTGACCTCAGGATTTAATGATGTAGCAAGAACTCCTCTGCTATGCTGCTTTGCATCTGCTGAATAATAAAGACATGGACCATCAGACTTGCTTCTATGCCTGTTGGGGGCTATGTCATCATATGACAGCAGTAATGAACAATCTGCTTCGGAAGCTACAATCCAGTATCACATATTTGTTCTAGCTATTTACTAAATCAGCTGATTGAAATTAGCTCAGCTCTTTAGCCAGGTAGAAGAGGTAATGAGTAAAATCACTTGTATTAAGTGCACAGGTAAAAGAATGTGATTTGGAATATTTGGTACTAGATTGTAGGTTCTAAATTTAGGTTTCACATCACTATATGACAGTGACATGCGTGATCTTTATAGCTGTAACATGGTTACAGCATGGATGTATTGTTAAAGGAGAGCTTTGGTGTCAATCAATCCATAACCCTGTTGCTCAAGGTCACTGAGTGCTATTGGTAGGAAAAAGAATGAGAAAATGTGATGCAACAGAGACCGAATAATAAACTGGTAGCTAACACTAACTGAATGGGGCACAGGGAAATAAAACAGAAAGTTAGTTTCTGTGGCCCATTCAGTTAGTTAGCTACTAGTGCATTGGTGCCCAGGGTATACCACTCTTTTAAACAGCCCTATATACAGCTCAAAGTGCGCAGCTGTAGTCTAATGGTTAGGGAGTTGGTGTTGGGATTGGGGGGGGGGGGGGTCACAAGTTTGATTCCTGTACCAGTAGTAAAAATGTGTGAGAGGATATCCAGCGCTCTCCTGCACCCTCATCCATGGCTGAAGTGCCCTTGAGCAAGGCATCTAACCTCACATTGCTGCAGGGGGACTGTCCCTGTGTCTAATTCAGTAAGTCGTTCTGGATAAGAGTATCAGCTAAATGCAATGCAATGTAATACAGCTCAGCTCTATTTTACAGCTCTATATACAAAGCTCTGCTGCTGGGTTATTATTGCCTCCTGTTGCTACAGTGCTCTCGTGTCATGCAGCTTTTTAAAGGGAGGATGTGATTATCATAAAGGGATTTAGTTTTTTGGAAGAGGAAGGCATTATTATTTGATTAGCACCGCTAAAATACCATGATACTATGAATAGCTATAACACACACACATACGCATGCACATATATTCACCCAAGACATATTGACACATATTACTTCCACCTTATGACACAGACACACACATATATACACACACACACACACACACACACACACACATAATACATATTCAAACAAATATTGTACTACCACAACATGACACAGAGACACACACTTACACACACAGCACGTTACACACACAAATACAATGACACACACACACACACACACAAACAGAACTACACACAAACACACAGATGCATACGCATAAACAGATCTACATATACATACACACGCACGCACGCACACACACACAAACACACACATACACACACATACACACACAGATGCACATGCACATGCACAAACAGAACTACATACACAAACACACACACACACACACACACACACACACACACAGAACTTTAACGAGGCTCTTTCCCCTTCTCTTTCATCTCACTGCTTTGAGGATATGATGAATGGGCCACATCCATTACCCTCCACCACGCACCTCACCTGCCTCTAGGCTGATGTATTAGCCCAGCATGACGGAGCCCAGCTGCACCTCAATCATCTAAACAAACCACCTGACACATGCCCCTTTTTTGTTTACGACCTCAGACACTTCAGACGCAATCCCTAACATGGCACGTCATCAAAACACGATGCCCTGTTCTACCTTGATTTCATAGATGCAAAAGTGGAGATCCTGGCTTCAGAAAGTCAAAAACCCTGTAAAATGTAAAGTAAGGTTGTAAAGGTTGCAAATAGGGTAGTAAATAAGTAAAACTTACATATTCCATTCAACCATTTTCTGAGCATTCCCCCACTGATCCTAGTGAGCTCTAGCCTGTTAAACCAGCCCCTGGTACTTCACTGTATTTTGTACAGAGGGTCTGGCAGTGCTGTATTGAGAAACAATTTCTTCTTGGAGGTGTGGACTGAAGTTTAAAACAAGTGTCTCTGCCTTTACCCAATCGCTAACGTCTGGTCGTCATGTATGCAGTTAGCCTGCCTACGCACTACAATTCAAATGTAGCACACAAAGTCAACGTCATCGCTCACAAGCACTCTGTTCGCTGATTGGCTAGGATTGGCTGGTACCATTGACTGTATAATGGCTGGTAACCATTTCAGTGGCAGCAAGGCCAGAGCCTCTGTACAAAATGAAATGAAGTACGAGGGGCTGGTTTAACAGGCTAAGTGAGCACACAAATCAACAGGCAGGTAAATTGGCTAATTAGTGAAATCACCTGTGCTGAGTGCATAGTAGGGTTTTTACTCTCTGAAACCGTGATCTCCACCTCCACATATAACACAACCTGTAAACATAATATTTCAGTGTGTATTTGACCAGTGAGCTGGAAGTGATAGATTATAATTGGAGAGAATGCAGTGCTTAGCCCACAGAGACAGAGTGAGGAAGCAATGCTCACTTAATAACACAAAGCGGAACTCTTTCAGGTAATTCTCGAAAAGGGAGCTATCCGCCATCTGACTTTGAATCAAAGGCACAGTGCAGGGGGGACAGCTTTAACAGGCTAGATGGCTCATTACTGCATTAACCATGGTGCTCTCGCCTCCATGTAGTAGTGATTAATGGCCGTCTCTCGAAACAGAGCGCGGCATGGGAACGGACCGTTAGTTCACACAAAACAGCGCTCCTGGTATCGCAGTGAAGTCTATGGAGCGCCGAGACAAAGTGCTCCCCTGATAGTAGCCAATTAGTGCGCTTAATTAGAAGCTACTGAGCAGAGGGCGGCCATGGTGCTCTGTGCCGTGTGGATTGCAGGACAGCGCTCCGGTCCCCCTGTCCTCTTGATCAAAGACGCTCCCGTTGTTCTCGCTCTTCCTCCTCCCACATGGAGGCTGACAGCCAGGGCTGGCTAGTGTTCCCCTCAGCCTCCGCCATGAGTGGGGAGGAGGTGGGGGCAGGAGGAGGAAGAGGAGGAGGAAGAAGAAGACAAAGAGGAGAACGGGGGAGAGGAGGAGACAGTGGGACTAATCAATGGGGGATATGAGGAGAGAGCTCACCGCTTAGTCGGTCGGCCCTGAAGCAGCGCTTAAATGCTACAGCTGGCTGGTGGTGGCCTTCACCTCAATGAAACATAGATGGTCATTTGCCTCCGTCTGTCTTTCTCTCTGTCTCTCTCTCTCTTTCTCTCTCTCTCTCTCTCTCTCGTGACTCCTTCATGGAGATTAACTGTCAAACAGTTGCACTTGGGGACCCCCACCAACAGCTGGGTTACGGGAAGAGGTCTATTGTGCCTCCCTCTGAGTACCTCAGTCTGACGAGAGGGTCCTGTCGGGTGGCATAAGAACCTTTTCTCCCCTTCCGAAAGGCCAAGGCTGGGCTTTTTTCATGCTAATTGGCCATTGGGTGTGTGGCCCAGACACTAGCAAGGTCCTTGTTCAGCCCTGGGCCATGTGCGAAACTACTGTGGGGTCCCCTATTAGCTAGAAAAGCACTGGGATGACTGAAATTAAGGCAGCATTATGCAAGTTTTTTGAGTTAATTAATCATCTTCATAAGTCGGTAGATGCTTAAATGAGTCATTACCAGGTGAATGGATACTTTCCCGACTGCTCCCACTGTCTGTGGACAGAATACCACGCTTGCCATATCTGGGTGTCCGTCCCGGCACCCTCAGACTCACAAGTCTCAAATACTGCGAGAAGCAAGATCACTTCAAATTCTAAAGAAATTCTGATTTATCTCGGTGGATATGATTACTTCCGTATTCACCGGTTACTCTGATCAGTTGAGTTAAAAACACATGCTCAGGGTGAGGGGAAGAGAAAACAGCCCATTTTTATGAGATTGGAGACTCTGGAGACACTGAGAAACAGCCAGAAAAAGCACTCAAAGTTGCATAGTGCTGCTTCAATTATCACCACAGTGACAAATTGGCCTCAGCTCTGTGATCCTGATTTCTAATAGAATGTAACTTTTTAAACAATAATTATCTTTGGTAAAATTCTCTTTTTAGTATAGACTTCTTTGTGGTTGTTTCTTCATGGACTGTAGATGTGGATTTACTATATAACTGAGCAGTGCCTTAAGTCTTAAGTGACTAAAAAGCAAAAGGACCAAAGGAGAAACAGAGGCAATTGTCATTAGCCGTTTTCACACTGGCAGAATTACCGGTAATTTCAGCCGAAATTAGTGGGTCGCCTGTTGCGTTTCCACTGCCGACATGGGGTGGCGTGTCCAAACAACACACCAATTCGACCCACCTCGGACCCTACACTTTTTTGCGACATGGGGCGAGCGTGAACACGAGCCGAGGCGAGACGGGGCACAGGGTGTGGTATGGTGACGTTTCACAACTGCCACTACCCACCGTCGGGACTTTTAAAACAGCTGAGCAGAGCTACAAAAACACCAACAAGAAGTTCAGAGGCAAACTGCAAACTTCCGAAATATGCTGTTTATTTGGCCTAAATCATATAACTCACCCAACCTGATACCAACGTACCAACCAACGTAATTTGTTTTTAATTTAGATGCTGTACATGTCTGTTGGCCAACAGCTTTATCATGTAGCCTAAATGCACAAGGAATAATATCCCCGATTTCGGTGTTGTTTGAAAGTACATGATTTTGATTAAAAAAAACATTGCGAGTTCACTTCCTGTTACCCCGGTAGTCGTAGCGTCATTTTAAACTCCGTGGTCGCGGGAAACTTTTTTTTAGAAACACAAAACAATGACATGACAATGGAAACGGTAGGGTAAATGCTATGCCGAACATTTTATGTTAAATAAACAGCATATTTTCAGAGATAAATCATTGTGTTGTGTACCTTTTAACCAGGAGAGTAAAATGTTTGAAAACTGTAGAGTGATGTTTGATGATAGCGCTACTGTTTTGTAATATGTCCAGAGCGCATCCATCAATATATCTCCATATATTGTGAATATCCTGAAATTTGTGACTGCAAATATGCCCAGTGCATCTTCACCCTAAGTGTTGTGGGCTTTTTCGACGTGGGCGAAAATGTGTGGATAGAGTAAATTATTTAATGATAGCGCTATAGTTCACCCGATGGTGCCGTACAAATAGCTACAGTAAATCGGCATCAAATGTATTCTTTGCAAATATTTGCAATCCCATATAAGCATCTAGGTGCAGTAAAGTACCATGTCATTTGCCCTTGAATGGTTGTGCAAAGAGCCAGCAACAACTCTGTGTGTCTCACCATGGTTGTTTTAAAAAACTGAATGAAAACTTTGCAGACAGGTGTATTTACTACGATGCACTGGTCATTCAGGTCATTGTACACGCCCAGCATTATGCGTGGTGTAATGTTACAGTGCCGCTGGGCTACGCCTTCTCAACCCACCTTTTCAGAAGAGGGTTCAAAAACACGCCGTGCATTCCCACTGCCCCCCCGGGGTGAATTAGCGTGTGGTAACGTGTCGCCACCCCGTGTCCTGCAGTGTGAAAACGGCTATAGATAGTCAGAACACCAGTGGAGTGGGGTGAACAAAAGTGTGTGGGGCTGAATCGCGCACTGTAGCGACAAAACTAACAGCAGCCACAACACTGAACGACGCAGTTTATCGACATCTCCCACCTACCACTAATCCCCTGAGCGTGGATGTAATTGATTGCTTCTCATAGCTGTTCCACATCATGGTTGGAGACTATACTGCAGACTGTGTGAGCCCTGGCTAGTCGTGGGAGCGAGAGGCAGCTGGGAAACTGTGTGCTTCCCTTTAAGTGCTGAGGAGAAGAGGAGAAGAGAGAAGTTAGTCTGACAGGCCGACAGTTCTTCCCTAATAACATCGGAGTTTACAGGACGACGGACGAGCACCCACAAACTCCCAGCTCCTTCAGTCCATTTCTACCTCTCTCTCTCTTTCTCTCTATGTCTCTCTCTATCTCTCTGTCTCCACTTTTTATTTCTCTCTCACGGCAAGCGAAGCAAAAAGGAAGTCTGCGAGGCTCCAACTTGTGCACTGAGGCAGAGGGAAGGGAGTCAGCGTCCACTTAAGAGCTGCGTGCACACGCCTGTCTAGCGCACATCTACAGTAGAGCCGCCTCATGGGCAGGCATGAAAATGGCTGCGCCCACACCAAGGGGCAGAACAAAAATTGACAAAAATAGAACAAGCAGAATATTGATCACATCACCGTGGCACCAAACAAACACTGCAAACATTTTTCCAACATGGATTCGAAGCATAAAGTTGCTGGATTGGAAAACAAGTGATACCAATCTTTCTTTGTCTCCCTCTCTCTTTCTGTATTTCTTTCTTTCTCTCTCTATCTCTATCTATTCCTTTCTTTCTTTCTTTCTTTCTTTCTTTCTTTCTTTCTTTCTTTCTTTCTTTCTTTTACTCTGTGTGTGGGTGTCCAGGAAAGCAAGCAAAAGCTGGAAGGATGGTTGGTTACTGCCTCAACATGATTGCCTAATGCCTTCAGCTGTTGCTGAGGAAACCACTGAACTGAACAAACTCTGAATAAATCAGTGAGATGTTTTAATCAAACACATAAAAAAGACTGACTCCTCCAATGACCTAAGCAGCTCCAGTGGTCATCCAATAAAGAGGGTGTAGGTGGGGGCTTGTCTGTGTGTGTGTGTGTGGGGGGGGGGGGGGGGGGGGTGTTTTTTCTCCAGCCGTTAATTACCAGACATCATGTCTGATAGCACGGGCAGAGCTAAAGGTCACTGTCTGGCGGGTGCTGGGCTATCGCACGTCTCACAGTGGCCGCCTCATCTCATGCGTCTCACACCCCACTCCCCCCACCCCCGCTGCTGCATGGCCTGTCACCCAGTGAGCGATGACTAACGCGCCGACATGGATCTAATTCCTCCTCGACCGCAGGGCCGCATTGCAAAATTCCGAGTTGCTAGTGCTGTGTCTGTGGCCAAGTTGGGGGTGGTGGGGAGGTTGGAGGGGGCAACATTCCCGATCTCCCTGGTGTTCAGGTAAAAATAAACGTGCCATTTGAAGTCTGGGCTTGTCAGCGGTCGGACAGCTTAAGCCGTGGTTGGAGCGTCGAAATTCCAGAGAGGAAAACAAGGAACGAGGAGGTCCTCTCGCTTTAGCTCTCTCAAACTGCACCTGCTGAGTAGCGGTTACGCTTCCGGGAAAAAAGAGTGCATGCCAGCTCACTCAAAAAAAGGCGTATCACTTTCACCCGCAGCCCTTTCTGGGGTCATGCGAAAGCCCTCGACTGTATTTCACTGATACCTTTAAAAGAAAAACAGGTTGCTGCCAACAGGTCGTAGCTCCGTCCATCTGTGATGTATAACCAGCTGAGGAAGAATGGCATGTTGATGGGGTTGGGGGTTGGGGGGGCATCACCCCCACAATTCCTTCTGCACTTATTCCCAGATGTTTGCTTTCCACCCACCCCCGCCAACACCTGTGCTATGCTTTGCAGAGTGATGAGTTGCAAGAGAGATTTCAAAAACACTAAAAATAGCATTAGACCAGAATATACCTCATATCAGCATAAATGGGAAAACAGCTTTTTTTCCTCAAAATCCCAGGGATGAGTGTGGAGATGTACACACTCACACCTCCACCCCAACCCCCACCTGCTGTCCACTCCAGTCCACTCTGTTATCCAACGTAAAAAGCTCTCTGCACCTCAGTAAATGGTAGTTCAGTCATAAGAGTGCATTGACAGACAATCTCCGCTCCTTTCACGCAGTACAAGAGCCTACAAATGTGTGTTTCGGTGTGTGTGTGTGTGTGTGTGTGTGTGTGTGTGTGTGTGGGTGGGTGGGGGTGTTGCTGTGTGTTTTCTGTGCATTCTCCAGCCAGATAATAGTCACTTTAGTGAGAGAGGAGAAGCGAAAAGAGTAACACATTAAAGAGCACAGCAGCTGCTCAGCGTCCTTCAAAAGGACACAGCCACACACAGCTAGCGCAGAGAGCAGACACACAGAAAAGGACAAAACATTGTATAGACTACTGCAGTGGAGATGTGTGTGTGTGTGTGTGTGTGTGTGTGTGCATCTCTCTTTCACACACACACACACACATGCACATAAAGAGAGAGAGATGGAGAGAGAAAGAGAGGGATAGAAAGAAAGAGGGTGAGAGTAAGAGAGGGATAGACAGAGAGGGTGAGTGTGAGTGAGTGTGAGTGAGTGTGAGTGAGTGTGTGTGTGTGTGTGTGTGTGTGTGTGTGTGTGTGTGTGTGTGTGTGTGTGTGTGTGTGTGTGTGTGTGTGTGTGTGTGTGTGTGTGTGTGTTTAGGGGAGGGCTGTATCATCAGCACAGATAAGACCAGTTTGTCTCTTGAGCATTACTACACAAACAGCCCCTTAATCACATCTTTACAGATGGATGAGACACCAGATGAGTGGCTTTCTCTGCAGCAAGAGAGAAAGAGGGAGAGAGAGAGAGAGAGAGAGAGAGAGAGAGAGAGAGAGAGAGAGAGAGAGAGAGAGAGAGAGAGAGAGAGAGAAAGAGTGAGCGAGGGAGAGAGTGAGCAAGGAGAGAGAGAAAGAGAGAGAGAGACAGAGAGTGTGTGAGAGAGTGAGTGCGAGAGACAGAGAGAGGGGAGAGAGTGAGGTAAAGAGAAAGAGAGAGTGAGAGAAAGAGAGAGGAGAGAGTGAGGTAGAGAGAGAGAGACAGAGAGACATAGTGAGAGTGAGTGAGAGACAGAGAGAAGGGAGATGGAGTGAGAGAGAGTGAGAGAGAGAAAGAGACAGAGAGAGAGAGAGAGAGCACTGCACCCATTACAGCCCCAGTGAGCAGAGCTCATGTTAAGAGCCGAGCAGATGGTACGTGCTTGTGCTTGTGCTTTTGCTCTGCGGGCACAGAAGCGACCGACACCACGAGCACGCCAGAAGAGTTAACACCAGTTGGCCTGCGCCATCGGCTGCTTCCTTTGGGCTGGGTTTTATCACCGACTTGCGTGATGCGCAGGGCGGCCTGGCAGACTGTCGGAGGTAATCGATGTGGACTCATCCCTCCCTCTTTCTCTCTCTATCTCTGCCCCATTTCACCCTCTATCTCTATCTCCGTCTCTCTCTCTCTCTCTCTCGCTCTCTTTCTCTCCCTCTCTCTCCTGCGCTATGGTTAGCAGTGAGCCTGACAGCCTGACTGAGGGTCTAGGGGTCTCCCATTCATCAGTGGCTAGCTTGGTTACCTGACGGGTCGACGCCAAACATACAAATCAGAGGCTGACATTAAACTGGGCCAAGGGAGCACCATGCCAACATAACTACTCCCCCGGATTTGCAGTGAGACCGTTTGGGCATTTAAACAGCTGCCATGGGTGTCGGTCCAAATATATAAGATGTAGATGTTTAGGAAGTGCGTCATATGCAAAATTGTACTGAAATTCAAGATAGATAGGTGGGTATATACTAGCCTGGTAAACCAGCCCCTCATATGTCATTTCATTTTGTACAGAGGGTCTGGACCAGACACCGTCAGAAACAATTTCTTCCTGAAGGTGTGGAATCTGCCGAAGTTTAAAACAAGTGCCTCTGCCTTTACCCAATCACTAACACCTAGTCGTCACGTATGCAATTAGCCTACCTACGCACTACAATTCAAATGTAGCACACAAGGTCAACATCATGGCTAACGAACACACCCTCTGCTCGCTGATTGGATCAGTCTTGCTAAATGACCCTCAAGAGATTCCGGTCCAGGCCCTCTGTACAAAATGAAATGAAGTACGAGGGGCGGGTTTACCAGGCTAGGTAAATACTGTAGGTAGGTAGGTAAGTAAGGAATAACGGGCGACGAGATGACCAGTTCCATGGAAATAATGGCGAGGTGGAGGTCATTATTTCCATGGAACTCGTCACCTCAAAGGCCGTTATCCCTTTTATGATCTGATTTTATAAACTACCAAAATAAATGGTTGCCTTGGTACTTTATAGCATACATTAAGAAAAAGTAGCGCATGGAATAGTCATTTAATAGTTAATTTGGCTATGAGAATTGTCATGGCTACCAATCATAAGTGCACTGATATGGAATGGTGATTCAAATTTTTGAGATCTACTTCAAAGGTAGCCGGATATACAAAATTAATTCCCACTTCCTCAGTTCAGTTCAATGATTAATGGAGATTAGGGGAGGGAGGTATTTATGTAGTTAGATAAATAAGTAAATTTGTTGTTAGGTATTAATGTAGGTAGGTACGTAGGTAAGTACGTAGGTAGGTAAGTAATAATA
>CM050198.1:17137261-17142261 GCA_027475355.1 Coilia nasus
TACAAATACATAATCGCATGCACGTTTGCCCACACATGCACTTTTCCTTCCCACACACACTTACTCAAACAACCACACACTGCCCTCATTAGAGCCCCAATGTAAATGTTTGGAAATGTTTGCTGGTTTGTGTCAAAGCATAGCTTCAAAAGCTTACTCAATGGTTATATTGAACTGTGCATGTGCAGTGCTTCACTACATGGCAAGCGTGGCACAGCAGGGCACGATACTGCAACATGATTGGAACACTGTTTGTACAGTTCGGCAGATGATTGGCCCTTGGCAGCGGAACAGGCGGGATATTTGCAGACACTCGCCACCTTAGCGTTACAAGGTGTCCCCATGCAGTTCTATGGACGATTTCTCCAATGCTCTGTCTCCTCCTATATAAGAAAGTATCTGATGGAGAAACACTAGGGCTGGAGAGGGGGAACAACCTGAAGGCGATAAGTTAACAGAGGAGATCTGTACACAAACAGATGTACACAAACTCTATCTATGTTTCTTTTTTCCCCATTTTCTCTCACACACACATTCATACACACATATATACACACACACCTTTCTTTCAGGCATCTGTTTCAGCAGAAACTGTTCAGCCTGCCTACCCACAGGGCCCTTCAAACTGCATTACGATTTTATGAGCTTTTTAAGACTGAGGGGATATGAGCTCAATTTCTCTTTCAGCCATAGCACGCGAGTGAGAGACAGGGAGAGGCAGAGAGAGCGAAGAGATAGAGAGCAGAGAGAGAGCACAGAGAGAGAGAGAGAAGAGAGAGAGGCAGAGAGAGGCAGAGAGAGGCAGAGAGAGGCAGAGAGAGGCAGAGAGAGAGAGAGGCAGAGCGAAGAGATAGAGAGCAGAGAGAGAGGCAGAGAGAGAGAGAAAAGAGAGGCAGAGTGAGGCAGAGAGAGAGCAAGGAAAGAGAGCAGAGAGAGGCAGAGAAAGAGAGAGAAGAGAGAGGCAGAGAGAGAGGCAGAGAAAGAGAGAGAAGAGAGAGCAGAGAGAGAGGCAGAGAAAGAGAGAGAAAAGAGAGAGCAGAGAGAAAAGAGAGGCAGAGAGAGAGAGAGAAGATAGAGAGCAGAGAGAGAGAGGCAGAGAGAGAGAGAGGCAGAGAGAGAGAGAGCAGAGAGAGAGAGGCAGAGAGAGAGAGAGAGGCAGAGAGAGAGGCAGAGAGAGAGAGGCAGAGAGAGAGGCAGAGAGAGAGAGAGGCAGAGAGAGAGGCAGAGGGGCAGAGACAGAGAAAAGAGAGAGAGCAAAGACAGAAAGAGGCACAGAGAGGCAGGGAGAGAGAGAGAGGCAGAGAGAGAGGCTGATAGAGAGAGAGAGAGGCAGAGAAAGGCAGCACAAGCGACGTGCCAACCACAGGGCGTGAGAGACGGAGGAGGAGACGGCGGCCGTCAGTCCAAAGCGCTTGGCGACGGCGCACAGAATTCCCAGGGGTGCTGAGGCTCTCCACAGCCGTAAGTCTGTCAGGGAAGCACGCCGCGGTTGGACGCCACTAAACACAGCCGGGGAGCAGGAAACCTCCCTCCCTCCTCTCGCCTCTCCTGCCACATACATAAACAACCCCCCTCCTGGGGTGATCAGCGCTCTCAGCACAAGCTCACGCGTCCAGACAAAATTAGACACCAAAGGGAAAGGGAAAGGGAGAGAGAGAGAGAGAGAGAGAGAGAGAGAGAGAGAGAGAGAGAGAGAGACACACACACACACACACACACACAAAAACACACACACACGTGCATATGCACCCACCCACACACACACACACACACACACACACACACACACATGCACACACACATGCAAACACGCACGCACACACACACACACACACAGACACACACAAACACACACGCGCACACGCGTGCGCGCACACACAGTTTTTGTAGCAAAGATGATGCATAAACACACACGGTTGATGTTTTCACACTACATTACACAGTGCATCACAGTGCATCAGGCTGATGTCTGGTAATTGAGCAGGCGTCTCTCTTCATTTCGATACGAGTGCTCTCTCATGGAACACTGGCTAGTAACAAATAATCAAAGAGCACAAACACAAACACACACTCTCATACTCACACACACACACAAACACACACTCTCATACTCACACACACACACACAAACACACACTCTCATACTCACACACACACACAAACACACACTCTCATACTCACACACACACACAAACACACACTCTCATACTCACACACAAACACACACTGTCATACTCACACACACACACAAACACACACTCTCATACTCACACACACACACACTCTCATACTCACACACACACACAAACACACACTCTCATACTCACACACACACACACTCTCATACTCACACACACACACAAACACACACTCTCATACTCACACACAGGCACAAACACACACTCTCATACTCACACACACACACACAAACACACACTCTCATACTCACACACACACACAAACACACACTCTCATACTCACACACACACACAAACACACACTCTCATACTCACACACACACACACTCTCATACTCACACACACACACAAACACACACTCTCATACTCACACACAGGCACAAACACACACTCTCATACTCACACACACACACACACACAAACACACACTCTCATACTCACACACACACACAAACACACACTCTCATACTCACACACACACACACTCTCATACTCACACACACACACAAACACACACTCTCATACTCACACACACACACAAACACACACTCTCATACTCACACAGGCACACAAATACAGGACTGATAGTACAAAAAAAATCCTGAGCCTTAACTTTTGCTACACTCGGTCTGGCTAACTACTTTTTGGAATAAGATTTGATAAACCTAACTAACACCCTTACGTAAGTGCAATGTTAGCATAATGTTAGCCTAATGTTTCCTTGGTTGAGAGTAAAAACTGGGCTCCTCTTATTTGGCCTCTCTGGGCAACTCAAATGTGACAACATCCCAGCACAGACAAGCTTTTCCTATGAAATATTCTCGGTGTACACCTATCTTTCTTTCTCTCAGACAATATATATGTCTATATCTTTCCACCCACCCCCCACACATACACACACACACACACACACACACACACACACACACACATCTGTATGTAATCATGTAAATACCTCCATATAAGAACATGTATGCACTCACATAGAGGTGCACATATCCCTGAAGTTCCATATATCACCAAAACAATTAAGTTACACATGTTTAGTATAATACACACACAGGAATGGGCAAAGACCCACACACAGACAAAGAGAGAGAGAGAGAGAGAGAGAGAGATAGAGAGAGAGAGAGAGAGAGAGAGAAAGGGAGACAGAGACAGAGCTACAGTAGCAAGCCTGACAGTGGGGCCGTGGGTTAAGAGCCAGGGGTCCCTACCCTCTCTTCCCTTTAATTAGTGTTGGCCTTAAAATTGGGTGATGAAAGAAAGAATACATATGACAACTTCATCAGTTGCCTTCCATTCTTAGCAGCTAGAAAGCATTAAAACAAACACAATTCAAATGAGTCATATTGGAATAATAGTTCTCTCAGGAACAATCCTCGATATCCCCAGACAACCACCTCTTTAACTAACAAATTACTTGTGTGAAACCCTGCCCAGTGTCTGATCCCTACTGCTAGTTGTACCCCTCTAACAGAGGCGGACACCCTGGGTTCAGCAGGTAAAAGTCCTGCCACATATTTGTTCCAGCCAATTCACTGAGCCAGCCAATGCCGATTAGTATAACTCTTCAGCCAGGTAGATGAGCTAGTTAGTGAAATCAGCTGTGTTAGGAGCACAGGCAGAAGGAAGATATGGCAGGACTTTTACTTTCTCAAATCGTTTGTCTGCCTCTGCCCTCTAATGCACATGCTGTACATCAGAGGGCCACTGAAGCTCCTTTGTGGAGTGTGTTTGTTTAGCCCGCTGGAACAGACTGGATAGCTGTTCAGCACTGGCCTTACATCATTAAGCAGCGCTGCCAAACAGCCCCACATGAAACAAAGACTCGTCTTCATCGAGACGAGGGGGAGCCTGCAGAGCATTGTTAGTGAAGGATTGCGAGCGCTCTCCTTGACGACAGCCTCCTCATCGAATGCCAGCAACCCTGACACACGGGTTCACGTTGAGAAACCTTGGGTGATCTTTTACAAAAGCGTGGTGTTGCTTGGAAGCCTCGATATTTCGTGGGCCCTTCAGCTTCAGCTGTGAAGGCTGCCCTCTGGTTCTGTGTGTGTGGGTCTTTGTATGTGTGTGTGTGTGTGTGAGTGCATATGTGTGTGTATGTTTGAGCGTGTGCATGCACACGTGTGTTTTGTGTGTGTGTATGTGCACATGTGTGTGTGTGCGTGCATGTGTGTGTCTTTGCGTGTGTGTATGTGCATGCATCTCTGTGTGTTTGTGTGTTAAAGTGTGTGTGTTTGTGTGTGCATGTGTGTGTGTGTGTGTGTGTGTGTAGGGTACAAACAGCTGTGGCAGAATGACAGATGAGACCGTGGCACAAGTGAAAGCTAAGCACCGGCGTTCACCTTGGGAGAGGGAGAGGGGCTTTACCATGACAACAGGCAAACAGACACCTCTGGCAGGGACGCTGCCGGCGACAACTGGGCCCTTTAGACTGACCCATACACTGGAGGAAGGACCCGTAGAACTCTGACTGCTCCAAATGCCTTAATTACATTTTCTATTGCTTAGACAAGTAGAGTGTTTTCTAGTCCCCACCTCTTCATACTGTTAAGGGTTGTTCACATCAGGAACAATCACTATAAAGGTCCGTTCACACCAAGAACTGTAACGATAAAGATAACTATAACTACAATGATATGGGCGTCCACACTGAACAACGATATTTTAACGGCAACATTCTTGTGATAATTTTAACATCTAATAGAACCTGACATCCTGTGAATTCTTATGAATCCTCATTGGCTGACAGTGCTTTTATAGTTCATAAAATTGCTTTGAAAATTATCCCAATGA
>CM050198.1:17147261-17254761 GCA_027475355.1 Coilia nasus
GGTATAGACTGCTATAGTGGAGGTTCAGGAGGTCGCCGTTATGGCAACCCTCAAGTTCAGCCCCCCTCAGACACCCAGAGGGAGGAGGCTCCCACTGAAAGCAGCAATTACTGCTTTGTGTGTCTCGCCAGTGGGCTGCTCCCTCACTCACTGCTCGGTGACTCTGCTGAATGTGTGTGCCTCCGCTTGAACTTTTGCTACACTCGGTGTGGCTAACTACTTTTTGGAATAAGATTTCATAAACCTCATAAAACTCAGCACCCTTACTGGAGTGTAATGTTAGCATGATGTCAAGATTGACAAGATTTTCCTATGAAATATTCTCGGTGTAGACCTATATTCAGCTCTGGAAACAATGAGACCACTGTAAAATGATTAGCTTCTCTGACTATTAGCTTCTCTAACTATTTATAGATATATGTGTGGGTAAATTGAGCATTTTGTTTTATTCTGTAAACTACTGACATTTCTCCCAAATTTTTTAGAAACAATTAGCAGTGGCCTGGTTTTTTTCCAGAGCTGTATGTATACCTATACCAAGCCTGAAAACAGGCACCCTATTCGGCTCTGGTCAGCCATGATCAAATCTCCCATTCACAGAGACGCTGCTACCACTGCTGCTGCTGCTGCTGATGCTGTGGCTGAGCTCTGTAAGCGCTAGCACCGATTAGCACAATTGAAGCTGGCCTGAGGGGAAGGGAGATGAGGGAGGTGGGGTGGAAGCCGGGGGTGAGTGGAGAGGGTGTGTGTGTGTGTGTGTGTGTATGTGTGTGTGTGGGGGTTGAGAGTGGAGAGGGACTAGTCTTGGAGCAGGTGGATCAACAATGCTGTCTAATTTATATACATGATCAGTCTAGTGTAATAGGATCTCATGATTAAAGCCATGAGAGGCAGGGAGGGAGGGGGAGAGAGAGAAAGAGAGAAAGTGAGAAAGAGAGAGAGAGAGTGATAAAGAGAGAGAGAGAGAGAGAGGAAGTGAGGAAGACAGAAATAGACAAAGAGAAAGAAAGAGAAATAGAGATGAAATGAGAGAGAGAAGAGAGAGTGTGCAAGAGAATAAGTGAGAGAGGGCATGAGGTGGACAAGAGAAAGAGAGACAAGACAGAGAATGAGAGAGAGAGAGAAAGAAAGAGAGAGAGAGAAAGAAAGAGAGAGATCGTCACCCCACTTCTAATAGCATGCACCCACCGTGCCACCTCCTAATCTTTAATTCTCTCAGACGCACGCCTGCTGTGTCTCCGCAGCCAGTGGCCAAAACAAAACGCCATTGTGGCAAAATATCACCACAATGGCAACCCTATTACAGAGCAAATAGCGGCACAATGGCCGCACTATTCAGCGGAGCTGGTCAGCGTTAGCGTGAGAAGTAGCAGAGGACGGTGAGGGCACGGTCGAGACTGATTCATCTGACGTGATGGCACGCAAATGCAGCCAAGGACCTTCCTCATACTTCACCACCAGGACCTGATTCTTCTGCAAAGACAAACACACACACACACACACACACACACACAAACACACACACACACAGATACATACACACATATACACAAACACCCAATACACACACACAAACTATGCACAAACATACACACACACACAAAACAAACACACACACAATCACATGCATACACAATTGCACACAAGCACAAACAAACATACACACACATGCTCACACACGCACACACTCCCACACACTCCCACACACTCTCTCTCTCTCCAGAAGGACCTGCTTTACAGCTAGCCTAAGAATGTTACAACCATGACAGGCAAAAGACAAAGTCCTACACCGATGTCTAGCCTGACCAGAGATGGGCCCAGCCAGCTGTGTTAAAAATGCCACGCTATGACTCACACATTCAAACTGAGATAACAAGCCAGCTGTCAGATTTGAAGTTATTCCACAGTGTGATGAAGTGACTCACTGTCGTCTTTGCCTGGCTAAGCTACACTGCAGTATCTGTAGAACCATCTGTGGAAAACATAGCATAGTGCTGAAAAGTCCTTCATGGAATCCTTATCCCTGGGGTGATGGCAGGCAAACTTTTTTTGTATTTCGTCTGCTTAGTAAGCAACTGCGGAATATTTTGAATGAGGTCATACGTAAATGTTAAGCTATAAGGCAACTGGACTTCTTCTGGTAGACTAAAGAGAATGAGAACTTAAACAGACAATCTGAATAATGCCGCAAATTATAAAATGAAGACTTATGAAATGAATAGTTAATAGTAATAGTAATACAATAACAACTTGGTGGTGTTTCCCATACATCATGTAAAATAATTACAAAAAATACAATCAGTAGTAAGTTCAAGCCAAGAAAGGCCACCATGAAAAGTCAGAATCACTTCTGGTTCACATGAACAGCAGTCAAACTATCAGAACATACAGAAAACATTCCAGAGAGTTCTGGAATCCCCTCCCCCTGATGTCAGGGTACAGGTGTGGGGATGAGAGGTCGCTCTGCAGGACACACCTGAGTGGGAACTTCCATGATGAAGCAGTCACTCACACAAAGCATTGGTTGTGTGCTTACTTGTTAGGATGTTGGCTACAGAGAAACCTGATAGAACCCTATGACAAGAGAGCTATGTAATATTTCAATGTCCATTTCGCAACTTGGGATCAATAAAGTAAATCTATCTATCGATCTATCTATCTAAATCCTGTCACTGCTTCACAAAACACACATGCTGTTTTTCTTTTTGGGAATAAAATAAAGCAATGTACTGAGCTAAAGTTATGAATATTCTGTGTTTAAGTTGCATCTCGCTACCATACCATTACAATAAATAAAATGAAATACATTTTGTCATTCTTTTTCTAAACAGAACAGGCTCTTATCCAGTGCAGGACCTCAAGCACTTCCATGGTAGTAGGGATGTTTACAGGAGAGACACAGGAGAGCAGCATAACCTAGACTTTCAATATCAGTTCTGAGCATGTCCAAAATACTTTCCTCCATCGGCAGAATGAACATATCTAGATAATGATGTATTCTAGGCTGAGGATACTACAATTTAACTTTAATCAACAGAAAACGATGTCTGATAAGATGCTGAAAACTAGAAGTATAAGCTTTAGTGCATTGTGGAGTTTAACAGCCTTGTAAAGCTTTTCCTGGTTAGTGTAGGTAGGGTGGGACTAAAACACATGTCATGAGGATATGTTCAACACAGTATAGCATTTCATGGGCAGTGCCTCAGTGCATTGAGACAGTGTTCTGTCGAGTGGAGCTGCTTAGATAACCTACCCGTAGCAGACTTCTGTAGAAAGCTACTATCTAACTGACTCTACTACAAACCCTAACCATCACATTAACTTTTCCTGACTGTGCGTGCGTAGTAGCCCAACTCGACAAGTAGCCCAATTCGACAGAACACTGGCACACCTCCACCATCTAAAGGCAACTATATTTTTACCACACTGTGGCCTACTTTAACCTTGCAGCAATAATCCCTTACACTCAGAGTTGACAAGGTTAATATTAACAACTCTTTCTTTGGTATGAGGAACTTAGATATTATATTATTCTGACTTTACTGGGATTTCACTAAAAAGCTGCTAACACTCAGTAGAATTTCTCCAGGACAGCTGTAGTGAGGGGTTAATTGAAGATAGCAGCAACCCTGACCAACTTATGTCCATAATTCAGATGACATTTTGCGTAGGTGTCATTGACCGTAACATTAACATGCTAAGTCTGTAAGATAGAATTTCCCTGATGTATTCACCTTTTACGGTCTGGTAAAAATATTCCTGCTAGTTATAAAAATGGTATTTGCTGTCTTCCACAGACATTGCATTTAAGTAAAAAGTGTTAACCATTACTGGGAACACCATTCAGCAGGACACCCAGAACTACCCAGAGGTTGTACTTATTTCTACCCTGAAAATGGCTGTAAATAAAATCAGAGAGGCAAGGTTCATGTGGTGGAGACACAGAGGTACCAGAAAGGTTGTTGTGGTGGGGTGAGTACTAAATAAACAAATAAATAGCCTAGCCTAAGATTAGTAAGGGTCTTGGGAAACCATTTGATACTTAAAGATTGGTTTCCTCAGCAGCCTGGTCTGTGAAGCACAAAGGCCCATCTGTCTCTTAGACTAAGGATTGACAGTTTGCCTATAAATTGACATTATTGTGATTAATTTATTTGCTGTGTTCAAGCACAGGGGCCATAATCATTTGTTGGAGGCTTATTTAATAGCGAGGCCTTTCTTCAGAGACCATGTTACTGCTTTGTTCCATCTTTCATCCCCAATCTCTAATGGGCCAAATCAAATCACAGGGCCAGCCATGGGGTTGTCACTCCAGACAGTGACCTCTCACCGACGGCCGAGGCTTCGACTCTGAAGGCCACTTGAAAAAAATTCAGAGGCGACACCACACACGCATAAATGGGTTGGATTGAGAGGCCCACTTAATGCCTTCTCACAATGAGCAACCCCACCCCAAACACCACATCACTTCTCCTGACCCCTTCCCCTCTCCCCGTGGCATTAATCTCCTGCGCGCGGTCCCCTGGTCCCTCAGAGCCCTCAGAGCCCTCAGAGCCCTCAGAGCCTGCCCCGAGCCTGCCACGAGCCTGTCGGCCCCTCTCTCTGAGGCCCTTTCCCCGGGGAGTGCTGGGTGTGTGGGTGTGTGTGGGGGCCCAGCACGGGCAGGTGCACGGGGCCAAGTCGGGGAGGGGGCCACGCCTGCCGTCTGTCAGCCTGACACGCTGTGCTCGTGTGGCCCATTCCCCTGGTGGGGAAGCTGAGAGGGTGGGGGTGGTGGGGTGTGGGTGGAGGTTGGGGTTGGGGGGGCTCGGTGGTGCTCATTGTGGGGCGGGGGGGCGACATGAAGAGGCACAGGCCGACAACTGTAGCCACAGATTATGTATCGACCTAATTGCATTTGCACGGGTCAATGTCACAAGGGGGACACACCCACAGCCTGCCCATGGGGATCTGTTGCCTTCAAAGCAAAACCTGCCTGATGGGATACTCTGGTCTGGTTGCTCACTACTGCTTTTCCTTTTACACACTACCAAGGACCAAGCCAACCTTGGCTAGTCATAACAGATACTGTTGCTGCTTGCAGAGTAGTGGTTTTCACATAAATGCTTTATAGGGGGGTTGGATGGCTGATCGATTTACTATGTTATCTGTTGTAAGACGATGCTGATACGTTAATTATTAATGTCATTCATAAATACAACACATACACTCAAAATAAAACTGATACATAAGTTCTACATACCTTGTCGAAAAGAGTTTTCCATTGCTGAGACATGAAGCAAAACAATAGACAAAAGAAACAGAGACAGGGGAGAGTGAGGGGGAAAGCATCCCTTAAAAAGAAGTACAGGAGTATGATAATATTTACATGACCTACTGGATCTACTCTCTGATGCACCTTACAAAATTGAAGCCTAAACCATTGCAAACCGGTTTAACTGCTACAATTTCAGTTGACTGCTGCATGTGATCTTTCATCAGATGGGTATTAATGACATAATCACGCAATGGTGTTCCCCTCTGAAAATTATGATTGGGTGGAAATAAAGTGGAAAGGATATTACACATGTTCGTTACGGTTAGCTTCTGATTATTTAGTGGTTTAATCATGGTTTAACCATGGTTTAATCTAGTTGCTAAATTGGGCGGCGAACTTCACAGAAGCTGTAAAAAGAAAACTATAAATGTGTAAAAGCAAACACTAGGTGTCTGCTTGCATTAGCATAAATCAAACACTGGTGTAAGGATCAGCATATTCACTTACATCCTCTGTAGCAGCGGGGAGGACATCGGTGCTTTCCAATACCTCAATCTCTTCTCCCTCCGCGTTAGCTGCCACCGCCGGAGAGGAGTGTACCTGCATGTCCCGCGCCCCGTCTGGCATCGTCGGGAGATGCTGCTCAGTCCACCACGCTCGTATTAGATCCTCATGGGCGGTCTCCGGTAAACGCGCTATGCAATTGCCATTCTCCGCTGTTCTTTCCAAGACAGTCTGTGCATACAGTCGCTCATACAGGATACCCAATTCTAGTCACTTAAGTTGCGTGAGTGACACATTTCAAGACTGACGGGCATTTTAGAAAAGGTGTCCACAGAACGATTCGACAGATTGCGCACAAAAAATCTCAGACTTCCACCAACTGTAAAACATTTGGTTAAAGGTTATAGCGTCTAATTCTTTATAAGAGTTTTGCAGGGGGTTATGAAGTCCGTGCTAAAACATAAAAATCTACGAGTGACGCACATTTGTGTCCCTCCACACTTAAACACAAAATATGGCTAATCGTCTTTAGGTGAAGTGTTCAGCGATTATTCCCGTTTCCACATATCGCTGTTTACTTAAGTCATCGTCCTTGGCTTTGTAATCTTCATTGCGACAAAATGAGGCAGCAATCCAAGTTTTCGGCGTTCGTGGTGACATCAGAGCATCATCCAAATAACGGGACTGTAAATTCCTGGCATGATTAACCTGCAAACATGACACCATAACACCATGGTGAGCCTAAAATCGTGATGAAAAGTAAGCGCTTAGCATCACGCAATGACTATGAGTTGGTCAAGTGAAATGTTGTAGTGTCAACAATGCAAAACAACGCAGAACGTACAAATTAAACTGATTGTAGACGTACCTCACTTGATATTAACTCCAAACAACAATCCGTAGATTTTTAATAATCCGGGAGTGACAATAGGCTACGCAAAATTATGGTGCGTCATTGTACCTTGCTGTTGTTTACCGCCGTGCTTTTCGGGTGGCTGCCCACGTCTCAGTGCCTCGGAAGCGCTCGGGTTCAGCGATTCCTGTGCACTGGTCAGCGTCCAACGAGCTCACAGGCAAAGTTCAGTTCGCCCACAGATTCGAATCATTGCCGCATACAACACGCCCGCAAAGAACTGCTTTTTGACAAGGGGAGGAGGGGACCCCCGCCCCCTCCCTTAGACACTCGTCATTAAGGAACACCGGTTCCCCCCGCTGACGTTCCTTCCACTCACATCAAGTGTGTGTTCGAGAGAGAGAGAGAGAGAGAGAGAGAGAGAGAGAGAGAGAGAGAGAGAGAGATTGTATCAATTTGGCTTTTTACTTCACGGTTCAGGAGACTTTCAAACATTGCGCACACATCTGAAACAGTATCTGATTTTAGGACAAACTCTCACTGTCTATTGTCTGACACATTATCAAGGCAATGAGTAAGGCAGAGCAACCATTCTATTTCAGACACATAAACAAAAGTGTTTTGACTATACATTCACAATGTGCAACATGGAGGCAATTCAAGGGTAATTAGAGCGCATTTCTGAAATAATGTGGCAGATTGTTATTAGTTATAAAAGTATAATATAATTAATTGTTCAAGAAAGCATTTAAAATTATTATTTTTCCCATTTTCGCTTTAGCCAACCTTTATACAAAACAATGAGCAGTGTTGAAAGGAGCGCCATGTTTTGCCCAATACTGAAATGGTTATAACAAAGACAGTAGCCTACAGTCGGTAACCCGTGGTTGCAGTGCCCCACTCTTTAGGCTGTTTTAGACGGAGCCTATACCCTGTCATTTCACAATACTGCTTTGGAACAGGCAGTGTTAGATTGTGGGCTTTCTTTTGCCAAAGGGCATTTTCCACAAGAATACGCACGTGTGAGGGATCACGAGGATTTTAAAAATGGTTGAAGATTATAAACTAGGCCAAATAATCCTGATCTGGAACACAAATGTCCTCATCAACACCTACGCTGGCTCTTTTTCTAGCATTCAATTCCCCCACATTTAGCCATTTAAATGTTGTTGTGTTTCCACTGCAATACACAGAACACATGTTTATTTTCTACTTGGGGGACTGTGTACACCCACACAATGTTTGGAGATGGAAACTTTCAGCCTACACAGGTTGCCGAAATCTTACATAATATGGCCATTGGAGAATACCCGACAGATTCAGTGATGGATTCATAAGTAAAACTAGAACATTGCTCCACAGTGTAGCAGCATGGTTTTCTCTATTTCTATCTCAGTAAAAATGCATCAAACGTCTGACTTAAAACCGGTGGTCCAAAACTGTCATTGTTGAGTTCCTGGCAGTGTGTTTGTCCGTGCAGTCCACCTAATAGCTACAGGAGCCACAGTGTGGACATGACCTCTATCGTAGCATTCCTGCAGCGCCTCTGACTGCAACGCTCAGAACCAGACCGAATAAGCGCGCGCATTCGTCTGCACTGAGGCGGACAGGTGGTCATTAGATGCTCACTGGTGTGTCGCACAGCGGGAGGGAAATGCGCGTGAAGAAACAGTCATTAGCAGTCTACTAACAGTGACGGCAGAACGAGGCGTACCGGGTGAAAGTCATCTCCATGTCCAAACAGCCAATTTAACACGGTGAAGTGCCTGATTCGCATCATTACTGACGCTCATTAGTGAAAGTGACTTGCGTCCAGCTAGGAGATGGAATCAGAATGTAGCTAGTGCGCCGGAACTAAGGTGTGCTAAAATTCTTTGTAACCATAGCAATGGCTAAAGGTGTCAGAGGTGAAAGGCTGTATGAGACCTCCATGTTTTACTTTTGTTTTCTAAAATACCTGTCAGCCACTCCAAATACATTGAAAAGGTATACAGTAGGCCTATGATAAAGTGTAATTTTGACTGCTATAAAACACCTGATTGATTACAAGTGCATTCTGTTACGCTGGTGTAGGCTATGTGTTATGTTGAAGGAGTTGGATAGGCTATGCAGTATTGACCGACGTGGTCGATAGAATAGAGGAGAGTCCCCTCATAATAGCCTGAAGACAGCTTAAGAACATAGAGGTAAAATATGGCTTTGCACACACTACCACCTCGTGGTTACTGAGTGTATGTACAAATTGAAGTAAGCTACGTCATCATCACCAGACATTCGGCCTATCCTTGAATTTAATAGAGTGTAGGCCTATTACCATAACACACTCTCCTTTACAATCTTCGGCAGGCCTTTTAAGTTATGCTTTGGACAAAGGAAATGAATATTATAACCAGCTTTATTTGACTGAGAGCAACACAATGGCTATGACCTGACACTTCTGAGTTGTTGGAGGAGCCGGTTTCTCTAAACCCTTAGCTTTCCATCAAATTAATCCAAAAGATTATTGGAACATGCCATCATATATTTTGATTTCTGTAGACTATGCATGGTTTTCCATATGCATTTCAGTGTAGCCTACTCTGAACCTTTTCAACAAGACAGTCTCGTTTTTACAAATACTTACTAACCTACACTTGTCTGAAAAAGGTATCCCTGTGGATGGGCAACAGCAACTGGCTAAACTCATGAATACTACATAATGTTTGTATATGTACCGGGGTGGAGATTAACTTTGCAAAATATCAACCTTTACTGGCTACTGCCAAATAAATGGTAAAATTCACCAGCCACCCAATAGTAAATTGTTATTATGGGACCAAAATCTATCAGCCACTTTCATATATTTACCAGCATTTGGCTGTTGTGGATTGCCATCCCTGATATGTACCCAAAGCCTCTGGGGACTGCTTCAGCAACTTTCTTACTCATGCAAAAACACAAAACACATTTCAACAGCCAAGAGAAAAATTGCAGTTTATTAATATAGGCCGAAAGAATCTCCACCACACATGGAAACATTTTTTCGGTGCAAGTCAATGACAATCACATTCTATGAGGAGAAAAAGGAAACAAAAAATAAGAACATTTAATAGCCAGCAACTTTTTTTGAATCTCGGTACAGACATGTTCCTCGAGTCTTTCAAAACTAAAAAAAAGGCATAAAGCAAACTTCCTCCTTGCTCCGTTTACCAGAAAATGCTTCTCCCTCTTAAGCAGACTCTAGAATCAAAGATTATTCCGGAAAACCCACAGTGCTTAGTTTGGCAGAGGGAGATGCTCTCGACTTAGGAGAAGAAAACATGGTGACACTAACTGTATTCATATGTGATACTGAGGGGAGTATGAAAATGAACAACAACAAAAAAGCTACTAGGTTTGAGCACGATAAAAATTACCCCCCCCCCCCCCCCCCCCCGTCATAAAACGGAAACATCCATCCCCTCACAACCCACCCACCCCCCAAGAAATAGCAGGTCTGGACACTTCTTCCCTCTCCCACTTGTGCATAGATCAGGATCCTTTTACAGCCATCTTAGCCTCCTCCTACACTACCTTGTCTCAGAAACCGCCCATACCTTTTCCACAGAATCTCTTTCATTGAGTGTCTGCCATCTGAAGAGATGGCAGGAGAGAGTAATGCACAATGATCCTTACATTTTTTAAAGGACCTTTGAGAGGAAAAAACTTAAACAGAAAACGAAAGTGCACGTTTAAAACGCACAACTGCATGTCCTCACACATCTTCAACAATCAAAATCACTGATAACTGCGTTTGAATGTAAAGCAATGCCTACATAGATTTTTTTTTTTACTTCTCAAAGTAAAGCACTCCACTTACAAAGTAAAGAGGACATTACAATTCTATTATTTGGTAAATGTGTAACTGCTACGGATTTTTAGAAACAAAAGGTATGTTCATCTTCAAAAATCCATAACCTTTCAGTGCTTAGAGTTGGGTTTTTGTCGTATAGTATCATTTTTTCTCTTTTCCACTTTTCTAAAATTCCATTTTTCTCGTAAAAATTAATGTTAAAATAGTGGAGTTGGGACTCTGGAAACCCTGGCCTTCCTGAGACGATATCCACATCCTTTGTGAGTGTGCAAGATAGTGACACAATTATGTTGCTTTTACAGATAACGCTATAAAGGAAATAAAAAAAAGACATACATTGTAGGCTTAGATAGTCTGTCAACACCAACAAAAGTCAAATTCAAAGCAAAAAAAGTACAACACAAACACTGATCAATCCCAGAGTTCTGAAAGTAGCATAAATCTTCAATTTGTAATTTTTTGACATTTGTCTTTAAAATGGAAGATGAACTTTGTCCTTAAACATTTTTTTTCTTGTATATCAACATTCCCATTATAAATTCCTTGTGATCTTCAAACACATGAAATGTTTGTAAACGACAGGTGGCTTTTTTTTTTAACGATTTTTAAAAAAGAAAAGAAAAAAAAAACGAACAGAGAGGCACGACTGAATAGAGGCCTGTTGGCCAGAACCTCACGAGGCCCATCTCTGTCTAACATATCAACATAAACATAGGGTTGTCTATTCTCTCTACAGCTAGCTATGGCCACAGTTCATTTCATGTCTTTTTTTTTATGTTTTTTGCATTTTTAAAGTTTTTTTGTTCTTTTGAAACCTTTTTTATGTTTTATAATTTGAACAAAAATGGTGCAATACTCAATGGATAACCCTGGTTTAGGGGGTTATTCAACAATAAAAGCCACTATAAGGTAGATTAACATTTTACAGGTTAAACATTTTACAGAGATAAAACAAAAAAAAAAACTTGTTTTCATTAAGTCCTTGAGTAAACATTAACACGTGAATTGTCATCGCCTCCCCCCTGTACTTAGTCTCGTTTCTTTACGATTAGCTGAGAGAGGGGAAGAAGACCACTCAGTGCAACGTTAGATAACATCAGAATAGAGTTTTTGACAAGCAACAAGGAAATAAAAGACACGACACTACAATATACTGAATGGATGACAACATAAACATGGGCAGCATTGGCCCACAGTGAACACAGTCGTTTGAGTGTGAACGCACACCCGCACACAATCATTCAAGCACACAGTATAATGATCTTTTTTTTTTTTTTTGTACTTTTTTTTATTACACTTAAACTAATGCTGAACTTTAAACTTGTCATCAATACCTCAGAAGTGTAGAAGTCACACTCACACAAAAAGTGTTCACATTATGTTATTGGCGCTTCTTGATTCAAGTATTGTAACATTTATTTCATTTTTTTTTGTTTTGATATGTTTATGATCTTTTATCTCTTCTGAAAAGAAAGAATGAAACCATGGGATCTCAGGGGAAAATATGAATTATGTACACATACAACAAAACTAACAATGTACTGTTTATGTAAAAACCAGCACGTGCATATCCCACTCAGAGAGGAACGATTTTTTTTTTCACGTGACCCATCAAGTATCAGTAAAATCCCTTCCCCACTCTTTCCCTCATTACGTTTATTTGTGGGGAGAAATACATATTGCTCATTTTACATTGTTTATTCAATCCAGCTTTTTAAGTTAAAAAGGGAACATTTTCAGAGATTGAAATCCATACACGTCTGCGATTACACAGCTTCATGTCACGGCTAAGCTGCAGGGATAACCTCCCGGTGCTGGTAGATGACCAGATAAGCCCTGTTTTTTTGGGGGCACACTGATACTAAAATGGGGGACATTTTTTTGAGGTTCACTGTTAAAACTGGACATGACCGTTTAAAACAAGGCAGTTTTAGACACAGGCATTTGTGATTTTTTTGTTTCTTTTTTTAAAAAACACTTTTTTTCTGAGATGCAGGCCTTTTAAACCCCAGTTATAAGTTCTTAAGACTTAAAAAAATTGTACCTGTTTAAATGCATCATTCCCATCAGAATACTTAGCGAAGAGAATGTTGATACAGTAGGACCCAACCAAGTCATGGGGGTGAATGGAAATGTTACAATTCTCTGGGCCCCAAATATGTCTCCTTTCATCGTCTCCGTGGTGACGGGAGACACCAATATGACAAATACAGCATTCACAAAAAGGCAAGCCTGTCCGAACCCCTTCTGGATGACAGAGACACGGGTTGGCAGACAGGAGACGTTTCAGTATGAAGTGCAGTTTTTTTAACATATATATTTTTTACTCATTTACTATTTTTTGTCAAAATGTATTTTTAAAAAAAATGCAATTTTTAATTTTTGGTATTTAAAAACAAAAGGAAAACAAAAAAAATGTACCAGGGATTCCCCAAACAAACTGTGCACCTTATAGCAGAATTTTGAAACCCCATTCGCCCATGTCTCAGTGGACAGTTCTTGCTCCATGAAAGTGGGGTCTTTCTCAAGACAGGAAAAAAAGAAGAGATTTTCTTGAATGATCAGAATGAGGTTGATGCTCGCAGTCAGCCCACAGCTTCCCCCCACCCACACGAGGCATTACAAAGGTGCTCTGCAGCAGGACAGGACATCGGATCCATCCATCCATCCATCCATCTATCCTTCCCTCCCTCTCTCTACCGATCCATGTACAGCCAGAAATAATGTGGAGGAGGTGGACGGGGGGAGGGGGGCTCCGTTTCTCTAGGGTGGTCACTGTGTTGGCACATGAAGTCAGTGAAAAGCATACAAAAAGGGACGAAAAAAAAAGTGGATATCTTCTGAGCCCAGCAGCAAAAGGAGTGAAAAACAAAAATGGGTCTTTCTTTTCCTTTTTGATTGACAACAGATCCCACCAATCCTTGTGTACAGATAAAGCAGGCCCTGTAGGGATAAGATCTAATGGGACCCATGCACAAAAGACATGACCTGTCCATGTGCCACTCCTAAACACGGTAGCTCTATGACACGTTGCCCCCCCCCCCCGACAGACTCTCCATGATGCCTTCAGCATATAAACACTTTTTTTTTTTACATATATATTTTCTGTTGTATCTCTCGCCCTGCCCTGAGATCAAGCTGATGTGAGATGTTTTGTTATTTTGTTTTCAGCAGAGTAAAATGGTGCCGTACGTATCCTTCCTGTGGAACACCTGATTTGGAGTGCGTGAGCAAACAGTAGCGTCACGGGGGCAGTGTCTTGGTTTGACCCCGATGCTGTGGACACACAGAGACGCGAGAGCGACGAGACGTGGAACACAGAGAAAGAGAGAGAGAGGGGGAGAGAGAGAGGGGGAGAGAGAGAGAGGGACAAGAGTGGCTGCACATGTGCTGGAGGCCAGAGGAGGAGGAGAAGGGTCACCACCGTCCGTCCGCCTGTCCGTCGTCTCCACAGACATGATTGGCACGATGTGGTAAAGGGCTGCCAATGAAAATAACGTTGCGACCTGCCACTTCCCCCCCTGACTCTGACCCCACCCCCCACCCCACCCCTCATCCTCCCCACCCCTCCCTCCACCTTGAGTCTCCTTGGCTTTGCATAGAAACAGAAACCCGCGTCTGTTATGATGTGCCTCTGGCTCGGAGGCTTCGACAAGAGTCGAGTCGGCTGGAGTCAACAAGAGAAGAGTGTCAACCGCAGTGGGCTACTCGCACACGAGGGACATTTTCTCTCTGGTTGGTTGCTTGCTTGGTTGATGCTTGGAGGACCAGGTGCTAGCAGTAAGGCTAGCACAGGCTAGTGAAGAGCAAGGCTAACGGAAAAACGTTAAGGGAGGATGGTAGCAGCTGCAATGGGAGGGGAGAGTAGGCAGGGGGCGCCAGGGAGATATCTAACACACACACACGCTCGCTCACTGAACATTCTGACACATTAGTCTGAGAGGCTACTTGACAATCATCAGATATACTACTAAAACTTTTTTTTTATGAAAACACAGCTCAAAAAAGCATGACCATTTCAGGTTAAAAGAAAAAGGAACAATCAAATATGGCCCGTAATATTGATCCGCGGTGTGCATTCGGTACACAGGACAGACAGACAGAGGCACCTCTTTTGCTAAAGAGAGTTTCTGCATATGAGCATCCAAGGTAATCATTAAAGAAAAAAGACCACTGCATGGACATTAAAACAAATCACGCGAAAGGAAACACAGGACAAAGCAAAACAACACAGAATCTGGCAATTCCAGAGATCGGACCATCTCAACTTCCAGCTAAAGTGATCGTTATGTGAGACAGTAGCGTATGGAGGTGTGGCGGGGTGGGGTGGGGGGGGGGATACATGAAGAGAAGAAGGGAGTGTCTGCGCAGTGGTTCTGTATGGAGGGAAAGACAGACAGAAGAGTCGAGGGGGGGGGGGGGGGGGGTAGAGAGAGAGAGGGCTGATGGGGCCTGGGGAGGACTGGGCAGGGCAGGGCAGGGCCAGGCTCAGGGGTTGGGGTTGGGCCGGCTGCCTGGGAAGAGGTGCTGCTGCGGAATGTCAGACGGCCGCTGCGCTCGGTCTCCACAGCAGAGAGGCACTCAGTGGGCAGACAGTCGGCCAGGTCGACGCGTGGACCCGTTCCCACCCCCCCCCCAATAACCCCGATCCGAACGGATCACCCCCCCCCCCTGAAACATCTCCACCACCGCATGTATCCAGGTAACATTGCATGTGTAGAGCTTCCTCCAGATACAATAATCGAAAGGCTAAGAAAGACCATTTTGGAGTAACAGTGACATTCACTTTTTGATATATAGTCAATGACAAACAAAAAACAGCTTAGAACTGAAACAAAACAAAAAACACACTGCAAGTTTTTTTTGTTTGTTTTGTCTGATTGTAAGATTCAGTCTTGTTTTTCCCTTCATCCTGACACCAGTTCATGTTCTTTTGTTTTTCTTTTTTTTTTAGTTTTTTTTTTTTTTCTTTGCTTTGAAGTTTGTCAGAGTCCCTGGACCAAAGAGGACCAGCATAAAAACAAAAAGGTTTTGTTTTTAAATACAGATACAGTACAAAAAAGAGCTAGGAGTTGCCATTTGAGTTTTTCTTTGTGTTCTGTTTTCAGTTAAGTCTTCCAACGTTGGCGCTCCCTTATCTGATTTATTGGCATTGTGGGCGGAGCTACCTTCTCTTCATAAGTGCTATGATAAATCCCCTAAATAGTTTTTTTTTTTAATGTACTGTAGTCTCATGTTTGTACCAAATGCAAGGAACACTCTTTACCCCTACTGCATTGGGAAAAAAACCCTCTTATTTGGTATTGTGCCTGTTGCCCAAACCACTAGACCCTTGTTGGCTGTAGGGACAGTCTCTATTGGGAGGGGATGAGGGAGGCAGGTTGCGTATGATTGGAGAGACTTTTTTTTTTCCTTTTAGTCTGTCCAGTCTCCCCCCCTTCCCTCCCTTCCCCCCCAAGCACAGCACAACGCACACTGGCTTACGATGAGTCACTTCCTCTCCCCAACGGTTTCTCAAATACCCAACAGTTGCAGGGGTCATGGGCTTTGGGTGGGAAATGAAGTTCATAAGGTTTCTGTAGTTCTCAAAAGAAAAAGAAAAACAAACAACAACAAAATGTCCTGCTGTTCAGACGATGAGCAGCTCGAAAAACGAATCAATCAGGAAAACAAGAAGCCCAGCACGGGTTTGCTTCAGTGAGGACGGAAGAGTCAGTGGCATATATTGCACAATGCATCACTTGAAGGTGGTTTTGTTGTTTTGTTTTGTTTTTTTTTGTCTCCTTTCCTTGATGGACCATGACAAAGAGAAACAAGGACACATAAATGCACGGGGTTCGATTGGGTCAGTCGACGTGGTTAGGCCATACTATGGTATGAGGAACGACCTTTTGCTTATTTGTTTGTTTTCTTCTCTTCTTCAAACAGTGGTGCGTGGACACAGAAGGTCGGGTGCCTGAAGACGTTTAAACTCGACACACACGGTCCACACTCAGGTTAGGTTGACGTGCAATCTGCTCTCAGCTTATGTTGCAAGTACATATAATTCGACTAAAAAAAACACCGGCCAGGTTATACCAGACATATGTAAGCAGTGTAAATCCCTTGTGTCGTGGGACAGTCTGTCAAAAATACAACCGAAAGCACTAAAAAAATCAACATTGTAATGGGGGTGGGGGGTGATTGGTCTTGCTCACAGGACGCCCATAGCCGAGCTGGCGTTGTTCTTCACGCTTGTTCTGGTCCAATCGCTGGCTCAGGCATGGGACTGTGCAAGTTTTCAAAGGTTTCTTTAGTTAGTATTTGTTTGAAAAAAAAAATGCTTGAAAAGGACCTGGAGAGCACTTAAGGCTAATATCAGTTCAATTAATTAAAAAAAAAGTACGACAAAATAACACGATGGATAAAACTTCAAGAGCCTTTTTCTCCTGGGCCACAGGGCAGTTAGGAAGTCTGTCTTTTTTTTTGGGAAAAGGGATACACAAGGTGTTTTCAGAGTATCTGAGGTGTGGTTCGGGGCTGCCTCTTAAGATTGCTTCTCCTGACTAAAAAAACAACGAGCAAAAACAAGAAAGAAAGATAACTTGGAACATTTGTACTGAATGTTGAAAAACATAAAATACTTTTCTTTTATCCATAAACTACATCAAGAAACTTCAAAAGGCTCATGTTAATAAATTTGATTCTCCCTCGTTGAAGAGTTTTCCACAGCACAAAGAGTCAGTCAGAGGGCATCCTTTGCTCCACAGATGCCCGAGCAAACATAAATAAAAAACTCAGGAGAGGGTTGTGGGGGAGGGGTCAGCAGCCTCACGTTAGCCCCGCCCCCGGTGTTACAGCTCCACAGATAAAACTGATTATCGCCACATTGATTTGCTTGGTTTTTGCTCCTTGTTTCATGTTTTGTTGGTTTCATTTTCTTAGATTTCTTTCTGTCTTGATTCTTTTTTGTTGTGTTTGTTTTACTTGTTGAAATCTCAAAAGGTTTTGTTTACTTAGCATCTCCGGGTCCAGCGTTGCAGCAGCAGCAGCAGCGAGGCGTGTCTCCTCTCTCTTACATGGACTCTCCGCTCAGCAGGTCTCCGGGCAGCAGGGTGTTGATTGGAATGGGGCTGCCGATCACGCGGGCGTCGTCTCCGCCCGGCGGCCCCCACAGGCTGGAGTACTGCTGCACGCCGCCCCAGAGCAGGTCGCCGCCGCTGCCTCCCGCGCCGCCGCCGGCCGACCCTCCGGAGCTCCCCGGAGCCTTGCCGGCTCCTCCGGTCCCGCCTCCTCCGCTGCCTCCGTGGCCCACGGCGTGGGAGGCGCCGCCCCAGTGGCCGACGGCGTGCGACGCGGCCGCGCCGCCCAGACGTGTCTGATTGGTGCCCGGGTTGGCCTGCCAGCTGCTGGTGGGCGTCAGGGACTGGCCTTGTGCAAAGAAGCGGTTCACCTCCTCCTCGCCGGCAAACTCCGCCAGGATGGTGGTGTTTCCCAGCACGCACCTGGGCCCACCAGAAGCGAAAGGGGAAGAGCAGGGGGGAGCGCACACAGAGAGGAGGCAAAGATGAGAGGTGTCAGAAGGTAAGACAACACAGCTGTTCACATCACTCACAAAAACAAAACTACTGTTTCGTGAGGCCCTCAACACTCAACACTCAAAATAAAGGCTGATTTGTAGTCCAGATGATAAGTACCGCTGAACAAAACAATGAAGTTGTCAACAAATGTCACAGAGCTAGAGGCTTTCATAATTCTATGCAAGCAGCAGAAAAATCAAAGGAAACACTTCTTTAAACCCATTAAAGTGTCTAAAACATGTATATTATTTTTAATTTTTGATGTACGTCACAAGCCCTGTGACAGAAACATTGTCTCTTTTCCGTCACACTCTGCCGAGATGATGCTTGTCGCCTTGATGCTAAATTCGGCCCAATACTCTTCTCAAATTACTACAACAAACACTAATAAAGGAAACCCACACCACCCTCCCAGCCATGGCCATGCACTGTGCCTGTGTGCACGAGAGGCCCAGGCTCTTTCAGTGCTCCCACTCACATGTGCAGGGACTTCTGGGCCTTGGCGGCCTCCTCCTTGGAGCTGTAGCGCACCAGGGCGTTGCCCTGCGTCAGGTTCAGGTGGAATGTTATGAGGGGGCCGTGCTGCATGCACAGCGTCCGCAGAGTGGAGCCGTCGATCTGCGGCGAGGAGGAAGCAGCGTCGTCTGGTGGTTAGCTTTCTTTTCAGTACATTACTTCATCAATAGCCAAGTTGTAACTAAACGTGCAGGAACATTGTCTGTCTCAAATTGCATACTTAAGCACTTACAATGGTTATTTGAGTGTGCAAGCAGTGCACAAGTGCACTAACATCAACAATTATAGGCAGTATGCAGTGCACTTTAAGTACCCAGATGATGCACTCAGGGAAAACAAAGATGAGTTTTGAAAACTGGCCATTTCTCCATCTCTTGGCCACATACCGGAAGGGAAGGACCACCAGCCAGTTCCTTAACGTATAAATACGATGCACAACCCCCTTGCACTCAAAAGTCACATCATTATTTCGTCATTTTATTGGCTTGTATTTATACGTGTGTAATGACAAAGTTGAATCTAAATCTGCTAAAGGTATAGCTTGTGTGTTCGTTTTGAGACGACACTTACCACTGAAATTCATGCACTACACGTGTAAATACACAGGGCACTGTAATGAAGCATACTGTGGGCAGAAAACCATGAGAGAGACTGCCTGTAACCATCTTACTGGAAGTTCAGGTGTTTACCTGAGGTGTTAGGTTCCTCAGCACCAGCCAGCTGCTCGTTCTGTTAGAACTGTCAGTGCTCCAGGTAGTGCCGTCTGAGGAGACAAAAATAACAGACCACATGGTCACTAATGGGGCCAAATATTTCACTGTAGAAAACAACAGAAGCTAACAGCTTAACAATTAAAATAGGATTTAAATATAGAGCCCTTAATCAGTTACAACTTTATCAGAGAAAACAGCATATTGACCCACTCGCCTAAATAAAAAGGCTCAAGAAATATTTATTTTCTTTATTTATATCCCTATGGTAACAACTAGATTAATATAACGAGAGAACAAGTGAACAAGAGAGAGCTAACAAGTGTGTGAGTGAGCAAGATAGAGAGAGGGGCGGGGGTGGGGATGAAAGATAGAAAGAAACAGAGATAGAGAAAGAGAGACACACAGAGAGAGATAGAAAAAGAGAGAGAGACAAGATGGCTGACCTGAGTAAGAGGAGCTGTTCCAGCCGGGGGCCAGGCCCAGGCTATGTCCGCCCCAGGTGGAGGAGGGCTTGGTGTTGGTGAGGCCGGGAGGGGGGCGGGACGGGGCAGTGGTGTTGCGGGCGCCGGGAGGAACCTTCCACAGCTCGTGGGACAGAGAGGCCTGGGTGTGGGAGATGGGCCCAGGGGACCAGGTAGACTTCATGTCGAGGAGTTTACCTGGTGGAAAGTAACGAAATATTAACTTGGAGACACAAAACAAGACACGTCTGTTTAGATTTATGTGGTGGTGGTAGGGGTAGTTCCACTGCAAATCGGAAGGAGAGGTCCTTTATGGTGGGGGTTAGGAAGCACTGTTAATTGCCCAAAAAATGGACAATTACAATCACACTGTTCCCTCAGCTGAATGATTAAGGAGGACATACCTAACAGACGATAGTGAAGGACTCGCAAACTTGAAAACCAGGTTTCAAGTGGATCAGTATGAAAACCCGACAGGGAAATCACAACAGCAGAGAACTCACACACCTGTGCACGCAACACACAGGCAGGAAAAACAAGGGGCTACTTTAAGCATGTAAGATGCAGTAAAGGGAGTTGCCAAAAGGACAAACTGCACCACAAAACACCCACACTCTCACACGCAAGTACATCAATCTCCAGATTTACAAAAAGCCCATAGGGGTTACTGACCAACAAACACCAACACCATGGCCAACCCCTATGGTCTGATTCCTGAACTACAGAATAGAATGCTCATAGCTGGCTTCCTTTGGGGCCAAGGCTTTTGTAAATCTGGTGGTGAGAAGAACAGTTTATTGGAGCTGACTAGAAAGGGCTTGGGCAGGTCAGGCTTAGCAAGGCCACAACCGGAGAAGGTGGAGAGGTGGGGGTAGCTGTGGGGGTGTGGGTGGGGTTTGCAGGGGGTAGGTAGGGGGGCAGTACCTGTGGCATCCTCCCCGTCAGGGGGGGACAGGCTGAAAGAGCTTGTGAAGGCAGAGACTGACCACTCACTCGAGGCCGGCAAAGAGCCGCTCTGTGAGGAGGTGGGGGAGGAGCCTATAAGACGTCCCCGTAAATACCAGCAGCAAGGCCATGAAGGGGGAAAGAAACATGTAACCACAAATTAAAATAAGGAAGAAAAAAAAAAAACACAATATACTCACAAAACAAATCATATCGTAATCTGATGTGAGCAAACTATGGTTTATGAAAGCTGACTGATGAACGATAAAAGTAATGAAGATTCAACCTGGAATTGGATAGAAGAGTCCAGAAAAATCCAAAGCCACCTCATTTCATGACCCAAAGCAACACTAAAGGCTTCTTCAGGTGACCTGAGAGCTGAACTGTAGATCAGAGGAAGAGAAGCATCTCGTCATGCACTCACCTCCACTGCGGTCCCGCTGGAGGTAGCGATGGACGTCCTGGATGTTGGTGTTGATGGTTGGGCCACTGGGAACACTTCCTGGGGTCATGTTAGGGTCGTTCTCAGGGTCGATGTTCTGCAGGCCCTTCCATGGCACCCCGGGGCAGAACTCTGGAAGAAAAAAAGCACAAGTCACAACACAAAACTCCTCTAAACTGTACTGTGTTAGTTTTAGCCATGACTTTACCTAAAGCATTACGCATAGCTACAACTAACATGGTCTAGTGTAAAAACTAACAGTCATTGCACCAAGGAACCCTAACCACTGAGCTCACAGGGTACAGACGTGGCTTCATGATGTAATCAGGGCAATCACACATTACACATTCTCACAAAACTTTGGCATGATGTACTCTTCCTTGGCCTGGTCACATTAACTCCACAAGGCCCTGCATTCCTTTTTTTAAGTATAGCTTTGGGGCGTTTTGTGCCTTTATTGTGACAGGATAGTGAAGAGCTGACAGGGAGATGGGAGAGAGAAAGATGGCGTAGGGTTGTGAAATGACCCAGGCCGGACTCGAACCTGGGTCCCCATGGGCACTTTGCCCATTCATGGTAGGGGTGCTCTACCCACTGCGCCACAGCACCCAAGGCCCTGCATTCCTAAGACTGTTTTTATGTGACTACGCTGCTCTGGGTTTGGGATGGAGGTCTGTGGTGCTGCTCACCTGGTGGCCAGCTGATGTTGGTTCCGTTGGAGATCTTCTCAGTGGGACTCTTGCCCTGCGTCCAGCTCTCGGGCGGCACCAGGGGGCTGGTGGGAGACTCGGAGGTGGACATGAGACCGTATGGGCTGTAGGAGTCGTCCATAGGGGTCTTCCCAGTGGGGCCATGGTTGGGAGCCGGGGGAATGCCACCTGGATGTACACAGGTAAGAGGCCAGACAGGTAAGAGGCCAGACGGTGTCAATCTTCATCAGCATATCACAAAAAAAAACAACAGCAGAGTTTGTTTGTTTGTTTATTTAGTTTATTGCCATTTTGAGCTACTATGGCTATTAACCAACAGCAGAGAACTGGATCCAACAAGTAATGATAGGCACAGCCCAACTGTGCATGAATCATAATAATTAAAGAAAAAATACATGACATTACATTTTAAGGAATTTACTTTGAGGTTTCTGAAGTATAAAACCGTCAGCCGTCAGCTCGCCTGGGAGCCCAGACTGACCCGAAAGTCTTGCGGTCTGGACTCTGGAAAAAATGCTCAGACATTCCTCTTTTTTAAAGCCATGATAAACAGCGAAGCGCGTGTGACACTCTTTAAACAGCCAGTCTGGAATGTCTCTTGGAGCACATTTGGTCAAAGCTTGAAAACAGTGAAAGGTAAAGAGTCTGACTCACTGTCTGGGACTGAGAAAAATAAGGGTCAAATTAAAAACCTGGAAACTTTAAAACTTTAACACACAGAGCAAACTGATTGTTATGGTCCATTTCCAGAAGCGTCAAGAGAGTTGCGTGCCAAAGAACATGCCTGCAGCTTACAATAAACAACTTTACTAATTAGCACTGATGGGCAATTTGGGGTTTACAAACTACAATCCACGCACCACATATTTACTCCAGTCATTCTAAATCAGCTGATTTCAATAAACACAACTCTTTAGCCAGGGAGAGGTGTCAACCAGTGACATCACCTGTATTAGCACCAGATGTACAACCAGGTGATTTAGAATATGTAGTATTGAATTGTAGCTTCTGTATCGAGGTTGCCTATCCCTGCTAATTACACCCTTGCCAGTAAAGGTCCGTTCACACCAAGAACTATAACGATAACGACAACTGCATCTACAACGATATGGACGTCCACACTGAAGAACAACATTTTAACGACAACATTTTGGTAGTGATTTAAACATCTAATAGAACATGACATCCTGTGAATTCTTATGAATTCTGATTGGCTGACAGTGTTTTATAGTTGATAAAATCGCTCTGAAAGTGATCCCAACGATATCGTTCAGCCTGTCGTTGTCGTAATACTTGATATTTAAATGGCACTATTCATTAAAGTTAAAGCGATTTTTACAAAGCTATAGTTATAATTATGTTTACAGTTATCGTTCTAAGTGTGAACGGCCCTTAAGGCCTTAGCTGAGGTAGTATGCCAGAGTGTGCTGACGGCGCCTACCATGTTTGTTCAAGCCGGGCTCCATGTGGGAGCCGTTGCCCTGGAGACTGTCCATGGAGTTGGCGTGTGTCCACTGGGAGAGGCGGGACTGGGGCTGGGGCGGGTCCTTCATGCTCAGCCCGCCCACCTCCATGCAGTTTACATTCATACTGGGGTTCAGTCCAGCTGGGAAGGGGGAACCACACCAGACATGTCAGTCAAATGTTTTTCAACTCATGCACCATCTGAGAGGCCTTCACTCATTCACAAATACAGTGAGTGATGCTTAACACAACACTCTGAACACTGTTAAAATCAATGTTCAACATGAAATTTTGAAAATGGGATCGTATTATATTTCAACTATCTGGCAGAGATGTCTTAATACCATTGCCTGTAATGTGATGTTTAAAAATATAAGTATGCTTTGACTAACTTGCTCAGATGGGTTCATATCATTATCTGTACTTAAAGGGAAAAAAAAGTCTTTCAGATTCATCGATACAAGATCAGCTCTACAAAATGGTAAGCAAAACAAATGAAAGCAAAGCTTTCTCAATCTATGACAAAGGTGGAGTTTTATCCCAAGCGCTGCTGGGTGACTCACAGAGCGGGTAGGTGCTGTAAGAGTTGGGAGAAGACTGCGGCTCTTTGGTCTGCAGGTCGTTGAGGCCCGAGGCCTGGGGGTGGCCTGGGAAGGAGTCCAGGGCTGATTTGCCGGCGGCGGGGTGCAGGCCGGAGTGAGGAGGAGGAGGCTGCTGCTTCATCAGCAGGGCCTGGGCCAGCTGACGCTGGTGCTGTTGGATCTGCTGCTGCATGTTATTGATTGTACGTGCAACCTGCCAGGACAGAGAGGACACGCGATGATGTACCCGGAGGGAGAAAACGACTCTGAGCGACTCCTAAAAATGAAACACACTGCCTGAACTATTACTTTTTGCCTCATCTCCATGTACTACCTTGACCTTTCTTTTCCGAGACTGCTTCCCTTCCTAACAAAACTAACCTCTGCTGCCTTCGTCTACTCTGTGTTCCCTTAGCTTGCTGTATCCTCCTTTTGTAAGTCGCTTTGGACAAAAGCGTTTGCTACTGTAAGTGTAATGTAATGTAACGTAATACATAGCAAACATTACCTTTAAGATGCTTTTAGATGTAGGATGGTACCTTGCCTTTTTTTGCCCCTTGGTTTACTGCTCAATTTATTCCATTTTACATTATTACACACAAGTTTCATTTATGAGCTTAAGTTTTGATTTCTTTACATGCGTGGAGTTCTTCAGTTGATACCAATAACTGTTCCAAACGTCATGCCTAAATGAAGCTGAGTGCAGCACTCACTTGCTGCTCTTGTTGTCTGATGGGGCCGGAGACACTGCGCTGAGCCTGCATCATCTGCTGCTGGATTTGTAAACGCTGGTACGCCTGGGAGCAGACGAGAGAGAGAGAGAGAGAGAGAGAGAGAGAGAGAGAGAGAGAGAGAGAGAGAGAGAGAGAGAGAGAGAGAGAGAGAGAGAGAGGGAGAGAGAGAGAGAGAGAGGCAGAGGCAGAGGCGGATACACACATAAGAGAGTAAGCGAAATGCCAGGTAGGGAGGGAGGAAACATTACAAGATTACAATACAACATTACAATAACATTTCAGGATAATATTTAGCTGTGAAAGATCCCTCCACAACCAAGGACAAACACACACACACACACCCCACTGCACGTGTCATGGCGCACCCAGAGGCTCCGTGTGGTGCCACCTGACTCACCATTTGCAGTTGCTGGAGTTGGTACAACAGGGTCATTTGTTGAGGGTTTATTGGTGAGGTTAAAAGTGCAGGGTTCAGGCCAATGTTTTTTGCTGCAAACTGCAAGAGCTGTGCTTGGACCTGCAGGCGGAGGGAGACAACAGAGGGGACTAATGCAGCGAGACCGATCCACCTCCTCGCCCCTTTTTCACACGTCACACTTTCATCACCTCACACAGCTCTGGCTGGCTGACTGACTGACACAAGGGCTCGTCTCAACTCAAACTGATGAACAAAATGACCCGCCACCAACACCAGAGACAGACCTCACCATTTACTAAATAGACCATCAAAGTGTACACGCAGTCTTGCTCCTGTTGTGCAGAGTAGTAGAGGTGGAAGCAGTGTGTGTGTGAGCAACAGAGTCTCTTGAAACACATGCTGGGGGTAATAAAACGCAATATAAACGTCTCATCATGGACATGACCGGCAAAGACACTGTCGGCAGTGTGAGCCTGCCAGCTGTGTGTGAGATTGTGTGTATTCACAGGTGTTTTGGGTGCTCATATATATTGTAGTGTGTGTGTCTGTGTACTCATATATGCTGTAGTGTGTGTGTGTGTGTTTGTGTGTGTCGTATGCATGTCTTGGAGGCACTTGAGAGTTTATATGCGTGGCTGGGTGTATGTGTGTATGGTACCTGAGGAGAGAGAAACTGAGGCACTTGAGAGTGCATATGAGTGTGTGTGTGTGTGTGTGCGTGTGCGGTACCTGAGGGAAGAGAAACTGAGGCACTTGAGTGCATATGAGTGCGTGTGTGCATGTGTGTGTGTGTATGTGTGGGTCTGTGTTTGAGGGTGTATATGCTACCTGAGGGAAGAGAAACTGAGGCACTTGAGTGCATATGAGTGTTTGCATGCGTGTGTGTGTGTGGGTCTGTGTTTGAGGGTGTATATGCTACCTGAGGGGAGAGAAACTGAGGCACTTGAGTGCGTAGAGCAGGCTGGGAGGAGCTGAGAGGCGGCACTGACGGCTGAGGGGGCGGAGCCTGCGGCGGCTGCTGCAGGGCCCGGGCTTGTGCTGCTCCGCTACTGCCAAACATTCCATTCTGCATCTGAGGGAGAGAGGGAGAAGGAGAGAGGAGAATGGAGAGAGAGAGAAAGAGTGAGGGGGGGGGGGGGGGGGGGGACAGAGGGGGAGAGAGAGTGAGAGAGAGCGAGAGAGAGGGGGGGAGGGAGAGAGAGAGGGAGACGGGGAGGGAGAAAGAGAGTGACAGACAGACAGACAAAGAGAGGGAGAGAGAGAGAAAGAAAGAGAGTAAGACAGAGAGAAAGTGAGAGTGAAAGAGACACAGAGGGAAGGAGACAGGCAGACAGACAGAAAAAGGAAGGGTAGAAAATGAGATGATGAGAGTGGAAAAAGTTTGGAATACAGTGAGAAAAGAAAGAAAAGAGAAAACGAGTGAGGGAGTTAGAGAATTTCCCAGTAACGAGTTAGCATACATAATGCATGTGTGTGCAAAGACTAATGGTTCACTGGTGAATAGAACACTCAATTCAGTTTAAATTTTCCCCTTGACGAGCAGGGAGCCTGGCTGACTGAGAGGCCCTCAGGCAAAAAAGCTGAATTAACTAACGTAAAGATTTCATGGACTCAATTTGCAATGGACTGTCAGTCATATAATAGAATCCCTATATACATTTTTCGTTCAGGGTTTATGATGTATCCCGTGCAGGAAACACAGGGCCACAACTACCGGTTCTTGGAGTGATATGCAACTCAGCACAGACACATTTAACCAGTAAACACAAAGGTAATATAAACAAACAGGCATTTCTTTTTCACTCTTGTCTCTCTCTATTTCAGCGCTCCTATGCGCTGCATATGTTGCATACTCTCTTCTGCATATCCCCCCCACTGAGGAAACATCACTTGCAACAATTAAACTTCTTTTATTTTGGTCATTACACTTTACCCTCTTTAAGCTAACATTAAACATAACAATTCATATAATTCTAAAAGCCCATCGCTGAAACAAAAACAGCCAAACATGAAGACTAGATAGGCAGATTTACTTTACTGATTCCAAGCTGGGAAACTGAACTATTTTCCTCGCAGTAAAATAATTTTGAGACACTTCATGAAAAACCCTTCTAGCGTCCTCCATTTCTCAGCCCCTCACCTGTCTGTTGTTCAAGTTTTGCATGGCCAGCCCCGAGGAGACCCCCACCAGACCGTGGCCAGGGAGGCTGCTGTTGGCCAGAGGGAGCTTCAGGCCAGGAGAAGGCATAAACGGTGAGGTCGGTGTGTCATCCGACAGCCCGCCGTCCTGCACGAGAGGAGGAGGAGAAGTAGGAAGACGAAGAGGAGGAGGAAGAAGAGGAGGAGGAAGACGCACAAAGACATCAGTGAAGAAGGGATGTGCTGATACAGTCGTGAGCAAAACGAGTTGTGGCCCAGTGGTTATAGAGTTGGTCTTGGGATCGGAGGGTCGCAAATCCCGTTCGAGTAGGAAGAATGTGGGTGGGGGAGTAAAACAACTAGCGCACTCTCATCCATGGCTGAAGTGTCCTTGAGCAAGGCATCTAACCACACATTGCTCCAGACACTGTAACTGCAACGGGACTGTAAGTCCCTAAGGATAAGAGCAGTGCAGTGTAATGTGTATAAGCAAAAGGCTAAGGAAAGAGCTTCATTTTAATTGGTCAGTTTCAAAATATATACATATATATGTACCAAGACTTCTGCACACCAGCTTCAACAGTGCGCTGCAGTGCACTTTTTAACTGGACAGTTTCGTTTGCCCCGGCCTTGCAGCAGACATCATGGCAATTTCGCACGGGTTCCCTCTGCGGCTGCCATGATAAACAATAGATTTTATTGAGTGGAGCGGAAAAAAACTGACCCAAATTGAGATGACGTTGGCGGCAGAGTTCGACGCTGGAGTGTAAGGCTATATTGAAAACAATGGAATGTAAACTAATAAGATTATCGAAAGCGTAGTGGCCTTGACCCAGTGTGCAGAAGCCTTTACATTGTACCTGCATGGGTACATATCACTGCACTTCCCATACTACATTTATGTTTGTGTGCAGTTTTCATTTCTAAAATGTCTCATGGGTAATTGTTCAAGGGTAAGTGGGCCTGGGGCTCTACTAGTCATGGAGTGTCCCCCATCACAACCAGCGAAACTTTTTAGTTGACTCACCTTGTCCAGGAAGGGGGCCCGATCCGAGGAGGAGTCTTTGGAGAGGGCTGGGGGACGGCACACCATGGGCTTGTTCAGGCCGTTGTAGTCGGACATGCCCATCCCCCGCTTGTCCAGTTCGGTCTTCTTCTCCAGCAAAGCGCCTGCAGACACACGAGCATCGACGTTAACCATGGGAGGGATTAACAGTAAGCACACACACACACACACACACACACACACACACACACACACACACACACACACACACACACACACACACACACACACGTACACATTGCAGGCTGAGCACACATGACTCACCACAGCACTAAAAAGGAGGACAGAGCCTCGGGGCTCTAATCATGAGCTGTGTGCCCTCGCTGCACTCACGGGGAGCACTCAGAGAGCAGCAGGCAGAAGGGGAGACACCTACACACCAGCACTGGGCCCATTCTAACATTGGAACAGTCACAAAAGCACTGTGCTTGCTGTAACACTGTGGGGCGACTACACAAGATCACTGGGCTCTCTTTAACACTGGGGCAACTACAAGCACTGTGCTTGCTTTAACACTGGGACAGTCGCAAGAGCACTAGGTTCTCTGTAACACTGGAACACCTACACAGGAGTACTGTGCTTGCTTTAACACTGGGACAACTACACACAAGCACTGTGCTTGCTTTAACACTGGGACAGTCGCAAGAGCACTAGGTTCTCTGTAACACTGGAACACCTACACAGGAGTACTGTGCTTGCTTTAACACTGGGACAACTACACCCAAGCACTGTGCTTGCTTTAACACTGGGACAACTACACACATGCACTGTGCTTGCTTTAACACCGGGACAACTACACACAAGCACTGTGCTTGCTTTAACACTGGGACACCTACACATACTGTATGCACCGGGCTTGCTTTAACACTGGGACAGTCACAGGAGCACTAAGCTCACTTTAACACTGGGAGAGAGACAGACAGACAGACAGACAGACAGAGTTGTCAAGAGGAAGAGGAGGATGCACTCACTCATGGCTTGATCCAGATTCATGTTGTTGCTCTTCAAAGCCTCCTCGGCAGGGTCCCTCTGTGGGGAATTACAGAGACACAGAGATAGAGAGATAGACAGATAGATAGAGAGAGAGAGAGAGAGAGAGAGAGAGAGGAGAGAGAGAGAGAGAGAGAGAGAGAGAGAGAGAGAGAGAGAGATAGAGGTTTTATATAAGAGCAAAATCATGTCTCAGCTGACATGCTGTCAACAGCCTTATATTTAACAACTTGCACACAACAGATATCGTATGTGTGGCCACATCGAGGCAGACAGCTAAATGCCTAAAACAACAGAGATGGATTCAAGTCTTTTCATGTTGCAAATTATATCACATGGGAGGATGCACTTTTGACAGATGTGTTTTGAGATGACGGTTACAATTTCATCCCTGAAGACCAGACACCCACAGTGTTTGGTTATGTCAGCAGACCAAGGAGCACTCTAGGCGTTTTCAGACTAACAGAGAACTGTGATGGTGCCGGGTCCCGCACCTAATCTCAAACTGGCTGACGTGTTCACACCGAAAATCAGAGCGTTCGGGAACCAAAAATTTGGTTCCCAACAAAACTTGGATTGTCTAAGCAAACCATGACACGTCTTTTTTTTTTGGTGGCGAAGCAACATCCTCTGTGGATGACGCATCATGGGCTCGCATAATGGTATGAACACGGGCCATTCACATGCAAGCACTTCAGTTCCTAGTGTAACTGGCGCAGCAACCGGCTTGGACACCGGGCTGGGGCTAGCCGGTCTGGAAACAGCTTCTGAGGCTCTGCATGTGTGTAAGGGATATGGCAAGGGTGCTTCTGAGGCTCCGCATGTGTGTAAGGGATATGGCAAGGGGGTGCCAAAGGCAGGGAGCGGGTGAGAAGGCAGAGGGTGTGTGTGTTTACCGGGAAGCCCATGTCTGTGAGCTGCTTGATGAGGCGGTTCATGATCCAGCTGTCATCTTGCTTGTTGGGCATCTTCGCCTATGAGCACACACATGGGAGGGACAGTTAGATTATAGAGGACCATCTCTATTGTTTTAACATTATACACGGATTAAATGACAAAATGCACTTTGAACATAGGCAAAAACAGATGAAAGAAAAAGTGGAAAACATAGCAATGCATTTTGACTGGTGTTTTTGAACAGGTGCAAGAACATTTTTAACAGTGACACAAAGTTTGAGTTTCATTTTTTATGGAGGTGACTTAAATTGTTTCTATACAACCTAATCTAATCTGCCTCACCTGTGAATTGAATTGGGGAAAAAAATAAAATAAATCGCTGCTTTTATAGATAAAAATCTAACATGGAAAATCCCTCCTTGAAATACTACGACCACTGTGACTCCCAACCCAAACAGGTTCCTAAGACATGTTCACCACTAACTACTCTCCACCTCTTCTCCCCTCACCTTGGGTGGCACCTTCTTGGGCGGGTTGCCCCAGGAGCTGCAGGAAGAGTTGCTCTCCTGGGAGGCGGGGCTGTTCCACATGTCCCCGTCGTCGGCCTCCCACTGCCCGCTCGACATGCCCATGTCCTCCCCTCCAGATCCCCAGCTGTCTTGCATAGATTTGGGGGCTGGTGGGCAAAAAGCAAGACTTTGTTGGAATGAATAAGCAATGCACGCAGAGATGTGTCTGTGTTCACCAGCCTATAGTTACTGCAGTGATACAGTCTGACCACCAGGTGTCACTGTGGCCCTGCAAGAGCTGCATTCACAGCATGTTTCCTCGCTCCCATGAATGCATGAACCACCAAGCTGAATCCCATACCCTCTGATGACCTTGACAATGAAATGAGTACAGAAAACCCTTATAGATCCTATAATCCATGCACACACAGGAGCACAATAACACTGTGCAAACAGGGCATATCTTTATGGTCTTACCTTGCTTGCAGGGGGCAGATCCGGGGGGTGGGTTGCCCCTACCGTAGGGTCCGCTGGGCTCGTGCCCTCCCTCCCCCCATCCTCCGCAGCCTCGAGGAGGTTTGCCCCAGGCCGAGGTGCCGTTGTCCACGGCAGGGGCGTTGTTGGAGGCCGGCTCCCCCCAGGTGGAGGGCTCGGGTTTGGCCTGAACGTTGGGCAGATCTCCCCAGCCTGAGTGGAAAGGACATGAGTGGAGTGGAGTGGAGAGGAGAGGAGAGGAGAGGAGAGGAGAGGAGAGGAGAGGAGAGGAGAGGAGAGGAGAGGAGAGGAGAGGAGAGGAGAGGAGAGGAGAGGAGAGGAGAGGAGAGGAGAGGAGAGGGGGTATTATTACGCACAGCCCTTTGGCAACAGCCCATTTTCTGCTTAATGCCACAGGGACAGAGTGATTAAACTGCTGGACCACGACAAGTCCTTTAATTCTCATTTCTTCTGCTTGAAAAAGATCGTTAAAAATGTGTAATAAGGTCTCCAACTTTACGGTTACTGACCAATGTGCCTTGAGTATGCAAAATAGGGCCACACTAAACCACTGAAGTCTACACGATATTAAAATAAACCCTAGACAGTGCAATGCACTGTGCTTTGAAATTTGACTAATGTCAAATGTCAAAAAAATATGCAGGTGAAAGATACACAGATCGAAATATATTTAAATATATACCTATTTAAATGACAAAACCAAATCAGAGAGCAAAACATATCTTCTGGTTTACCTTTCTTAAAAAAAAAAGGTAAAAGGATTTGGCGGAATAAACTTTGATGCTTTGGTAGTTACGGAGGCAATTCAAACTATTTCTTGATAGCCTAATGGTTGAGGGTTCAGACGAATGTTGTTCAGACTGAGATGCTTTTTTCCGCCTCCAAAACACGAAAAGCATTGCTAGTATTCCAGAATGCTGACTCAGTTACTGTAGCTACGCAATGACCCAATGTAGAAATAAGCACGTTGAGAAAGTTGAACAGATTTTTAAATTTGAGGGCCCCACATGTTTTAGAAGCCTCACTGTTTTTTACGCGAGGTGCAGGCAGAAAAAGCAGCGTCGCAATGCGAGACGCAACAGTCAAACTGCTTGTCAGCCGTGTGGTTTCATAAGAAACAACTGAATTTAAGCATCTGGCAGACCAAAAAGGTTCGCTGTCTGAATGGCCCCTAAGTATGGACATGTGAAACAATATATTCAGACAAAGAAAGGCCAAATTACAGTTGTGTCTACAAGATATACTGTGTATGCCAATATAGATCAGTCTACAAAATTTCAATATTGGCCACAGACAGTCTTGTATTGGCTGCGGGCAGCCATTTTGTCAAGCAAGCACACTGAAACTCGAGAAGACATGGGCAATATTTTTAAGCTTCGGGGGTTGTACAAATCTGTCAACAAGCTTGACAATTTCATAAAATTTGGCTTACACCTCAAGAACGTAGCGATGACACAGAATGTAAAATGTAGTTGTTCAAAACTTTAGGTTTTAGGCTATTCACTAACCAAGAGCTAGCTTTGCACTTCTAGAATTATTCATTACATGGTGTTATAAGGATGCCCAGTGAGCCAGGCCTGCTCACAGCCAATGTGCCATAAAGATTTAGTAATTGTTTTCAAAATGGCTTTCAAAGTGCTGCCTGTATTGCCCATGTTACGTTATAACTGTCCTGTGATGTAGCAATGGTCATAATAACACAAAAGCTTTGAAAGATTCATATGAAGGGCAACAAAAAAAATTCAAACCCGATGAACTCTCATCACTGAAAAAAAAAGGTACAAAATCCAGATGGAAAGGTTCAGAATGTCAAGCAAGTCTTGCTTGGATAACTTCATCCCCCTTTGACTGTGCCTTTGGCTATGCCAAGCCCAGAAATAGACATGCTTTCATGGATCCGACAGCAGGGGTTTGTAAGGCCTGGCTCGGCCCGGCCGAGGGAATGGCAGCCATGTCTATTTAACTCCTGGCCAGTGTCCGAGTCCCGTTGGCTGAGACAGCAGGAGCGTCGGCCGGCCAGAAATCTGCACACGGCACAGACAACACAGACCGCTCCACTGAAGCAGCGACAGCAGGGGTGGCGGCGACAGCGATGGGCCGTACCACGCCATTAACCCCCCCTCTCCGTAACAATTTATCACAGCTCTCTTTATCTCATTGCCTTTAAAACTCCACCCTGGACTCTTATCATTCTGCAGTGAGTTTTATGGAAGAGGCTCCTGTGCACTGCATGCTGGGGCAGATTTAACAGAGCATGTCTGAGGGATTTTAACTGGCTTCCTGTGAGCAGTGTCAGAGCGTCAGTAGTAATAACTGTGCTGTAAAACACAAACAACAAACCCTACAAATTCACAACACAAACATCTCGTGTTCCTTCACACATTCCCACCCACAGAGCGGCACGCATGCACTAAGACTAGAGAGGGCAGGTGCAGGAGCTGAAAAACAGCATCTGCTTATGCAATCACTGGCAAAGGGTCACAGGAAAAACTGCAACACCATGCAATAGACTTCATGTGCAGATGAGTGCAGTGAAGCAGAATCCTACTTACTTGTGTGAGGCCTCTGTAATACACTGTCTATATGATGTTACATTAAATGACACATACGTAGCTAACGCTGTTATCCAGAATGACTAACAAGTTATTTCAGCCACAGGGTACAGTCCCTGGAGCAATGTGGGGTTAGATGCCTTGCCCAAGGGCACTTCAGCCATGGATGAGGGTGCAGGAGAGCACTAGTTACTTACTTCCCTCTACCCACATTCTTCCTACTGGTATGGGATTCAAACCTGTGACCTTCCGATCCCAAGACCAACTCGCCAACCACTAGGCCACAACTGCCCTAGATGTCAGTGCAGGTACGTAGAGAGAGGCATTCTTACCTGGAGTCACGAGGGGGGGTCTGTTCTGGGGCGGTCCGGGCTGATTGGGTGAACCGTTGTTGTTGCTGCCGTTGGAGTGATTCTGCATGGGGGGCTGGCTGTGGTGCGGGTGGTGGTGGTGGTGGTGATTGTTGTTGTTGTTGGTGGGTGGGGCTGAGTGGTTGTTGCCGCCGTTGTTACCCCCGTTGTTGCCGCCGGGTCCAGAGTTGCCCTGCGCGCCGGGGTTGTTGCGGTCCCACATGTTGACGGCCTTGCTGTAGGCGCTGGGGTCTCCCCAGGTGGAGGTGCCGTCGTCGATCTCCATCTTGCGGCGGATGGAGGGGGGAGAGGGCTCCTCCCAGCCCGTGGCCTCGCTGTCGGAGCGACCCCCCGACCCCCACCCGGAGCCCGTCTGCTTCACGGAGTTGGGGCCCCCCCAGGAACCCATGGTAGGTGCGTTGCCGCTGTTGCTGTTGCCACCGCCACCACCGTTGGGGCCATCTTGTGGTTTGCCACCCCATCCCTGCCCAGGGCCGGCCGACACGCTGCTGGGCGCCGGTTTGCTCCAGCTGCGGGGGTTCTCCTTCCAGCTACCCACCTCGCCCTCCCACATGGGGTTTCCAGTGCCGTTTTTCTTCACCTCGGAGGAGGACGAGTCGCCCCACTCACCGCTGCCACTGCTGCTGCCGCCGTTGCCCCAGCTCTGGGCCGGTTTGGGCCCGGGGTCTCCCCAGCCCTGCTGCTGCTGCTGCTGCTGCTGCTTGGGCTGGGCGGGGCCGTCCTCCCAGCTGGGGGACTTCTCCTCGGAGCCCCAGGAGGACTGGTTGCTCTTGGGGCCACCGGTGACGGGCTCGCCCCATCCGCTCACCGACCCGTTGGACACTTTCTTGCTGGCCGGAGGCTCTCCCCATCCAGTGACTGACTGCTTGGAGGGAGGTGGTGGCGCGCCTCCCCATCCGGAGGCTGACCCCACTGGGCCCGCGGGCTCGTTCTTGCCCCCCGAATCGGGCCTCGGAGCCCCGCCGAGGTTTGGGTTGGCACCGCCCGCAGACATAGGGGGCGGGGGGTCCGGCGGGGGTGGCGCTGGAGGAGGAGGAGGAGGAGGAGGATCCCCACCCTTCAGTTCCGCTCTCGGACTTGTGGTCGGCGATCTCCTCCATCTCCCACACAGTGTGCTGGCGGACCGGGGTCTGGCCCCAGCCGGAGTTGCTGAGCACGCGCGGGTCCAGGTCCTGGCGGGGCAGGAGGGGGATCTTGCCGATGCTGGAGGACCTCTCCCGGCGCCGCGATCGGCCGTCGCTGCTGTCTCCGCTGCCCTCGCTGGCGGCCGCGTCGCCGGTCCAGGAGCCCATCTGGTCCTGCGGAGGGGGCACGTCGGCCCCCGAGTTCCAGCCGCTGGCTTCGCCGCTGGACTGCTGCTGCTGATGCTGCTTATCCCAGTCCCCCCAGGTCCCGGTGCCACCACCACCTCCGCCGTTCCCCCCTCCACCTCCACCGCCCCAGGACACGCTGCCGGAGTCCCAGCCCGAGTCCTTGGGCTCGCCGGCCTTGGTGTCTCCGCCAGCGCTGCTGCCCCACATGGCGGTCCCGTCTCCTCCGTTCACCTGAGAGGCCTCGGTGGGCGACTGGCCGCCCCAGCTGTGGACGGGGCTCATGGACTCCTGTTTAGTGTGGTTTGGTCCATCAGTGTTAAGGTTGGGAGGCTCCATGCCGAAAGACGCATTCGCAGCTGGGGAATGGCGCTGCTCGGGGCCGGGTCCGTGGTCCGGGTTCCCCCAGGCGCCGGTGCCGCTGTCCCCCATCATCAGGTTGCCGTTGGCGCCGCCCATGTTGCCGTTTCCGTTGGGGCCGACGTGTGCCGACGGGGCCCCTCCGGGGCCGCACATGTTCGGGGGAAGGGAGTTTGATCCACCCATGCCGCCGCCGCCACCTCCGACGTTGGGGCCCTCGTGTCCGAGCATGGGCCAGGCGGCAGGGTTGGCGTTGGGGTTCAGGTTGAGGTTGGGGGTGCCCCAGCCGGGCTGGCCCCTGCCTCCCATGGTCAGGCCGTCGGCTTTGCCCCCCTCGGGGCCCCATCCCCGGTTGGGCGGGCCGCCCTGGCTGGAGACCATGCTTGCGGCCGAGTGGTTGATGCTGTTCTTGCTGCTGATTGGGTAGTGGGCTGGCTGTCCAGCTCCAGTGGCCATGCTCATGCTGCTGCTGCTGCCGCTGCCGGTGCCGTCTGAGGGGCGCTCAGCGTCCGCGGGGCATTCTGGGGGCGCGTGGCTGCTGCCGACGGAAATGGAGGGCCAAGCGTCGCTGTCGCTCTCGTCGATGATCACTTGATCCCAGCCAGTGCTACTGCTGCTGTTGTGGTTTGAAAGACCCCAGAGGGGATTCTCATACTGGGCTCCCAAGCCACTCAGATGGGACAGCTCTGAAAGAGAAAGAGAAAAAAAGAGAGAGAGAGAGAGAAATTTTAATAAGAATTTAGATTTTAAGAAGACTTTATTACAAAACAGACATATTAAACATATTGTACATTAGATTTATTTCTTTTCAAAGTATATCACAAAGTAAGAGAATAATAGAGAGACACAGAGGGGGATTGTGGGAGTCTGCATAAACCACAGACATGAGTATATAGCAATGAAATAGCAGTGAAACAAAAATTATGTACTCTAACGTTTCTGTGTGTCTAGCTAAAGTTTTTTTTATATTTAAAAAAAACAAAGACTGCTTATTTTGTACTTTTCTCAGGTTTCTTCTTTCTGTCTGAAAATACCAGTCACAGCCGCCCCGGCATTTAGAAATTTCCAGACAATCAGAATGCACAGCAGAGCATGCCACTTGTCGTATTAGCTAAAGCATGTCCGTATATCCTGTGTCTGGTGTAGCCATGTGTAAGTGGGCGAAATGGAGCCCCATCAGTCTCCATCGCACTCCCCCTTCAGCCGCCGCCGCGCAGGGAAGCCGAGGCGGAACGCTGCTCATTTATTGGAATGGATCCAGGACGGGACCCCATCCATCACTGCCCATGCTCCACCAGGTCCACACACACACACACACACACACACACACACACACACACACACACACACACAAAGCTCCCTAACACCATCACAGGACGCTGGGAGTAAGGGGACACTGGTGAGTCAAAGTAACACACCCACACACACACACTACAGTGTATAAAATACACACTTTCAGACAAATATGCAGCCACATAGCCACAGAGTAGCTAAGCACATGCCTAGAGACCAAGGAAAGAATAGTGTAGGAGGAGGAGGAGGGGGAAAAAAAACGTGTTTAAATTCCAGCCAGCTATAATCAATCAGAGCGAGGCAGGTAATCGATGTTGCGTTAATGCCGGTGGAGAGAGAAGAAAGGGCATTGATCTGCATTGCAAAACCACCCCTCCCCCCTCTACTGTGGCCTAGTGCGCACACACACACACACACACACACACACACACACACACACACACACACACACACACACACACACACACACACACACACACACACACACGTCTTCCTGCTCTGCCTTTTCTGACTGCTAGCCCCGAGGACAGGCTGCGCTAGGCTTCAGCGTTCTGAAACGAGTTGTGCTGATCCATACGAAAGGTCATCCATCGACATTCAACAGAGGCCTCACATTTTCTCGGTGGCGATGAAAACAATATGCAGAGAACAAATTCAAAAAAAAAAAAAAAAAAAACACTGCTCAGGAGTAACTCTTTCAACACTCATGGTGTCACTCAATAACTCAATTCTACTGCTACTACTACTCAAAAAAAGACAATACTTGTAAAGAGATGTGAAGATAATGGGTGTTGATTTCTGAGTTAGAAACAAAAGGAGTCTGAGGAAATATACCTCCTACCCTCTCGCACACCCAATAGTAAAGCAATGCTATCTGACAGGTGTGGGATGAATATGTGGCTTAATATACTCCACACACACACACACACACACACACACACACACACACACACAGCTCTGGAGTCCATAAATGCAATTTCCCTTCCTCTGTACTTATCAGCTTTGCCCAGGCACCTTATCTCGGAGGGTCGACAGGCTGGACTGCAGCCAATGCATAGGGTCTACCAGTGGAGAAAGCCCCACACACACACACACACACACACACACACACACACACACAAGTGTACACACACAGAGACACAGGCATACACAGGCATACACACACACCCGCACACGTATACACACAAAAGCACACAGGCATATATACATACATACACACACACACACACACACACACACACACACACACACACACACACACACACACACGTTAGCGTATGCACACACAAAAGCACACAGGCATGCATACATACATACATACATACACACACACACACACACACACACACACACAGATGTGTTAGCGTATGCACACACAAAAGCACACAGGCATGCATACATACATACACATACATACACACATACACACACACACAGATGTGTTTGCGTATGCACACACAAAACATAGGCACACAGGCAGGCAGACATACATACCTATACACTCACACACACACACACACGCAACCAGGCAGGCAGGCACGCACGCACACACACACAGATGTGTTCGCGTATACACACACACAAAAGCACACAGGCATACACACATACATACATAGATACATACATGTATACATACAGATGTGTTTGTGTATACCCACACGAAAGTACACAGGCATACATACACACACACACCACAAGAACCATAAACGGGACCAGAAAAAGCTATGGTTAGCCAAGCCTGTAACCCCCCTATCAAATGAGACCAACTCTTTTCACACAAATGAAAGGAGGGTAAAAACCAGGAAGTGTAAACAGTGTCTGGACAAAGCCCAAACACTAACATGAATGCGGTAAACATTCAACGCCGAGCCACCGAGCTTTACGTGAAAATGAGAGACCTGACCGGACAGAAAAGACAGGGGGGGGGGAACTCAAACTCCCATCTGTTTTGCAGACATCACAGCGCTGTTTGGTCTGCTAACAAAAACGGGTGGGACAGACAAAACATAGCAAAGGAGTGGGCATCCGTCCAAAACAGCGTTCCCCCTCTCCCCCGCAGCATCGCTGAGCCCCCCTGCACTCCCTCACAGGCGGATAAAAACGTGGCCCCCCCCCCGGACCACCAGTCCCTCAGTGCACCAGCATGGCACAAGCCCAAGGAAGCAGGCAGACAAAAGGGCGTAATGATGGCGAGGCGCTGCCAAGGGAAGCCGCTTGCGCTTTATTGGGCGGCGAGTTCCTTCACCCTTCATTTTGGGAAAGGAGGTTGGGGGTTCCCTATGCAGTATTTTTTTTTTACGCCAGCACAAAATATCTAGTGCAGGTCTATTCTCTGAGATGTTTTTTTTTTTCGGGGGTGGGGATTTGGTAGAAGACTAGTGCAGTAGAGGACGTCTAGTGCACATGGTGAAGCACTGCACGCGGTGCGAGGCGGACCTGAGTGCAGCCAGCTTCCTTTAGTGCAGCCAGCCACTCGGCAAGGGACGCCATTTTATCAGACCTGAAACACAGCCAAGAGCAGAGAGCTGAGCTGAGCGGAGCTGAGCGGAGTTGCTGCCGCTGCCTACGTCTCCCTTCATTCCATCGCATTCCCTCTGCCCCTCTAGCTCTCTCTCTCTCTCTCTCTCTTTTTCTTTTCCTCTCCATCTCTCCTTCTCTCCCTCTCTCCCTCCCTCCCTCCCTCTCCCGCTCAATCGCTCGCTCTTTGCTTTCTGCTTTGCTACGTCCTCGCTGTCGTGTGCTCGCTTTGAGCAGCACAAAAATAGACCGCATGATTAATTCTTTTTTTTTTCCACTGGGAGAGCGAGAGGCTTTGTTTTCATAATGGTCAAAAAAACTTGCCATCAGCACAACAAAAAATACATAAATGCATAAATTAAAAGACCAAAAAATAGTGAAGAATGAAAGCACCTGAGGTGGAAACAAATAAATCTAGCGTAAGAGGAATACCTGAAGAGGAGAGGTGTAGGACCATCCTGAGCGTGGCTACGTCGAGCTGCAGACACACTGCTTCTAGCCCTGAATCAAAGCATCTGCTTTCAGCCATTCAAGGCTCTTCTTGAAAAGCTGCCAAGAAATAGCCTAGCTACAGAGTGTGTGTGTGTGTGTGTGTGTGTGTGTGTGTGTGTGTGTGTGTGTGTGTGTGTGTGTGTGTACACGTGTCCTCGTTGCTTGAAATGTTCAACCTGTGCGGCTACATCCGTTTACCTCCTTATCCTTGCTCCTCATCAGACCAATTATATCGTCACTGGGCCAGTGAACGCAATCAGAGACGTATTTTAAAGGACGGTAACTTTTAGGCAAATAACATTTCACCCAGTTGGGCTGTCTGGAGGCTGACAGCACTGCTGAGACAGGTTGTTTTAATTCTGCTTTCATTACGCCTGTAAACACAGCACTAATGAATACGTGAATCGGTGACACTCGAGAAGAAGCACACCTTTCTTTTCGTAAGTTACGTGCGGTGAGCTTCGGAAGCGCAGACAATCGGAAAAAGCCACGCCACCCCCCTGGTGCATAATAAGTCTCACGTGGGCTTGGGCAGGCTGCCAAAAAACGAGATGCCTTCCTCTCAGCATGCCCCATGCAGAATGAGACAGAGGAGGGAGGGGGAAGATGGAGTTTAGGGAGGAGGAGGGGGGGCCATAGTGTTTGGCAGGGGAAGAGGGGGGATGAGAAAGAGAGCGAGAGAGAGAGAGAGAGAGAGAGAGAGAGAGAGAGAATGAGTGAGTGAGTAAGTGAGTGAGAGAGTGTGAAAGAGAGAGTGTGTGAAAGAGAGAGAGTGAAAGAGAGAAAGAGAGAGAGAGAGAGAGAGAGAGAGAGAGAGAGTGAGTGAGTGAGTGAGTGTGAAAGAGAGTGTGTGTGAAAGAGAGAGTGAGAGAGAGGGGGGGGGAGAGAGAGAGAGAGAGAGAGAGAGAGAGAGAGAGAGAGAGAGAGGGGGGGAGAGAGACAGAGGGAGAGAGAGAGAGAAAAGAGACAGAGGATGTAGGATGCTGACATGAGTGATTGTTTCTCTCAATAAAAAGCAAGCGAGGCGTCTGGCTGGGAAACACAGCCTTGTCAGTGGTACCTACACTCTCTCTACGGTGTGCCATTATGCACTGACGCAGAGCCAGAGATTACCCCCGGCCAAAATCCCTCCGCTGCTCTGCGATGCACTGACGTAACCAACACAGGGGCCAGATAGACCCCTTTGTCTGAAAATAACCCCCTTCTTTCAAGCCAATTCCGGTTTTGCGGATCAAAGGGGCCCTGCCTGTTTTCCCAAGACTGGAATGGCACAAAGGTTTTAAAAGCCCATCGCTCATGTTTTGCCCTGTGCCAGGGCCAGCTCTCCATGGCTCCCCTGGCCTGGGAGAGAGAGAGAGAGAGGGAGAGAGAGGGAGAGGGGGAGAGAGGGAGAGAGAGAGAGAGAGAGAGGGAGAGAGGGAGAGAGGGAGAGAGGGAGAGAGGGAGAGAGGGAGAGAGGGAGAGAGGGAGAGGGAGAGAAAGAGAGAGAAAGAGAGAGAGAGAGAGAGAGAGAGAGAGAGAGAGAGAGAGAGAGAGAGAGAGAGAGAGAGAGAGAGAGAGAGCTGCTATGACAGGCATCAGCTGGAGAGGGACAGGGCTAATGAACCCACTTGGGGGGAGTGTGTGTGTGTGTGTGTGTGTGTGTGTGTGTGTGTGTGTGAGAGAGAAGAGGAGCAGTGGGGTGGGTTTGCTCAATGTGCGAAGACAGGGCGGGCTTTCTTTCACATCCTCTGGGAACCACGGGGTGAGCGTAGCATGCACAATGACACGCATGCCGTCAGCACGGCAACACCGTGCACCCTCCCCTCGACACCCTCGACACCCCCACCCCACCATCCCTCCCTGCCTGCCTGCCTGCCTGCCTGCCTGCCTGCCTGCCTGATAGCTGGCTCGCCGCCTTGGCTTAAGTGGGCATCTGGCTCACGCCTCCACCGCTCAATTGAGCCAGAATAGTTTCGCTCTTTGATGTTTTGACAGAGGCTCAAAATAAAGTCTAGGTGAGAACGTGACGCCTAATACCAGAATGTGAGGCTGAGGAATGGGAGAGGAAGAGGAGCGCATAAAAACATCACAGAGCAAATGGCTACGGCTACAATAATAACCTGCAATGGAGCACAGCCGGGGACATGGCTAGCAGTGACTTAAAAAGCCATAAAACAGCTGGTGAGCGCGGTTACTGTGCGCTACAAAGCATTTCCTGCTGTTATTAGAACAGCGCTACCACCTGCTATAATACCAGAGAGCTCCCAACCAGACACACACACAGGTCTCTCCACTCAGGGGGATGGGTTGAGGGAAAGGCGGTGTGTGTGCATGTCTGGGTGGGGTAGGGGGTAGGGGTCTCACCAGCTGCTTCATGTGTAAATACTAATCTGAGCAAAAACAATGAGCCAAAAGCCTTAAGACCAAGGAACTCCCATGACCTATGAACCCATTAAACTTGGGGATATAACAGCAACTGTCTCAGAGGTGAAATAAGGAGCTCTAGGTTAAGGTTAAGTCGGGATACTCCTGACTTGAAATATAATGCATTACAAGGCCACTGGACTAATTAGTCATGTTAATGTCCATGTATCAATCTGGATCTTAAGTTAAAGTTAACAGTTACATAATGACAAAACCAAAGACACCATACAATGTTTTCACAATGTGAATGAGACAAAAATTCAATAAGTCAACAGACCTACAGGTGCTTCAGTATTCTGCTGTATAAAAACTACGGCGGAGACATTAAATTTCAATAGTAGTTTCCCTTTTTCCAGAAATGCAAAGGGAACCCTGGGGAAAAGGAATGTTGACCAGAATATAAATGACTTTTATTTAAATGAATTACAATTATTTCAATATGATTTCACAACCAGAATTAATTTAAGTACATTATTCACCATTGAATTTGAATAGTAAGAGCAAAGTTCAAAAATTCGAAATGTAACGCCTTTTTTCAGTTATGTCATAATTTAATATTTAAAACAACAATTGCGTTGTTAAATAGCATTTTAAATACTGCTCAGCTTTTGCTTTCAATGATCCCCTCTGATGGTAAATAATTTTATACTCCAGGCCAGGAGTGGCACTACAGAGTCACAATACTTGTACGATTACAGGAACAAGTAAACTATTATTTCCTAATACTTTTCTGACATTCAGCAATGTTACTAAAATTCAGTTTTACGGTAAACCTAATCACCACACAGACCTGATGCAACAGAAACAAACAATACAAAGAATGCAAGCGCTGTTTTCTGACCTGTATGCCTTTTGCTTGATGGGGTTTGAGGAGGGGAGCTGGTCCCAAGCTGCGTGGAGGCAGAGGAGGAAGAGGAGGAGGAGGAGGAGGAGGAGGAGGAAGAGGAGGAAGCGAGAGGCAGGGTGCCCGCGGGCAATGGCTGGCCCCTCTTCAATAGCTGCTTCTGCTCCTGCTGGCGGAAACGCGGGGGCACCTCACGGGGCGGGTAGCGCGGGCCTGGCGGGGGCTGCTGCTGCTGCTGCTGCTGGGCACTGGGGGGGGCACGCTTGCCATTGCCACTGCTAGCCGCGCACAGGGACAGGGTCAGGCTGGGGTTGGCAGGGTGCAGACTGGGGCTGGGCTTGGCAGAGTCTGGCACTGCAGGGGTTAACACATGAAGCACACCAGGTTAGTGATGGGGGAGTATGCAAGTTACCTCAGGAAAACTTGTCAGACTGACACAAGAAACACTCAATGAATTCCCCACTCTCAGCAACGGCATTTAAAATTTCTAGTTACATTCTTACTGAAAAGTTAAAAAAAAAAACCCAACAGATAGAGAAATGAAAATATAGTGACAGTGAGATAAGAAAGTCTATAGACTTTGTTTTGGGTCTGGCTGGCTGTAATCTGCCCTGTGGTGTTAGGAGCACAGTAAAATACACACACAAGCACTGCTCCCCGCATGAAAGCTCTCTGCCGTCTACGCTGTGCGATTATATCCCCTGCTGAGGTCCTCACCTCACCTCACCTCACCGTGACCCCCCTACATTCCTCCGCTCTAAGCTCTGCGTCTCAGCACACACACAACGCTCTAATCAAGCGCCAGCCCAACACTTGCCATTAGTCGAGTCGAACCAGAAAGATCTCAGCGTGTGAGGCGATGGCACAGGGCATAAGGCGGAAAATAATTCTACTGCCTCTATGCTTGAAATGATCAAAATGTGTCGAATGTTATTATAGCTATCTACTAGCAAATGTTAAATGTAGCCCACTGTCTAATGCCTGATTTAAAGCACCAAGCGTCACGCAAGAGCCCGCATTAACGGGGCATTGCGTCATTACGTCATTTCGTTATTGTGTTCGTCCGCTCCGGCACCACTGGACTGCAAGAAATGTTGTCTTGTGTTGTTCTTGCCAAACTGTAAAGCACTTTGATCTGCATCTTCTATGAATTGCTCTATACAAGTAAAGATTATTATTATTATTATTATTATTATTATTATTATTATCATCATCATCTTTCAGCCCTGCATGCAACAAGAACAGTGCTAGAGAGGCTTTCCTCTGGGATGGGAACTGTGGGCAGGCTAGTGTAATCAAACTGGGAATAATAAACATGTCTGGCATGGCATGATACGTTCACGACACCATAGCACAGGATTGAACAACAGCTCTCCACCTTCCCCCTTCCTACCCAATCCCATCTGCCGTGTGTGCAAGGATCAGCACGTAAACACGCACACAACCACTCATCTCCTCTGACCGTGTCGGTACATTCGGAGCTGCTCCGACAACGTGCAAATGTGTTTGTTTGTTTTCTTGCAAACGTATGCCCCGCCCCTTCCGGCTGGGTATCTGGGTATCGAGGGGGATATGTGGGGCTTGTTTTAAAAACAAGAGGCAGGTGGGCCACCTGGAATTGGCTGAACTGCCGAGCTGGGGATTAGCAGCCAGGCAACACGCTCCTCCCTCCACCAAGCTGAACGAACAAACAGGTGATTTCCTCTGAGAGCGCAATACAATGTTCACAAAGCCCAGCACTTAACAAGAACAACCTGTGACTGCAATGCATACACAGTGACTGCTTCTGTGTGTATATATTTCTTATACTCTATGAACACATTTCTTGTGTTGGTTTATGGGGAATATGTAAGGTGTGTTTCAGCGGCTATTCCATACTTTGTATCTGTTTTAATGCTGATTTCTGAACATGATTAGGAAACATTTCAGAATGTCCTGACAATTTTTAAATCAAAGTAGCGTCTGTCACGAAGCTTCTTGCTCTGCACTGCTGACAAACAGCACACACACAAACAGCACAAACACACAAACAGCACACACACACACACACACACAAACAGCACACACACACAAACAGCACACACACACAAACAGCACACACACACACACTGCCCTCCAGCGTGGCCTGGCTGCAAGCTGCAGCCGATGACGCAGATTGCTGATTAAATTCAGCTCAGCCAGCCTGACGCGCTCTCGACCAATCAGCGTGTGGAGGCCTGCGTCCCAGCACACCCCTGCTCTTCTCTCTCCTCTCCTCTCCTCCCCTCCTCTCTCCTCTCCTCTCCTTTCCTCCCCTCCCCTCCCCTCTCCTCTGCTCCGCTCCCCTCCCCGCGCTTATTCAGTGTCCTCATTGTTTGGGGGCTGCTGTGAATCCATTACAGGAAGCAGATGGACACTGGGGCTTTGGGATGTTCTCACAGCTAGCTCAGAGCAGGCGGCTGCTTCGTGGCCCCTTCACCCCCCCCCCCCCCCCCCCCCAACCTCAAATCTCTGCCCTCTACTTGGCTCATCAATATTTGCACAACCATACGCCACACACACACACACATACACAAGGAAATTGGGCTGTCAGCTTTCACTTTTACATGGAAATATAATATTTGTGTGTGTGTCTGTGTGTGTGTACTTGTGTGTTAATACACTTCTGGTGCAATTTTTACAACACTGTTGACTTTCTTGCCTTACTTCTGTGTTTCCTCAGTAAAGCTCTAATTACTAGTAATCTCCTTCCTTGTCAATATTTTCAGTTCAAATTTGAGTATGTGGGAGTCAGCGCACGAGTTTCAATTATTTCCTCTTTTAAAAGCTCTTTAAACAGACACCGCTTCGGGTCAGTATGCCACGCGTGCTCGTATATAAAAAAAACGACAGCATTTCACTGAACTCCAATCACCTTGACATGAATTACGCAGAAATATTCTCGGGAGTTCACAGAAATTATTTAATACGCGTGTGCCGTGAAGTGCTGATCGGGCGCTTTTCTTAAACGGCGGCGCGGAACCGAGCAGAGCACGAACATTTCACATGAATTATCTAGCTGGTGTCGACAGAGCCATCAAAGAGGCACTCAAAACAAAGCTGTGAGGTTTTGCGCTCCAGTTTCATCATGTGAGGTAAGGGGAACGAGACGGAGCGAGGAGGAGGCGGCAGGCAGGCAGACAAAGGCCTCGTTTTCTGCACTGGGTCAGATAGCATCACACGCAACCCACTGAGACTGGAGCAGTGGGGGGTGGTGTGTGTGTGTGTGTGTGTGTGTGTGTGTGTGTGTGTGTGGAGAGGAGCGCTCTGAACTGAACTGGTAGAGTTTAAAAGCCATTTCAGGTGCACCATTGAACAAAAAAAAGAGGTGAAAAAAGATAACGGAGAGCGGGAAAAAAAGAGTAATTTTAATTGAAGTTGAAAGGTGGTGATTAAATGAATTATTGTAACGAGAGCACTGTAAATTCCATTAAACCATCTGACTGAGGTTGTCTCCGCAATCACCAAGCCACCCTGTAATTACGGCCTCCCAAAGATGAATGGTTAATTAAGCAGAGAAAAAGCGGAGGGGATCCAGGATCCAGGCCCTGGTGGTGCACGAGCCGTCCCCGATGAAAGCACTCCTGCTTTGGGCTGCAAGCGTGAGGTGAGTGCCAGACTTTTGTCTTGAGACGCCATTTAAATGCAATGGCACACACACACACACACAAACTGACGGGGGTGGGGGGTGGATTGGGTAAGGTGGGGGGGTGGTTAGCAGAAACGATTGAACCACAGCAAAGCTCCATAATTGTCTCCTTCTCTTTCTCCATGGTTTCTCTCTCTCTTTCTCTCTCTGTCTCTCCGCGGAGGATTTGCAGGATCAGAGGCTGGATACACATCGGGGATTTAGGCATGATGGCAAATGAGAGAAAATGCAGGTGGGATCTCGAGCACAGTTAAGCCGAGGCAGTCGAGGCACACGAAGCTCAGCAGCTCAGCAGACACCACCCATCACCCATCGCCAGCCCTGACCCTGGGGGGCCTGCCCAGATAATTTAGGCAAGAAGCCTAAAGTATAACTATGTTTATAGATGAACAGAGAGAGAGATAAGAGAGGGAGGGGGACAAGTAAACGAGAGAGAGAGAGAGAGAGAGAGAGAGAGAGAGAGAGAGAGAAGGGGGAGAGAGAGACAGACAGACACAGGAACAGATAAGAGAGGGAGGGGGACAAGTAAACGAGAGACAGAGAAAGAGAGAGAGAGAGAGAGAGAGAGAATGGGGAGATAAATAAAGACTGAGTGAGAGTGGGGGAGCTAAGAATGGGAGGAAAAGAAATGGGGGGGCGGCTCCATCTCTTAAGGGTAGCTACTGAAAGGCACAATGCTGTTGAGGATCTGCAAGGTGTGTGTGTATGTGTGTATATGTGTGTGTGTGTGTTCTGGGGGGACTCTATGCTCTCCAGACAGCCCGTGACACTGGGAGTGGGGGTTGCTGGCTGCTCCCAGGGACCGGGGTTGTGGGATCTGGGGCTGGGTGTTAGGGTGGGGGTGGGGGTGGGGTGCGTCTGGGAGAGCCAGGCAGAGCCCATCTGTCAGGGCTTTGGAGAGCAAGGGAGTGACAGCAGCCCAGACGCAGCTTCTAACCCCTCACCCCTTCCATGCCTGGCTGTTGCTATGGGGATGCCGGTCAATTGGGTAATGCGCCGCGTATCTGTGACAGTCGTCAAGACGCAGTCCACAATTTGGTTGGCTTTTGGAACAGTTGTTAATATTTCACCCTGACAGCCAATCAAATTACACCCCTCCCTTTAGTGCTCCTAAAGCACCACGTTGATAGGCTAAGATTTTTTATGGCTCAGTCCTACTGTGTTGATTTTCCATTTATGGACCCAAGACTGTGTACTAGATGTTTAAGCTCTAGTTCTAACTGCAGCTTGTGAGGACTGAGAGGAGTTAATTGACAAGGCTGACAATGGGCATATGAGTTGAAATTGCAGACTGCAGCTTTAACTCCTAATCACACAAATAAATAAATATTAAAATCAAAATACCAGGGAACATTACTATACAATAGGAAAAACGGCACAAAAATAGTGAGTGCTAATTACTCCTGACCTCTTAAGACGACAGCCACAGGTGGAGCCTGTGCAGGCAGGCTGGGGGAACAAGCGCTGGTTAATTAACTTAATCTACTGACACCATTTTCATCCGTCACCATGATGCACTGTGCTGCTGCTGCAACAGGCGGGCCCTTCCTGATGGCTGAAATGAATACTTTAATGATTAAAAGGGCACGCTGCTCTTATCTGATCAGGAGGCATCCACTTAGAAAAATGATGTGCTGTGTGCTGTGCTTTGAAGGGATGCATGTAATACAATATGTACAATGTCATCGATTCTCTCTCAAAGGTGGAAGAAGGCCTCATCGCCGTGACTACATGCTGGCTGCACAGCTACCTGGCTCGTCCACCACTGTGTTCCGCCGTAGCCTAGGGTCGTTGTCATAATGTTAAAAATGAGTATGAATATTTCATTTCCCACAGCGCATGGATTACAAATCGCCCTGAAAAGGGCGCACAAGTAGGTTTCTGAAGCAGCGGTCACTGAGACTCTGTTCCTAATTTGTCCTCTTCATCTGATATGTGAGAAACAGAAAAACAATTAGGGGAGGGGAGGGGAGAGGGGGTAAGCTATCAAAATAATAAATCCGACGGATGCAATTCAAACTAGCCCTGCGATTAATTTATAGAGTATTTATAAATGTCGCAATTAAAGACGACACCATCATCCCCCCTCTCCCCCCAACCCAAAGCAAATGAGCAGCTAATTACATTGCGATTCATGACAATCGGACTCGAGTGTTGACGCAATTAATTGAATGTGAAATTGCAAATTAATCCAATCTGGAGTTTACGATGTCCCGGGTGGGGTTTTGTGAGGGGAAATAATGCTGTTATCGTTCGTGACACCGTGTAAATACGAGCCTCTGAATGCCAACTACGGCCAGCGTCTCCGGGGGAACACAGAAAACGGCGGAGTAAGGGGAAAAGAGAGGAATGAGGGATTGACATGGGTTTCGTTTGTCCTTCACGCCCTGGGAAGTGCCGAAGCAGCAGAACGAGTAAACCCAGTACGTTCTCTGATTCTGGGATGAAAAACGCAGGCAAAGAAACGGATAGGCCCTGGTATTATTCCGGCTTTACGACCAACCCCACCGGCCTTTTGTCCTCCTATTACCATTTCATATTCCTATTTTCCCCCCCTGTCTTGAGCATTTCCATAATTTATGTGTATGTATATGCGTGTATGTTTTTCGTTCGTGCGTGCGTGTGTCTGTGTTAAAAAGGGCATTATACTGTGGCCCGGCAGTAATTACAGTCTGGGAGTGTCAGCTGCACTGGTGGCTGTGGAGTGGAGACTGGCTGTGGCCTCCGTGGCCTTCAGTCAGTCATGGTTGGAGGGGGCCGCTTGTTTGCATTGAGGATGGGGGCTGGTGCACAGGGCGACCTGACTTGGTAATATGGGAGGATGGGGGGAATTATCTCGCCTTCCGGCTAATGGGCCTCACACTTGGTCTGGCCAAATCTGCACACAGACCACAGTCTGGGGGTACCTTTTGTGTCTGTATGATGTGTGTGTTTGTGTGTGTGTGTGTGTGTGTGTGTTATGTGTACATTCTCCGCCTGAGTTAATGGGGGGCACTGGAGTTAATGCAGCCGTGGCACTGGGTTTATCTCATTTTCATGCATATAGCGGCAGGCAGGCGGGCAGGCAGGATCGATTACTGCAAACAAGTTGAAACGCTAAGGAAGGGCAGGCGTGATTTAGAGGCAGAGCTGGGGAAGGGGGGGGTGGGGGTGGGGGTGGGGGGTGGCGGGGGTTTGGTCCCCAGCGCACCATTGTTCACCACCGAGCGACAGCCAGCCCGGCTTTCTTCCCTACATACGACCTCCGCCTCGCCGACACGCACTCACCCAGAGGAGAGAATGCGCCGCAGTGATTACTCCCAAACTCCGGAGCGAAACTCTTATTTTTTTATTCATATAGTCTCTTACTGAGCGCGAGGGTGCGTTAGCGGCTGTGCTGCTGAGCATACGAATGTCTTTATCTGCATGTTGCGTACTGCAGTGCAGCTGTGCGCTGGAGTGTGGTGGAGGGCTGAGGCAGCTTGTGTTGTCAACCAACGGGAGAATATACAGCCCCCAGAGCAGCTATTAGACCACAACGGCTGAGTGGGGTTTGCCCTCGCCCACACCCACACCCAGCACACGGGCACACCACCTCCTACACCCAGCACATGGGCACACCACCTCCTACACCCAACACACAGGCACACCACCTCCTACACCCAACACACAGGCAGCACCCATCCCACCCCCAAACCCAGCCTGCCCACTCTTCACCACACAGATCCTAAGCAATCGTCGTTCTCTTTTGCTTGCCTTCACCTCCCTTTTCTCCCCCCATCGCTCACTCAACACTTTCACTTGCTGCACTTTTAGTCTTCCTGTACGGTTGACTCCACCTTCCTGTGGCCTTTCCTGTCCTCTTTCCGGAGTCTCTCAGAGCAGTCATTCGCAGAGCCGCCACACCACAGGACTGGCATGCAGCCGGATGTGGCATCAAATGAGAGACGCTGAGCTGCGGAATCAAGCGCCAACGCCGCCGTCAAAACTCCGATCGGCATCAACAGTCAGTTTGCTGTGTTTCTCCCTGATACTTTTTGATACTGATGCTTTTAACGTTGACAAACGGATGCTTCGTATGTTTTAGACTGCTTTTATTGAAAGTGTTTCAACCTTCTGTATTATTTGCTGGTTTGGCAATGCCACTGAGGCACAGAAAAAAAGTGGTCAGAAAGACAGTCACTACTGCTAGTAAGCTGCTTGGGATCACTCTGCCGAGTATGGAGAGTATTTATAGAGACAGACTTGGTAAAAAGGCTGATAATATCATCGAACAAAGCTCACATCCGCTGTCCTCTTCATTTCAACTCCTGCCATCTGCACGTCGTTTCTGCCCCCCCCCCCCCCCCTGCTGTCCAAAAATAGGTCAAGGTCTTCTTTTGTACCCCAAGCAATAAAAGCACTAAACGAAGTGGTTTTGGTAAACCATCCAATGTAGTGTGTGCTAGTGTGAATAGCACTTTTTTTTCTTTTTCCTGTATGTGTTCCTTTGTATGCCTGTCTGTGTCTCATGTTTCGTGCCAGCGACTGTACTGCAAATACAATTGCCCCATGGGGATTAATAAAGCTCTAACTAACTAACTAACTACTTTGTTGCCACCCCTTGTTTAAAGATGGCCGAAGTAGAACCTAAAGTGGAACATGCCTTTTTTGAAAGGGTTCTCTGTGGATTATTGTAGTACCACCAAAGCAAAGTGCTTCCATTCATCTTCTGCAACCTGGGCAAAACGGATTACAGGAGCAAGGGCCACGATAACTCTCAGATGTTAACCGAAATCTCCATGACGAGCACCTCGCTTTAACCTGAATGTCAATCCGTGTGTTAACTGGATCAGGCCTGGCGCTCGCAGTAGCGTGACCACTGAGCTGATATATCCAGGTGTGGACGACTGCATGGTAGAGCGCTAGCTACAGCAGATGCTGCATGAGGGGAGGACGGAAGCCTCGGCCCGTGCTGCAGGGCTGGCTCCCATCTGTCCTACAGCTTGTTCCCGACACGCTGGGTGCATCCACGTCTTAGGACAACAGATACCATGTGTCTGAAATGAATTTCCTTTATTGCCTTTAGGGCCCAGAGTTGATCCTCTTACACCTGCGTGCTGCCTTGGCACTGCACAGTAGAGAGTGGGACAGACCTACCCTAGAGGAAGAACACCCACAGCAACTTGCCACAGCTAATGAGACGCTCTGGAAAACAAGGGCATACGGCAACGTAAAACCACCCAAATACCTTGAAAGATGTTGGGATGTTGTTGCCCCATCAAACAAATTGGGGCAAGTTCAACCGATGCACCGGTTTGCTACGGTTTCCTGATTGAACGAATTGTTTGCCCCCAATGTAGTGCAAAGTTCTACAACATGTTTTCGGGATTGTTTGGTCCCATTTGGTAGGCGTGTTTGACCACTTATCCAATCAGTGTCAAATTTGTACGGTCGTCTTCCGTGATTTCCCCAGCCAGAATGGCACAAAGAATCGCCCTCTGAGCTGCCATAGGTCCACGACTCGCGTCATACAACAGGGTGTTCAGCGCACCTGTGTTTCTGTTGAATTAACCGTGTTGCTACGTTTCATGCATCTTGAACACGGTCATGAGCTAGCAAACCAACCTTTCCTCTGCAGTAGCAATGCTGTTACACAGCAAGGTCTGTTCTGCTCGGGCAGGAACATTCCAGAATGTTACATTTACGAGCATGACAGAAACAATAGCCCGGGCTCCTGGCCCAGCCGTGGGGTGAGGGTGAAGCTGCCCCACGAGTGACACAGGAGTGGAGTACGTGTGGGGGGGCACAGAGGGCAACAGAACGCTCGAGTGCCCCGCAGAACGCTCGGGCCCCTGCATGCTCGTTTGGGTTTGCCTTGGGCCAAGCAAGCATATGCTAATGAAATTACACACACGCGTCAGCAAGCATTAGTGTACAAGAGGCTAACGCCACCGTGTGCTTCTGAGCTTTAGGAGCGAGTGAAGGCAGAGAAACCTCAAGCAGAGCAGAACACTAGACCTTCCTGTCTTAGCCAGCCAAGAGTGAATCCTTTCTGTATATTTTTACACAGCTTAACACACACAAACACACACACACACGCACGCACGCACGCACGTACAGACGCACACATGGCAACACATGCACACATAAATGAGAACATGGTTTGCACACACTGAGCACACACAATGGGGGAGGATAACAATGCTCACCTTTGGTTTTCTGTTCAGCAACCTGCAAGAGAAGGACAAAGACACGTTTCTCAGTACTTCATGTGTAAACACACTTAACATACATTATTTACATGCCATTTTCATTGCCGCGGTTGAATATTTATGAGCCTGCCAGCAGACAGGTACACAAACACCAACGCTAACATTTGTTCTCATAGCAAAGGTGAAAGATAGATAGGAATTTCAAAACAAACTCGGATTCTGTTTGCTCTCGGGAATGAACTGCTGGAACACGGCGACGGCACAGTTTTATTCAGTTTACTGTTTCGGTCGACATGAATGTATGGCTCTACAACGCTGCGGCAGGCTCGGGGGTTGGCAATAAGATGCCTCCGTCAGCACAAGAAAAGAAGGCAAAGAATTCAAAGTGAGGGCTGGGACCCAAACTGGCACGAGACGCACAAATGTTATGATGAGCGAGACACAAAAGGCAGACGGCACAGCCGCTCAGCATGACTCGACATGCTCTGCTGGAAGAGGGGAAGGGGAAGAAGAAGAAGCAGCAGGCGGAGGAGGGTGGTGGGGAAGGGAAGAGAGGAGCGAGGGAGGGAGAGAGAGAGAGAGAGAGAGAGGAGGGGAAGAGAAGCAAGCCTTGACTTCAAGGCTCTCATACACCCTGCCTCATAATCCAAATAAGAGGCCCAGCAGGCGCCTGCAGTAAAAAAATAAAAAATAAAAAAAAAAGTGCGCTGGCACGACTAGCGTCCTGGTAATCGAATGGAAATAGATTACAAATGGCTCTCTGTGCGGAAAGCAGAGGGGAGGAGGAGTGGGGGGGGGGGGGGGGGGGGGGTGGCGAGAGGCCGTGGGGAGGGTGGAAAGGACTAAACATGGCAAGGGCAGCAGTGGTAGTTAGCCGTCCTGCTAAACTTCTTAACACCATCCTCACCCCTGTAATGCTGCTAATCTGCCAGGACACCTGTTTGAGGGCTGGACCAAGAGCACCCTTGGCATGTCCGCTGGTCAGGCAGGGCAGTCAATGTGGATTTAACGGGGGGAAAGGCACTGCCCAAAGAGTGCTAAGGATATAATAAAGGCCAATTTATCTTCATTTTATAAGCTTAGTGTAAAAGAAATTATTACATCATTATTATTTCATGTAGAAATGATGGAGATGGAAATGCTAAGGGGTTGAGTCTTGGTTAAGAGCTACAGCCATTCCTTTGGTAGAGATTAAGAGGAAATGAATGAATATTGCAAGTAGTTTATTAGGAGCTTATTTAGCCTACTAGTTTATTAGTAGTTTATTGACACATATGAATATGATGGAATGAATGCATGACCTAGCTAGAAAGGGCTGCACTATGGACAAGAGAGATGCTACACACCTTTTTCTGAGCAGCTTCCTTCTTTGACTTTTCTTCTTGCTTTTTCTTTTTCTTTTCTTCCATCAAATGGTTCTCTCCTTGTGGTTTTAGCTTCTCTCAGCTGCAAAAACAATCAGAGTAAACACAGGCCTATTACTTGACATAATCTAAGAAAGCAAACTGCAGCTTTGCACAGACAGCATAAAGACAACTTTAGACAAAGGGAATCAAAAACCTGTTAGAATGCAAGCATAAAAAAATCTCTCCAAACCCCTATTGGCAGCAAATTTCTTGTCAAGGCCAATGACTACAGTCTCTTAAGATGCAATTTCCTTCATGGACAAAGTGCACATGGCCTCTACCAGCTCCAAGTGGCAGGGGGTGGGAATGTGAGATCAAGTACCTGGAGGGCCAGGAAAAAGTGTTTTATTTCAGCCCTTTATTTCCTTTGGCTGATGTGGAGCGAGTGTCCTGGAAACTATTGAAGGAATGAGAAGCGCCTGAGAGAGCAGGAGAGTGGACCCTGGCGGACAAAAAGGCCATGGAGTTCAGGGTCGGCACTCCACCCACCCCCACACACACACCATCTCCACCGTTGGTCATGAATTAAAACACTCGGTCGACACAATTTTATGCAAACAGGAGAAGGAGTGAGCAGGTGGCTTCAGCTTAAGAGTGAGAATGGAATATAGGGGAGGATGTGAGGTGGGTACTTTACACAGAGCTCAAGACGAGCTTTGCTCAACCCAACCAGTGACTTCTTTAGCTTGCATGGTACTTAATCTAGATATGGGGAAAAACTAGTTACAAAATCAGACTAAACAAAATACTCTTAGACTGAAACCGCTTGACTGACGTGGTACTCAAGGTACTACTCTTGAGTCTGCAACCTAAGAGCAACTGTCAAAATAAAAAATTTGGCCACAGTCCTCATACACTACTACAGAAAGAGCTTGTTTCCACAAAATGCTTGTCTGCATGATATTCACATCAGCTTGCTGGTCCAATGCTTTGGTTCTTTACCCCCTTTCACAGTCGTTTGCAGCTTTGAACAAGCGCTGTGCCAAAGTTACAGTACAATCCAGCCAATGCACTGAATCGAGCACTCAGAATACATCTCCTAACAAAGGTGGCCTAAAAGAAATGTTGCAGTGAACTTGTCCATGCCTCTTCCCCTCTCTCTCTCCCAGTTTCTTGCCTGATGTGGCTCTGCCCAACCGTCGCCATTGTTCACCCTGCTGCACAGCAAGGGGCCCCAGACCGCCTGGCCGGCACAATGAGCCATTGTGTTTTGTCCTCAGCCAACAGAGGGACACAAATCTCAAAGTGACACATTCTGTCCCCGAAGCACCCAACGCACCCTCACCCACCCCCTGCCCCTGTCACCCACCCCCACCCCGGGAGCTTGCCTCTATCTTCAGCTTGCCCGGCAGTGGCAGCTTGGCTTTTGGACGGAGCACTCTGTGTGTGTGTGTGTGTGTGTGTGTGTGTGTGTGTGTGTGTGTGTTTGCCTGTGCCTTTCTCTCTGTCTCACTCGCACTAATACACTGCTGCTCTGCTGAAGCTGTGCAGCAAGCGTGGCAGCAGTTCGGGCATGAATATATTAGTGAGCGATTGTAATACAGAAATGATGGGGAGTGCTTCCTGCTGTGTTGGTGGTTTAGTCGGGGAGGAGGTGTCAATCATCTTCGGTGGGGGGAGGGTGCTGAGTGACAGAGCAGGAGAGGGGAGAGGGGAGAGGGGAGAGGGGTTCCAAAGAGGGACAGTGCTGCAGGCAGGCAGGCGGCCTTGTAAGCGCGAAACGGTCAGATCTGCCCATTAACCAGCCCTGCACTCATCCCGGCCTCTCCTGCTTCGCAGCAAGCCTTTCAACCCACCGATTGGCTGGCCGGCGCCATCTCTAGTCCCGTGAGCCAATCAGATCCAAGGGCTTGGCTGACGGGCACTTCCTACCCCCCCTTCTGTGATATTCTCTGGCTCTGATCCAAACAGTGGGGGATGGTAAGCTGGCATGAGAGCTGTTTTGAAATTTCTTCCCCGTGTGTTTTGTGGAAGGGGACACAGGATCGTTTTTAAAAATACCCAGGACCCTTTGTGCTCTGGAATTTTCCAGACACTGCTGATTCCAGCTGTTAGTAGCCTGACCCAAACTGGATAAAACTCACCTCTCAGCAAGGCTGTTGCTATGTGGATATTCTGCCTCCTTTTTCGTTTGCGATTTTTTAAATCATCAGTATGGGAACGTTTTTGTATTGTGTATATCATGAGGATGTCACAGCAGTGGCTTAAAATAAAACTCAACAATTGTTTAAAACCTCCATATTGCACATTAGACATATTCAATCTTTTCTGTCTCAGCTGCTGGGTGATGATATCACATGAGTGATGCTGTTCATGCTATCCTATAACCATTATCAACAGATCTTGAGAATGATCCCATGAGGGGGTTAACTTTGGAGTAATCCTTAACCCACATTATAGAATATTAACCTTAAAGATTTATTGACAGACTGAGATGCACTGAGATGAAAGCTCAGCTTTAAATGCGATGAGATGAGAGGATCTAAGTCTTCCCCAGAAACAGAGGGCCTTTCCCAGGCCTTTAGTCTTTTAGGGGTTCCAAAGCCTGATAGTGTGGCCAGCTGCAGATACTGTTTCTGATTAGTGTCTGAGTAAAATAAGGGTTACACAGCCAAATAGATAACTTGAGATTAAAGATGTCCAACTCATGCACAAAAAGGTTTTACCCGGAAAAAAAAGAAGTTACTCCCAGGTTACATTAAGAGAGCTGAATTTGTCTATTTTCACAGGGATAACTTCTTTTTTACTGAATAAAACCTCAGTTTAAGCGGAATGGGCGATAATAGGAACTATGCTGATAATAGGCTTGCTTATGCTACATGGGAAGTGCAGGGAGATGTTACATGTAGGTGTTGGTCAGGTGCTTGGTGTGCTAGATTTGTTAGGATTGAAGGTGTTTTTGGAACAGGATGCATGTTTTTAAGACCTTCTTGAAAACAGAGAGGGATGCCCCATCTCGTGTAGCAAATGGTAGCTTGTTTCGCTATTGGGGAGTCACAAGGGGAGAACAGTTTTGACTGAGATCACCGTGTGTGAGGAGAGGGCAAGGCTAGCCAATGTTCTTTTGGCAAACACAACACCCAGGATGGGACATGGAATTGAGTTTAGATCGTCACTGTGTAGCAATCCTTTTTATTTTACCAAACCCTACATATCCTAACAATGCTTTGCCAAAACAACAGGAGTTGAGAATTTTACTTCATTATACCGCTGTGCTGTAATATGCACAATTGTTTGTAATTGTTAAATGAAAAACTGTGCCAAGGTAGGTAGGTCTAGTTAGCCCTCCTCTGATGAATCCCCCAGTAACAGACTTCTAAGAATGCTGTGCTCTCTTTATAGGACACACTGAACGGAAGCAGAACCTCAAGGTCGTCTGGTGTTTTTACACGACTCACAGGGGCCTAACTTGAGGCGTGAAAAATCTCCCATAGGAAACGCATAAAAAACAAAACAAAACAAATCCTTCGCCCCCCTTAGAGATACTATTTCCGCAAACAGAGAAACAGTGGATAGAACAATGGGAGCCAAAGAGATGTTGCAATATTACTTTTAAGCTGTGCACTTTAGCATCAGCTAACAGCAGGGGACTTCAGAGCAATGATACATTTCAACTGTCCATTGCACGAATGCGCTACCACCCGTCGAGAGACAGCTCTGAAGTATGAAACCCATTTGGCTGAGGAGAAAAATATACAGAGGTGCTGTGGCTAAGTAAAGATCTGGCCAAATGCATGGTGTGGAACCACACAGCATGTACAGGGTCTGAGGGAAAATGATGATGAAGTGATGATAGGCCGAGACGTCACATGAAACAAAACTGGCAAAACTGTACAGGGCCAAGTTCCCCTCAGAGAATGACACTGCATGGCTGAGCTTTTGGCAAGCGTGCTGCATAGGGAGATGGACAAAGACAGAGAGAGACAGACATGGGCAGACACAGAGAGGGAGGGAGACAGACATACAGAAAGAGAGAAGAAGACAGAGTGAGACAAAAAGAAAGAGAAAGAATAGCGACAGAGAGAGAGAGAGACAGAGACAAGAGAAAGAGCGAAAGAAAGAAATAGAATGGAGACAGAGAGAGACAGAGAGAGGGACACAGCGACAGGCAGAGAAAGAGAGCGAGAGACGGAGAGAGAAAGAACAAGCGAGCGAGTGAGCACAGGAGGTGGAGGAGGGGAAGGCTCCGACTGAAAGGTTGCAAGACGTTCCTGGCGCCGAGCCAGCCGCGGGCCTGCCTGCCTGCCATGACCGCCAGGCAAACAGAGCGCCGCGTGTTCCGCTCCGCTCGCCCCACTGCTGGAGCCTCCTTGCCCCGGCCCTCTGTGCGAAGCAAGCAGGGGAGGAGAAAATGGCCGCTTCTCCTCCTCCTCCTCCTCGGCCTTCCCGTGGCCACACATTAGCGTCCTGTGGCTGGGCCCCAGCCAGGCTTCCTCTGGCAGTGCCTCTCACCTGGAGCACAGGCTAATCCCCCCCCCCAAACACAGGCTACGGCTCACACTAGGCAGGCTTAACCAGAGGAAACAGCACATCGCACAACACAATGCACACAACTACGACGGCAACAACAAAAAAAAATGTTAGGCTATCACATGGTTCTTTTGTTTTGCAGAAGCTCCACGTTTAGCATTTTAGTTAGTGTGTGTGGGCAGCACTAGGTAGACAGAAAAGGGAGAAAAAAATAATCGGTCTTTTGTGAAAAAGGCAGTGTGTTGTTTATGCGTACTCAATCAAACGCAACAAAAGGAGGTGGTTTTTCGCTCTTTATTGCTGCAGGCATGAGATGGCACGCAGTGACAGACTAAAAATAACTGCTTTGAAGTTTCCAGTAATAAAATTACACTGAGGCAGAACCAATGCACTTCTCGGCTGATGTCCCCACAGAGCTGCAAATCAATCCCCCTGACAACAACCTTGGTACGTTCGCAATGTTAAAATTCTAATTAAATGACACTCACAAGGCTTGTGTACACTGGTCACAAATGCAGACATGCATTTACGGAGGCCATAGCATTCGTTGACTAATCTGGAAGGAATAGGCTAGTAGTTCTCAAGGCAAAGTGACCTTAAATAGCCTGTACCAAGAGAAGAAACACAAAACCACAGGAATCCACTGGCTTGCACTGACACTGTAGCCAGCACTAAAGCTCTCCGGAGCCCAGTGCTAGGATCTGACCAAGATCAAAACCAGAAATGGAAACTTGGGTCAGTAGAAAGAAGAGAAAAAGTTCTATAAAAACTCTAAATAGGCCTTCTACCAAGCTAAATAAAAAAGATGTTATTCTTGAGGATGCATTATATTTGCAAAAAATCTACGGGTGCATGGATCACTCTTAAGAGCACACCACACACAGAACCAAAGTGTCAGGTCAGCATCTAACATTCAACTGTACCATCAAAGTGGTGTGATAGGAGTGTGCATTGGACAAGCACATTGGAGTCTGTGGAATATAATGTTACATTTTAGAATCTTTAATTGTTGAAGGCATTCTTAGTATAAAATGTTCCAACACTCACTCACGTGGAGTGTCACGTTGAGAACGTGGGTGGCTTGTTTGGTTGCAGCAGCTTGTCTGTGAACAGACAAAATGTCAGCATAAAATCGACAGTGCCTTACACTAGCAGCATCCAACCGATCAGTGGAGCTTTTCAAAGATTTCATACTTGCTACGTGCTTCGTACAGCCAAAGAAAACAACACTAACTGCATTCTAAAAATGTCACCCACCAGAACCTACAAATCCCCTGTAAATGTCATGCCTGTGAAGAGCACTGAGTGCAGAGCAGAGAGAAAAAACTACCCAAGCAGCCCTGGTGACTGTGCCGAGTGACCTACATCTCATTCATTGGTGAACCCTCTGCCTTTAGGTCAACTTAGTTCACAGCCTTCATCGAAATCACTCTTGCAAAGTTGTGACTCATTCTTTAAGACAGGAGCCTGCCAACACCACACTAACACACATGTTCACATTTCTTTTTTCTTGATGCTCTGTTCTCTTACATTCTTGTAAAATCATCTAGTCACACGCTTTCTCAGTGATACAGAAATTGCACACCATTTTATGCAGAAAATCAAAGATTTCACTGCAATCGTCACTGCATTGACTAAATGACATTGCACCATCCTGCATATGCTGTGTTCTGACAGAGACGTCAACTTGCAGCAACTGTCAAAACAAGTACAGCAAATTGGGCTGGACAACTACAAAGACACTACGAGGATTGAAATGGACTCGCTCCCCTCCTCCTTCCTTTTATTTTCCTCCCCCCGTCCAACTATCCCCCATCCTCCTCTCCGTACTCCGTACAGTCTCTTTCTTGTGTTCTCAAGGTTACACACTGACAGCAACTGCACGAGCCACACATAGTGTGTCAGTCGATTGACTCTGACAGCCTGTCAAGGGTGTGTGTGTGTGTGTCTATGTGTGCGTGCGTGTGTGTGTGTGTACACGAGTGGGCGTATACGTGAAGTGCATGACCGGGAGAATCTCCACGTCCTCCTCTCTGGAGCGCAGTCAGGAACAAAACCAGTCAACCCTGCAGGGAAAGAGGGCTGACGCTGAGACAAGCGTGCCATTGATACAAGCTCTGCAATCCCGCTGCTCCAGAGAAACACAGAAAGTATGACACTGAGGATGTTGAGATATGGGATGTTGTGTTGGAGCAGAGCCGGGTCACATCTATACTAAGCACCGGCAGATTTAGCCAAGCTGTTTATTCCCTTTACTGCACCTACCTACCGGGCTCTCTGACAGAACAAGTACAAGTGTGCACGCAAAAGAATCATGCACGCACTTCTGCTTCTATTAGCATGCAAGAATGCACCATTACCCTCGCTATGTTAACTGAAATGCAAAGATCCCCACAAATCTAGCGAGGAATCAAGGTCATGGCATGAAATGTAGTAGTCAAATAAAACATTTGATCGCTAGATTATACAGTTCTCTGCATTAATACATCTGTACGGTGATCAAAGAGCAGCCTGTGAGATGTTTCCTAGCCCAGCTGACCCATGGAACAACGGTCAGATATTTGAGAAACTGAACTGCCTGGCAAACATAACATTGCATCTCTAAATGCCCATCTGAGAGTGCCCCATGAGACCACCCATTCCGGAAGCTTTCCTGCTGCCAGCATTTTAGTTTTACTTGAAAATGTTGGCCCCATAACACACCAAAACACACAAGCTCCGGAAAGTTCCAGAGGAATGATGAGTGTTTAATTACCGCCGTTGGGACCATGACAATGGTCTCTGCCTTCTGCGTTATGTGGCTGAGTCTCCCTTTCCCCCATTAGCTAAGCACGGGACAGGGAGGCCCCCGCCCCGACACAGGACATTCCCCTGGACCCTGGCCAACACACACACACACACACACACACACACACACACACACACACACACACAGCCTCGTCCTCTCTCCGTTCCCCACCCCCACGAGCACCGAGGCTCCCACCCATGCCCGTCCTGATCCGGCCCGCCTCTCACATGGAGCGCAGAGGCCGCCTCCCTCACCCGTTTCAGCCTCTTACATCAGAGAGGCTCCGGGCGGGACACTGCGCCCTACCCCCCCCCCCCCTCCTTCTCCTCCCTTTCCGAAGGGGCCGCTGTTTGGGGCTGCCTCTGAGAACACGTGTGTGCGATGCCTCCGCACACGCACACACACACAGACGCGTCTTGTTTCTCCTCGGCGTTGGGTTTCTCATCCCCCTCTTTTTTTCCGCTTGTTTTAATAGGCTGGCTTATAATGAGCCGAGCTGGGGATGTCTGGAGGCTACCTGCTTCCCCCATCTCCTCTCGTTCTCTGCACTGTTTAAACTCTAGTGTGATAAAAGCACACACAGCACAGCTGTTTTGGCTGCTTTATTATCCTGCTTAAAACTCACAGACACTGCTGAACACACATATAGGCTGTTTTTGAGGTGGGGAATGGGGTCTTCAAAGTCTCAGCTTTTGTTGCCTTAAATACACCCCCCCAGGCCTTTATGGTACAGAAAAAAAAAACAGGTGATCTATTCGGGCTACACTGGTTCTCTTTGAGGGGGTAGTAATGGCAGGCTTTAGCAGTTGCTGTGACTTGAGAAGAGATGGGAAGATCCGCAAAGCCAGGTGCCCTCATGCTGTTACTGGGTTTGTCTGTTTGTTTGCTTGACTCTGTTGAGGTCAACCGTGGTGAGGCTGAGCTTAAGTCCATGAATCAAGTTGGGCTCCAAGCACACAGTTCACCACGGCAGGACCCATTCAGTGCTGAAATATGCGCTACGCTACCGCTGCATGTGTATAGAGTAGGCTCACAGAGGCACTCAGTTAAGCCCAAGTTTTTAACATTTATTTGAATTTTTTTTTTAATTTAAGAAAGAAAACATGTGAAATAAGTTTGTACAAAAGAAGTACCTCCCCCCCCCCCAAAAAAAAACTTTTCATTAAACACTTTCTGTTGAGCTCAAAGACCGTAGTGCTCCGTTTTAGAACACAGTGTTCCAGAATGCCGATCAGCGCGCACATGGCAGCCACAGCGCTGTTCCGCCACAAAACGTGATTACAGATGAAAGGGCAAAATAAAAGTCCGCTGGCCCGGCAGCAAGCAGCTGTCTTAAATCACGAAAACACACGGAATTCCCCAACATGACTTTCACCGTGCAACCAACCACCTGCCCCTGATCACCGATTAACGGAGTCTGTGCACCAGAGCTCTGCTCTGCCACCCTGCCGTATGGCACGGCACTGAATCACTTAACTAAGTGACAGGAGCCCTTTTAGACCTTTTTAGTTCCTGTGAAAGCAGGAGGCACCAACAAATCCACCCCCATGGCCCCCTTTGCTGCACCCCCCAACCCCCTTATCCCCATCCTGCCCCCTGGTTGGTTCTCACCCATTCTTGGTATGGCAGCAGTCTGGAAGGGCCCCTGACCCTATGAGGCAGAGGGCCAGAGGTCTGGCAGCTGGAGAACTTTAAAGGGGGGATGGGATAGGGGGGGAGCCCCGCCACCAACCAACCAAGCAGTGCCCGATCCCAGGCGATGAGAAGAGATGCGCCGAGCTGAGCCTGGCATGAGCCGTCACACGGACGTGTAAACAAAAACCCTCCAATAGCACGCACACGAACGCGTACACGCATGCACAGCGGGGAAGCGCTTTAAGCATTCTCGGCCAACTCTGCCGTTTATTTCATTTCATCGTCCCACTGGTGTGTGACGGCGGAGATAAGGCTCTACTGACAGAGACGTCAAAAACAGGGAGGGGTGGGGGTGGGGGGGCGAGGAATTGAACGAGAAAATTGTGTACTTCAATTAAGACACGCGGGAAAGATATTAAAAGCTATATCCCAGTGCCTTGGGATAGGATGCGGCGGAAATGTGAGGGAAGCTGACAGTTCAATCAGAAACTCATATACCCCCCCACCCCTCTCTTTTTAAGGGGTGGGCATCCTTCAAAGTAAGGATGATGTATTTCATGAAGATAAGACGGCAGAATTGGAAATTATGTTTTCCATGTGGTCTTGATTATGGTTTTAGGCAGAAGCCTTCATTTCCTACTGAACTTCATTTGTTTTCATTTGTATCAGCTTAATCTCTAAATAGAAGGGCTATATCATAGAAGATTAAACATTTGCAATAGCTCCACAACTGATTCCTTGTGCAATGCTTATACCAAAAAAGATATGTTAATCCAACATGATCTAAGAAGTTGAAATGAAGTAACAAAGCAGTCTTTTAGTGCATTTTTAACCAACTGGGCAGGCTAGTACTCTGATGAATCGACATTGAGATGCCATTTAACTGGGGGTGTACATTAAGGAGAGCTAAAGCAGCTCACAAACAGAAATATGTACGTGCAAATAGATCAGAAGACATCAGCACACTGCGATTTACTCAGACGAAACAACTGAGGTCAATTTATCAAGGTGCATACAGTATAAAATACGATGACAACAAACAATAAACCTTCACTTCTCAACACTGCAACTTCCCCTGATAATATTTTATCACAATGCTGGTGAGTTATGAAAACATCAAGGCGAAACCTTACCCTCATAATTATCAATGGTTCACTGCAACTTCAATCTGACCATATTTAACCTTGCATACCTAAGCACAATGACCACGGCTTGTTTTATCATCGTTTACGGCTGGACGTTCAGATTTAATTGCAACTTAGAATGCAAACGGTGGGGCTTATTTCTGATAATGTGAAATATCGATGAGAAAGAATGTACTCCGGCAAAATAATACACTGCATCTGTGTAATGTGTGTAATCTATATCTGTGACGCAGTTATCTCAGCAAAACAGTCCATGAAAAAAGAGGACACACAACAGTAAAGTTAGAATATGTTTCGCTGTTTGGTGATATTTATTTAGATACGGTGATGTGTTCCGATGTGACAGCGGGCAATCACAAGCCCTGGATTTTGTGCTAAATCCATTTAGTTACGCTCCGACCGCAAAACCAAGACCAATGTCATTTTCAAACGGTGTTGCGGAGTCAGTGAGGGCAGTTCAGCAAACCCGATTAGCAAAATGCACTATTTACGGCTGGTGGCTTACGGAAAATCTAACAACCGCGTCAAAACAACAACCGTCCTCCACCCGTGTCATTGTTAAGTCAACCTTAAAAATACCGTTTTCAAAGGCAATAATTTAAAAAATCTTTAGAAAGAATAAAAAGCTATCAGTTGCTGTCTCTGCAGCGCCGTCTTGCAAGACAGAACACACAATAGCAAAATAAACTTTTTATCCTTACCTTAGTAATCACAAGTTGAGCTTTGGCAGCTTTCAGTATAGAATTGTTGCATGGCAGAAGGTGGTGCAGAAAGGCATTTTCTTGTGCCCTTTCCAAAAAAGTACCCGTAAGTGACAGATCAGTGGCTAATTTGAACGCATTCGCAGTTAGCTAACATTTGATAGCTAGCTGTTCAGGATACTGCGAATTTGCGCTAAGCAGCTTCATAAGAAAAATGCCGCGGTCGCCAACAATTATTCACATAGCAAGAAATGTTCAATACCAGTTTTAAAAATCAGCTTCAAAAACAAGACACGGACTCAAGCCTTGACGGGACGAAACATCACAACACTGCTGTATTTGAGGAAAAAATAGCTATCTACCAAAGAATGTAACGTTCGCAAAGTGTCATTAAAGCATCTAGCCAAATATTCCGACACGATAGTTTGCATCAAAAACCGACCGGTATGCAATTTATAGCTAAATGGTGCAAAATAAAGGAGGGCAGTATTAGGCTCTTCGCCGACAACTTGGCATAGGGCAACCGACGACGCTTGCAAGCTAACTCTAGTTTAAAGTGCAAAGGAAATATTTTGTTACGCTTGCTAGCTAGCTGAAAAGCTAGCAGGTAGGTTAAACTAAAACAACCGACTGACAATCTGGCTGCAACGAATGCAACTGAAAAAGAAATCCTGGAGAACGAATTCTTGAAATATCCAAATGCAAGTGCGGACAGTCCAAATAAAGCGTTCGCTGAATTCTTGTTGAGTGGCGCTCATGCAGCCATTTTGTTCAAACTAACAACATTCGCTGCCCTCCGAGGAGGAGGAGTAAAACAGGAAGTGGCCCGATACCCCAGCAGTCCTCCACGTGACCCTCACTGTGCAATGAAATTGCAAGACAGTCAGTCGAGCACCGCCCTTTAGTATCCCTGGCAACGGTCCAGGACTCTTACCACAGATAGTAAAATGACTCTGACACCTATAGATGTGAAAGATACTCATTTGATGGAGTTGAACATAATGTTAGTACCTCACTTTCAGAGTTTTTTCATGTGCACACAAAGGTGTGCACGTGTTTGTGCATCACTTTCTTTCTTTCTTTTTTTTTTTTACCTGACTTGCTTTATTTCCTGCAGTGGTTGCCTCATTCTACATAAAGGCAAGAGGGCTGTTCTTTCAGGGCCAAAATTCCTGTGAAGGGAGACTATGTGAGAAAGCATAACGATTCAAATTATTAAGCCTACAAGATGCCAATGTTCCACGCCCACTCAAGTGCACCTGCCATTTTATCCTTTTATGCCAGGTATTTCAAATGGTGCTTGACTATTAGGCCTACTTGTCAGATTTCCTTAATTGCTTTCACATTTAAGCTGCCGTTGATCGAAGTGCAGCAAACAAAAAAGGTCTGGCTGAAGTTGTGATAAAAGGAAATCCAGACGCAGGAGAAACCAGTGCATTCGGCAAATCTCTTTTTGTTTTTTGACTTCATTCCAGAATGATGACAAAATTCCACAGATGGTTTTCATTTTAGGCTTCTCTTTATAACCTGGAGAAGTGTTCTTTCTCTGTATCATCATTTTTCTCTGTACACATACAGGGTGGCCAGATGTCCCTATTTTCTGGGGACGGTCTCTGTTTTTGGTGATTTGTCCTTTGTAAAACATGCGAAAATTCACTTGGGCTCACCCTGGGTTTTGTTGCTAAAACATCACTTATTTTAATTATATTGACTACAGTTGGCTACTGAGAATGTCGCTGTTTGTTTTTTATTTTCTCCCCAGGAAAATGTCCCCCAGGTTTTATCACAGATATCTGGTCAAGAGGTCACTCTTAACATACACACATGCTTGTGCTTGTGCCCAGCCAATTCACATTATCCACACACACAAACTTTCCTCTTATTAACTGCTTCATCTTTTAAATACTGCCTGAATAAATAGGATATGGTCCACAGCCAAACCCAGAGAGGAATGGGCCAAGTCCTGATCCGAGCAAAGCCCCCATTCACCAGTCATTAAACGCCAGACACCTCTGAGACCCTGTCTGGTGTCAAATGATAGATGGGCCTGCGCTGTGTATTGATCATGAATAGACAAGTGCTCCTCGGGTGTGAAGATTATGCCTCTACTTGCAATCAAAATGCAGACAGGGACCGCCACGTTCATGTAAGTTGACATTTCCAAAGCCACTGCTTCACATAATATGCAGAATGACAGAGGTAATTATGCCAACATGGAGTGCAGGCAGTGAAGGCAAGAGAGAGGCAGTGAAGTTTCGAGTCGATACAGGCGTCTCCTGCTCACCCATTACTGGACAGTGGACACTATACCTTGCTTCTAGTCTCAGAATTTATGACGATATCAAGCAAGGAGCAAGGACACTTGGAACAAATAATCCAGCGTTCTCTGCGAGAAACATTACGCCGGTGAAGTTTAGACCCCCACAAGGAGAAATGATTAAACCCCTGTTGTTTTACACAGGGTGACATGGATTTGATAATCCATAAGACACCAGGGTACAACTCTGTAAAATAAAAATTACAAGCACCCGGTAAGGGCCGTAAAAGCATCTGTCACGGCGAGCAGAAGGACGAAATTGAAGAAGAAGCGAGAGGAGAGATAGAGCATGGTGCACACCGCTGGGATCGCTGCGCAGTGAGTGTTTTCATTAGACTCGGTAAAAGATAAGGATGAATTGTCCTCAGGAAGACCACAATAAAAAACCTGAGGGAAGCAGCAGCCACTGTTTACTGATGAAGCATAGACCTTGGCCACATTGTCACCCTACTGCTTTTCCTGTGTGTGTGTGTGTGTGTGTGTGTGTGTGTGTGTGTGTGTGTGGGGGAGGTATAAACAAACAAACCACTCGGTAGTAGGGAGCGTGAAGGGCTGTGCCAGGGTGCTGTGTGCTGTGGTGGCTAGGGTGGTGTGCAGGTGGTGGTGGGTAGGGTGGTGTGGAAGTGGAAGTGGAAGTGGTGGGGGTGGTAGTGGCTACGGTGGTGTGGCGGTGGTATGGAGGTGGTGTTGGTGGAGGAAGCTGGGGTGGGACGCTACTGTGGAACAGTGGAGAGAGGCGGGGAGCGGTGCAGCACAGCAGTGCAGCACGGTCGTATTTGTGAGCTTGTGTAATTTCCCCCGGGAGAAGTGTCTGAGGCAGGTAAAGGCCAGGGAGAATTGGGAGTGGGAGGGAAAGAGAGAGGGAGTGAGAGGGAGTAAGAGGGAGGAGGGAAAGAGCAAAAGACGACAGGGAAGAGGAACAGAAGGCAGAAAAAGAGAGAATTTATTGAGAATATTAGGAGATTGCTATCCTAATAAAACAACAGTAATACCTTCTCATTTCATAGCATTTGTTTCCTCAGAACAAGATTTTTCCTGGAAATATGTGATGTTAGATGTCTTCACTCTAGAAATAGTGAAGACCTTTTTCATGTTATTTGCACAGCATTTCCATTTTGGACACTAAGCACTTAATCATGGGCGTATATCTTGCCCTCAGGGTTTATTTGTGTAATCGCCTCCTGATTAGAGATTCTTTGAAGCAGCTAATTACAGTTCAGCTCCCAAAATGACCATTTCTCCAGTTCAGCCGCATTAGCATAGCAAAGCCTCTCTGTGTGCACACACGGGGAATGCCTACTGGTCAAAATAATCAGCATCATTAGAGGGCAACTCAGCATCTTTACAACGTCTTCATCACAGTAGGATCCTCCAGTCAGCTTATTGCTCTTTAAGTCTATGCGAGTGTGTGTGTGTGTGTGTGTGTGTGTGTGTGCGTGTGTGCGGATATCTGTGTGTGTGTGTGTGTATCTGTGTGTGTGTGTGTGTGTGTGTATCTGTGTGTGTGTGTGTGTGTGTGTGTGTATCTGTGTGTGTGTGTGTGTGTGTATCTGTGTGTGTGTGTGTGGATATCTGTGTGTGTGTGTGTGTGTTTGAGAGAGAGAGAGAGAGAGAGAGAGAGCATGTGTATTTGCATGGGTAAGTCTGAATGAGTGTGTATGCGTGTATGTGTGTGTGTTTCTCCCCCTCTTTCCAACAAACTCATTACAGGGAATAAGATCAGCGTGGATTTTATGGTGTTTTGGGAACTGACTGGTTAATCAGATTTATTGCACACTTAAGCTTAATTGATTGCCTTCACGGGTCCAAATGAATAATTAAGCGCTAACAAGCATAGTTTCTGTTTCATCAACCTACAAGCCTGCCTGGAGAACCATCATGATCCACAGGGAGAGGAGAGAAGACCTGTCAGTCAGACCACCCCAGCACACAGGTGCACTCACGCTTACCAAAATTTCAGTCCAGGACTGTATTAGGACCATACTTCTAAGTCCTCTGAAATAATAAAAACAAGTGTTTACATCCATAAAAACAATACATAACTTGTAGTTATTAAATGGCATATTAATTGAGCAAATGGCATTTGAAATAAGTAAAATTTTAATTAAAACTGTGTGTGCCCACGCTGATCACTCATCGGATAACCCTGTAAACTGCTGAGGTTTTTTTTTTTTACTATGGGTACTTACTGCCTAAAATAGAAGCTGCAATGAAAACCAAAAAAACTGTGAGTGTGTCACTCTGGCAACAGGATTACAATCGTCCCAACCGACCTTCAGCTGCTCTTGGTCAAATCAATATGATCATCAACACTGAACCCCCCGCCCAGACTCCCCCACACCCCTTCCATATTAACCCAGTTGAATCAACTCCCGGCCAACACCTTCCCTGGCAGTGCAACATTGATCCAGCTGTGGACTGATAGAGCCATTGCATGTACTGACACAAGTGTTGACTTGAGTGGGCTGTGGACAGCACTCCCTTGACTGGGGGGTGTTGGGGTTGGTGCTGGTTGTGTAGGCGTAATTTTTGTGTGTGTGCTGCTTATTCATATTCACATAAGTGTACACACATACACATACACGCAAACCCTCAGGACACACACATGAAAAGACACAAAAACACAACACAACACACACCACTAATGTGTCCTGTGCAAAACCCCACACACATGCATGCGCACAGAAGTGTTCGAGCAGCACAACCAAATGGAGCACATACACGTATGCAAACAAAAAGCCATAGTGACACTTAAACACGTTCATCGACCACATCTGCGCCGCTCCAATCAATAACAACATGCAGACTATTTGGCAAAAAAAGGGCAGTGCATTAATTCCACCTGCCCGTGTAAAATGTTACTGGCATATCCAAAGGCAAGCCCTGATATTTAGGAGTACATTAATAGAGGTTGGTGATGGGTTAATTCAGTTTTTGTGGCAGGGAAACAGAGGTGCTCTCTGGGCATTGGAAAGGGGGGGGGGTGGATTAGAGATGGGGAGGCACATAGACAGGGTGTTGTTTGGGAGCGATACCATCCCCTTTCCCTTTGGCCATGTGTCACTTTGATTAATGTCGCTTTCCTTCGGGTGACCCCCAAGGTCAGTGGAATAGTGGGAGCGCGGTGACGCTTTTTTTGCCGGGCCCGTGCGCCACTGGATGGGGGTAACCGATGCATAATTCACTCCCCCCAGGAAGCTCCTTGCCATGCTTCTAATCTGAAATGTAATCAAACTGCAGTGGCTTTGCGAGAGTAACTGGAGGCAGAGAGAGAGAGAGAGAGAGAGAGAGAGAGAGAGAGAGAGAAAGAAAGGGTCGATGCAGAGAGGAGAAAGGAATTACGTACCTGCACACAATCACACAGAGATGCAACTGTACACAATCACACTTACAGACACAAGAGAACATATAAACAGCGCAATAATGTGTTTCATTTAAACATATAAGGACAGCTTTGGTCACACTTAAGCTTAACTTAGTTAATCCCCATTAATCTATTTACATGATTTTAAAGGTTATGTTAACGCTATAGAACATCAGTCCATCCACACTTGCGAATGATAAAAAATAATCTAAATAGTGATATACGCCAAACATTTTTCCAAATAAATGCTACACAAAATAGCAATTGCTTGTATACATTTTCGGCTATGGGATGTATGCACACGTTTAGATTAAACCAGCCAACGAAACAAGACACCCACTCACACAAGGTGGACATTCCACATGCTAACACTCACTTTCACAAGTTATTCAGATGCACACACACCATTCAATCTGTCACACTTCCTGTGTCAGTGACATCATCCAACACCCCTAACACCAACACCCCCCTCCCCCCGCACCCCCTCATCACCATTTCCTCCCCTTTCTCTGGCAGTTCAATTCAACTGAGTCAGTCACTCACGATCACAACACGTCCCACATGCCAGATCGCTGTTTCACTCCTTCCTAAAACAAGGAGCCTGGCCAAAAGAGCGCTCTCTCCCCTCCTCTATCTTCCCTTCACAGTGCACCAATGCCGGGAGGACACAAACCCAGAAGGACGGTCAGGGCAGAGACAGAGACAGACACAGACACAGACACAGAGAGAGACACAGCCTGCCAAGGTTAGCGATCAGCCGAAGCTTTTTGTGCCGTTTATCGACTCGGAGAGGCAGCAGCTGTGGCTGTGGTGTGATGAATGCTTTCTGGGCACGTCATATGCTCTGTCTTTCCAACGGGCACACCTACATTCCTGTGTAAATGTCACATCAACACTGCAGCGCTCTGGCCAAGATGGCTGCAGCCCGTGGTCAAAGACACTGCAATCTCAGTCGCGGGTGTCTGTAATGCTCTGTGCTATCAATTTGAGACTGCCTCCCCTCTCCGCTCCGCTCCCCTCCTCCCCTCCCGTCGCCTTCTCTTCCCTCCCTTCCCCCTTCCTCTTGCTTTCTCTCTCTTTCTCTCTAGCTCTCTCTCTCTCTCCTTTCTTCTCTCCTGCTCCTTATTTCCAGGCAGCACACACACACACACACACACACACACACACACACACACACACACACACACACACTCCGGAGCGCCATGAATCTTTCATGCTGCCGCTCGCTATAATCCCTGAGGCGTGCTCCCCCGAGACCCACACACCCGCCTCCATCACCTTCCACCAGCAGAGAGGGACCGGCAGAGAGGGACAGATAAAGAGGGAGGGGGGCAAGAAAAGGGAGAGAGAGGGAGAGAGGGAGAGAGAGAGAAAAAGGGAAAGGGGGGGGGTACATAGACAGAGAAAGGAGGGGGGAAAGAGAGAGCGAGAGAGAAAGAGAAAAAGAGAGACGGAGAGAGGTAGAGAAAAGAGAGGAGGAGAGAAAGAGAGGAAGATAGATAGAAAGGAGGAGGTAGAGGAAGAGAGAGCGAGAGAGATGGAAAAGAGAGGGGGGGGGGCGCGAGAGAGGGAGAGTGAGAGACAAATTGAAGGTGTGCTGGAGGACTAGGTTTCAGAGCTGCAATTACAGGCCCTCCTTTGACCGAGGAGAGAGGCAGGCGTATGGGGGCCAAGACAAAGAGATTTCTGTTCTTCTCGTTCTCCTCCATACACTCGGCGTGGCGCGCGCGGCAAGACCCCGTCAGCTCTTTCCCCACCTCTACATTGCACCAGCCCTGGGCTCCACTGAGCTCCAGCAGCAGCAGAAGATAGAGATCTTGATGCTAACTGATAGGCTTGTCAAGGGATTGTCACACAAGCCAAAGACATCCTTGTGATGTCCTCACAGGGAGACCAGTCCAGACCACTGAGGCAAGAGCAATCAAGGACACACTACCACTACCACCACCATCCCTCTCTCTCTCGCGCTCTCTCTCTCTCATATTCTCTCTCTCCCTCTCTGTCTTTCTCTCTCTCTCTCTCTCTCACACACACACACACAGGAAGGGAAAACTAGCCCATAGAGACCCTGTAGGTAGTGCCACTGAACACTTGAAGAAAATGCAAAACAAGGCGTCAGACTATCCAAGATGCAAATAGGTCCCACACGGCCACATTAAACGCCTGACGTCTCAGTGGAGGTGATTCGCTGGTTGCGTGTCACTTCTACAGGTTCAGGAGGTCCCTCCCTGTGCTGCTGTGGGCAGTATGCGTATCTCACTCTGTTGCCTTGAGAGGGGCATGACTGGCACTAGTACTACAGGCCGATGTGGTGGTGGAGGGGGCGAAGGAGCCCTGCAGAAGGAGCACGTTAATTAACAGCGCGGACGTCAGCGACAACACACTCCTTGCGGAATGGATTAGCTTATGGAGGCTTTGCAACAGATTTACAGCCACACTGATTAAGAAGGGGGTTTGGGGCAAGAGAGACAGAAAGAGAGAAGGAAAAAGAGAGAGATAGAGAGAGAGAGAAAGAAAGAGAGGAGAGAGAGAAAGAAAAAAGAGAGAGAGAGCAATGCAAGACACAAAAATAGAATGTCATTAAATGCAACTTTGAACTGCCTACATAGCAAGATGTAAGACTTTTCCAAGCGGAAGTCAGGTGTTCCTCCTGTGACTCACCTGGCTGTGGGAGGTGAGGTGGGGTGGGGTGGAGGCTGTGGCCTCTGTGGCCCCTGTGGCCCCTGTGGCCCCCTAACCCACCACAGCCTTTCTGAGTGAGGGCCTTTCCCCCACTCCTCACACACGCTCCTGCCTATGTATTAGCAGCACCCACAAAACACAATTACTGTGAGTTATGACCCCGCCGCCCCGCTGGGTGGGTGGGTGGGTGCTGCCGAGGGAACGAGGGAGCGAGGGAGAGGGGTGGAGGAGAGGGAGGGAGAGAGAGATAGAGCGAGGAACTGACGAAGAGGGGTCTAGGAGAGGGAGGGAGAGAGAGATAGAGCGAGGGACGAAGGTAAAAGGGGTGGAGGAGAGGGAGGGAGAGAGATAGAGAGGGAGAGAGGGGTGGAAGAGAGGGAGGGAGAGGGGTGGAGGAGAGCGATGGAGAGAGAGAGACGGAGGGAGGGCAATGCATCAACTGCAGCATGGCAAACAAGCAGCGCAGCAGCGTGGCCATGCACCTACAAGCACCCCGGCAGGCTGCAGGGGCAAATGAAGGGGGCAGTGCCAATTTCACGCCTCCCTGCGCCAAAACCCCCTTTCCATTCCCCCCTTCTCTACCGCAACACTCACACACACATGCACACACAGAACTACCCCCCATACACACGCCCTCATACACACACAAACACACAGAACTACCCCCATACACACATCCTCATACACATACACATACACACACACATACACACACAGAACTACCCCCCATACACACGCCCTCATACACACACAAACACACAGAACTACCCCCATACACACATCCTCATACACATACACACACACACACACACACACACACACATACACGCACACAAAATTAAACCCATACACACACCCTCATACACACAAACACACAGAACTACCCCCATACACACATCCTCATACACATACACATACACACACACACACACACACACACACACACACACACACACATACACGCACACAAAATTAAACCCATACACACACCCTCATACACACAAACACACAGAACTACCCCCATACACACATCCTCATACACATACACACACACACACACATACACGCACACAGAACTAAATCTATACACACACCCTCATACACACACAAACACACGCACACACACACACACACACACACACACACACACACACACACACACACACACACAGAACTACCCCCATATACACACTCTAATATACACACACACACACACACACACACACATACTCACAAAGAATTACCCAATACACACACACACACACAAACACACCCAGCGAACACCCCCTCACTCCCACCTTCACAACCCTCCTCTCATGCTGGACTATGACAGCAGCGTGGCATGAAGATCCATCTCCAGCTAACAACCCAGCGCGCATAATAAACTAGGAGCCCCCAGACTGCCCGCCTGCCTGCCCGCCTGCCAGCCAGCCAGCCGCGGAGGAGCACGCACACAGGAGTGATCTCCCAGCCTCCGCCCCGCTGAACCACTCCAGGGGGGAGAAGCGCCGCACCACGTACCTGCACAAGGACAAAGGAGGGCACGGCGAATGTTTAATTACGAATGATAAAAGCCACTCTTTTTTAATCATTTGTCCGACGCCTTTGGAATAATTACTCCTGCGTTTTTTGAAGTGGCTTCTAATTAACAACACTTACTGCATAATGGGCTTCTGCAATTATGTAATCTAGGTGTACACAATGTGTTGACATATTCCCACCTGTGCTGGTGTCAACGCTAACATTATTCAATGCGTGTTTTATTTATCTATTTACTTTAGTTATTTATTTATCTCTTAAGTTGTGCCTTTCACAGCCGACACGGCTATTAGAACAAACATGTTTTCCTCCTTGTACGGCAGAGAAAGGCAGATTATTTTCAAGGCTTTAATTAGCATCAGCAGACTGCTGTTGTTTCTTTTATTCTGTCCTTCGTTTCTCTTTCTCTCTCTCTCCATCGCTCGCTTGCGTCCCCTCCCTCCATCCCCCTCTCCTCTCCCGTGTCGGTGCCAGTGTTGGCTGACTGCTTTTTGTAGCGGCGCTCTGTTTACAGCAGTACCACTGAGCTGGGCCGCATGGCTGCCTTTGTTTGCTCAGCCCCACGCAGTGACAGAGATAAGCCCCAGTGCCCTCCCAGCAGAGCAAAGAGGCGCCCCACCACCACCACCACCACCACCACCAGAGCAGAGCAGAGCAGACCCCCAAGAGCCCCGCCACAGACACACACAGACTCCCGTGGGACAGGGGCTCTGGGTGGAGAGGGGTTGAGGTGACTTACTGCTACGACACTGGGTGTCTGGCTGGGCTAGGCTGGGCTGGACTGTTTGCGTATGTGTGTGTGTGTGTGTGTGTGCTTGTGTGGAAGGAATGAGAGAGAGAAAGAAAGAGAGAGACAGAGAGAGAGAGAGAGATAGTGTTTGTTTGTGCATGTGCTTGTGTGTGTGCGTATGTCTGTGTGTGTGTGTGTGTGTGTGTGTGTGTGTGTGTGTGTGTGTGTGTGTGTGTGTGTTTGTGTGTGTGAAGGGACAGGTTTGTCTCTGGTGAGTGCACCACTCATCATTAGAGATATGGTGACTGCTGTCAGGCTGGGCTGGACTATTTGTGTGTGTGTGTGTGTGTGTGTGTGTGTATGTGTGTTAATGTCAGTCTGGTTCTGTGGACCACTTATCATTAGAGATATGGAGTGTGTATGTGTGTGTGTATGTGTGTGTGTGTGTGTTTGTGTGTGTGTGTGTTTGTGTGTGTGTCGAGAGACCGGTTTGTTCCTCAGTCTGGTTGTGTGGACCACTCATCATTATTGATACGGGGGAGCTCAATGTCCTTTTAGCTGGGCACTGTTGTCACGGGGACACCTCAATGTCACTCACCAAAAACAACAACAACAACAACAACAAAAAAACACTGAGCTTTAAACAACAAAGAGCAAAGCTTACAACAAAAACCCATGGCCAGCTTTTTGATCTACATAATTTGATACAATTGACCCATGGTACTACTACAACATTTTGGCAGCGGGTGTCTGGGTAGGCGCTGGCATGGTGCCCGCTGCCTTTGTGTGGTTGTGTGGCTGGCACAGGGAGCCACCCGTGGAGGCGAGGCGTGCGGGGTAGAAGCGGAGGTGTGCCAGTGCCATACCAGCACCGGTACCAGTCCAGCTTGACCAGCAGGAGCAGATGGAGAAGCAGAGCTGCCACAGACGCCGCGTGAGTGCCAAGTACCCTCTAATCAGACTAAATGGGCTGCCATGAATGAGCTGTGAAAGCCATGACCTCTCTCTCTCTCTCTCTATCTCTCTTTCTCTCTCACACTCTCTGTAGCCACCTCACCACTTGGCACACACGGGAATCTGCTTTCTCTATCCAGCTCAACTCTCTTTCCCCTTTTAAACACACAAGACATACACACACACACACACACACACACACTCACTCCCTCACTCACACACTACACATACTCACACGGTTTCCCGAATTAGCAGGAATTCTCACAAATGGAAATCCATTACGTCAAGATGCTGCAAATGACACATTATGAATGCACCAGAAGTGGCCTATTAAAGTCGAATCAGACATCGTCAATGCATTCATATCAGGAGACCAATCCCAGTTAAGTTAATAATGTGCAATCAATCATAGGTCACTTACCAGAAGGGCTAATGACACAGTGTTAAAGCAGCCCTAATCTGTTCGTCGACAGCATACTGAGCGAGGGGGAAATTAGAGCTGTAATCCACGTGTGTGAGAAAGAGACAGTGTGTGTGTGTGTGTGTGTGTGTGTGTGTGTCTGTGTGTGTGTGTGTGAAGTACTTCCAATAGATGGACTGTGCACAAATGTTCCATGTCCTTCATTTAAAGACGAAAGACGAAAGTGGGTCCAGATTTGGTGAGTGCTGGAGGGCGGGATTAATTGGATTCTTCGGAAAATTGGAAGCTGGGGTGTGTGTGTGTGTGTGTGTGTGTGTGTGTGTGTGTGTGTCCGTGTGTGTGTGTGTGTGTGTGTGTGTGTGTGTGTGTCTGAGTGTGTTCATATGTGTGTGTGTGTCTGAGTGTGTCCATATGTGTGTGTGTCTGAGTGTGTCCATGTGTGTGTGTGTGTGTGTGTGTGTGTCTGAGTGTGTCCATATGTGTGTGTGTGTGTCTGAGTGTGTCCATATGTGTGTGTGTCTGTGGGTGTGTGTAGGAGCACGTGGACAAGTAGTGTATCTGCATGCACTGCATGCGGGTGCATATTAAGTTCTCTTCAGTTTACTGAATTAAAGAGGACGGATGATGATGATGACACATGTAAAGCACATTTCAGCCTCTGCTATTGTTTGCATTACATCATTTGGAGAGAATCCCTTCAGACCCTGCTGCCAAGCACTGTGTTGGGGACAGCTTGAGAACTAAGGCACTAGCGAAGATAACATAGTGGAAAACTGGTGAACGAGTAACACTTTCCCTGATCTGAGATTTGAGGGTGCATCACTGACAGTCTGTTAGCTCTGGAAAAAGCCTAAGATTGGAAGAAAGAGAAAGAGAGAGAGAAAGAAAGAGAGAGAGAGAGCTAAAGAGAAAGAAAGAAAGAAAAAGACAGAGCTAAGGAGAAAGAGAGAGGCAGAGAATAGGATACACACACACACACACAGACACACTATAGAGAGAGAGAGAGAGAGAGAGAGAGAGAGAGAGAGAGAGTGTGTGTGAGGGACCACATAAGGAAAGAAGAAGGGAATAATTAACTCACACTGTTGGGTGATTCACGCTATCTAATTTGTTGGCACTGTGTGAAGAAAGTAGCTGATGAGCTTTACCTCGTACCCTCTCCATCTCGTCCTCCTGATGCATCCTCCCCTTCCCCCTCTGCTCTGATTGATCAATGTAACGACCCTAGCAGCTCTGTTTAATTGAGTAATTGGTAACAACATCCATTCTGCCTGCTTGCGTGCTCTCTTTGTTCCACTGTGTTACAGGTGTGCTTGATTGGGGGCCATTTTAAAAGGCCTGCCTGTTGCACCAGCGGAGTTGTTCCCCTCCTACCAGGGTTTTGGCTTTGCATTGTGCGCTTAGTAACCTTGACTCCTTTTGATTTCACTTCACTACTGACTGGCACCTCATTTTTTTTACTCTTATTCCTTATTTCAATAAATGTACTCTTTATTTGACATGTGGCCTCCCTTTTAGGTTGCGCTGCTTGAACCAGTGGTGTAACACTAGCCTGGTAAACCAGCCCCTCGTACTTCATTTTATTTGGTACACAGGGTCTAGCAGTGCTGTATTGAGAAACATTTTCTTCCTGGAGGTATGGACTCTGCTAGCAAGTGGCTTTGCCTTTACCCAATCGCTAATATCTGGTCGTGACATATGCAATTAGCCTGCCTACTCACTACAATTCAAACGTAGCACACAAAGTCAACGTCATCACTCACAAACACTCCCTCTGTTCGCTGATTGGCTAGGCACAATTCTGCCTAAGACAGCAATGTCAGTGAAAGCACTGCCAGACCCTCTGTACAAAATGAAATGAAGTACAAGGTGCGGGTTTACCAGGCTAGTGTTACACTACTGCTCAAGCAGCGCAACATAAAAGGGAGGCCACAAATAAAGTGAATTCATCTGGATGTCAAGTTCTTGCTGGTGAAAAAAAGAGACAGCGAAATACTGAATCTATTGTTACCTCCACCAAGGAGGTTTTTTTGCCCACATTTATATGTCTGTCTGTCTGTCTGTTTGTTTGTTAGCAAAATAACTCATAAAGGCATGTATTGATCTGAAAATTGTTGAAAATCAGTTCATTGGTTACCTCACAAACATTGGAAAATTAACATGGGAAATCCCATTGTGTAACACCACTCGCCTCACAGATACAACAACCCTGTATTTCTAAGCCAGGTTATGTCAGTGGCCAGTCAAATTTTATCTAAATGCCACCTCCACAAATCCACTTACCCCTTCTTTGAAAAAGCGCCCTTGGGTGTCAGTTACAATTATTATTTATTGCATTTCTCAAATCAGTGCCTATAGTCTGTATACAGTATGTAGTCATATACTGTATGTCTATATATACTGTATGACTATTTTTACCGTACTTTATTATGTGTTTGTGTGTGTGTGTGTGTGTGTGTGTGTGTGTGTGTGCGCGCATGCACATCTCTGTGTGTGTGGGTGTGTGTACTGTGTGTGTGTGTGCATGATTCTGAGAATACGACAGAGAGTAATCCTGCCTTTAGGTGCTTCTAGCCAAGGGCCACCCATTATCAGTTCCCTCCCCTAACATCTTAATAATTTATAAACACGCAACACAATGGGGGTGAATAAAAATGCATTGATGTTAAGGTCAGACGCATTTAAACCTGTCTCTTTAATGAATTGACAACAATATGAGACGGTAACAAACTGAGATGCTCTATGAAAATAATTATGCTCCTAATAAAGTGTAATTATGTTTGATTATAATGTTGGTGCCACTACAGTATAGTGTGTGCACTGCCTCTCGCTTCCCCTGCCCTTTGCATGTGCTTCTCCACTAACCTCTCAGCATTTCAAACAATGCCTTTTATATGTACAGGCAAACCCCATTCACACATGTGTGTGTGACACACACACACACACACACACAGATGCACGTGCACACACACGCACACACCCAACACACACACACAGATGCACGTGCACACACACGCACACACCCAACACACACACACAGATGCACAGGCATGCACACACACACACACACACACACACGCACACGCACACACACACAGCTTCCAGCGACACCATGGAGATCTCTCCATTCAGAACCTGTAATTATAGTCTCTGAAGATAAATCAATTAACATGAACATATAGCCTTTAATTTAATCCACAGCTAATTAAAGTGGGCTATCAGGGAAGAAGCGGGTGGTTGATGGGTGGGGGTGGGGGTGGGGGGTGTGAGTGGTGTGTGGTGGTCGAGCCATGGGAAGCGCACGTGTTGTGTGTGTGTGTGTGAGTGTGTGTTTGTGTGTGTGTGGTGGCACGTGTGTGTGTGCTTGTGTGTGTGTATGTGTGTGGGGGCACGTGTGTGCGCGCTTGTGTGTGTGTTTGTGTGTGTGTGTGTGTGTGTGTGTGTGTGTGTGTGTGGTGGCACGTGTGTGCGCGCTTGTGTGTGTGTTTGTGTGTGTGTGTGTGTGTGTGTGTGTGTGTATGTGTGTGGGGGCACGTGTGTGTGTGTTTGTGTGTGTGTTTGTGTGTGTGCCAGTGCTGAAAAAAAAGAGGGTGTGCATTCCGCCAGCAGAAAGAGGGGCCCTCCTTTGTTCTTTATTTAAGAGGGGAAAAAAAAATCACACAAAAACAATGGCCGCCAAAAATAGAACAAACAGGAAGCTGTTGTGGAGAGAGAAAATGGAGGCGAGGGACGTAGGAGGCCAATGGGGAGAGGGGTAGCCTATAGTATTAATGTCTGCTATGCCCAAGGACAGAAAAAAAGCCTGGATACCTGTCTGAAAAAAAAAAAAAATGCCTTTGTGAGGAAAAAAAACGTCCCCTTGCCGCCTCTGTGGCAATATCTGAGATTTCTGGCTCTCTAATCTTGGCCTATTTGCATGGCGTGCCACTGCGGCAGCGGCGTCATCAGACCGTGTTAGCGTGTGTGACAGCCCAGAGAGGAGAGGAGAGCCCGGGATACACAAACAGGCATCACCGCAATCTGCAGCAGCTGGCGAGAGAGGGACACGCTGATCACAATCTCCCCCTTTTTCAATTTAGCGCCACAGCTGAGCGCCCCGCGTCTCTCCCGTATCTCTCTGTCTTTCTCCATCTCTCTCTCTCTCTCCCTCCCTCTCTCTCTCTCTCTCTCCCGGACAAATGGAGTGGAGTGGAGATGGAAGCGCCTGTCCAATCCCCCCCTTGAAATTGTTCGGGACAGCCGAGGCTCGTTCTTATCACTGAGGGGGGAACAGGAGCATCTGCAAGCCACCGTGCCCCAATAGCTGGACTCGCAACAGGGCCTACATCACATAAGCCCCTTTCAATTGAATCATGAAGGAATCTGGGTAAAATGTCCAATATATTTTGTATCTGTTATTTCTGTTACCCATGACTATGGGTATATCTCTGTGTACCACTGCATGAGTAGATTCCAAATGACAGACTAGCTCTGCAGATGGTGATTGAAACCCATTAGCGATCAGCCGCACTGCAGCCAAACTATAACAAAGCCTTCTGTCACATACAGTTGCCTAATGCATATTAATTTAGAGTGGGTCTAAGGGTTACACCCCCTGCTGACCTAAGAGTACTTACTGTTTGATCATTTCCCTCACTAATTTAGAGATAGGGGTGAATCTCGTGTCTCTCCCTTGGTGCCCATCATTGAAAAAAAAGCCTCCTGATTGAACATCCTAACTGAGTCTCCAGAATCATGTGGTATAAAATTGTGGGATAAAATTACCATCAATCACTGCATGTCTATGTGTTGTACAGTATGTATACGTATACCTGGCCAAAAAATCTGATACTGGGGTTACACTTAATTTTACTGTTCCTGTTACATGAATTAGATACAGTGTAACAAAGTGTGTAACAATAACATTATGTACTTACACTGTACCATAGGGTTAGGGTTAGAGTTAGGTATGTACAGTGTAAGTACATAATAATACATGTTGTTTTGTGTAGATACACTAAAAAAGGAACCATAAAATAAAATGTTACCCATTCTCATTCTCATTCTGATTGTGATTTAAGTCGATGGATAAACGTGCCCAAAGCAGGGTGGTCTGATATGCCCCAGACGGATGCTGAGACTCGGCCTGAGGGGCGTTTGCATTCATGAGGTGGCGTTGATGTGTGGCACATGGATTAAATCCCCCTCTGGTTGATGGGCTCTCTGCCGATCGTTTCCCTCTCGAGCTGCCCCCTTTCTGAGGCCTGAAAAGCGAGAGGGTCTGCTGGCTAGCGCTCGGGGGCAGCTCTGCTCAGCTGGCCACCATGAGGCATTTATCTTCATCTTGGATCTGTGTTGCAAATGGATTTGGGGAGGGCGGTAGGAGGGGGGAGAGGGGGGGAACTGCAGGACAGCGGTAACAGGTCTGCGGATTAGACGGCCTTTCATTGGCATTAGTGTAATTAAGCCTGGAGATTAGTCCTGCAATGCTATCGATTTTCTCCTTTTTCTTCCCCAGCAATTGGGATTTAAAAATAAATAAATAAATAAATAAGGTAACACCCCTCCCCCCACTTCACAAGCCGTGGTGACAGACCAGGGTCTAGATAACCTTGAACTACAAAGAATGCAAAACAAAAACACATGAGAAAGCAGCACATCGCACAAAAATCGATTCGAATGAACTTTAACACCAATTCCTGCTGCTCGCCTCGAGTTCTGGCTGATGTAAATAGCAAATGTACAACGTGAGCATACAAAAGAAATGAAAAAAATGAAATGAAAATCAGTCTGCCCTCTAAATGGCCTCTAGGGCTCATGAAGTCACCATTAATTCTTCAAATCTTATTAGATATTGCAATTATTATTATTATTTGGCTAATGAAATTCCCCCTAAAGTGGGCTGGCTGGCTTTGGGTGCCCGTCATGTTGGCGTAGAGTATCGGCGTAGCGACAGGCTGCCCACAGGGCAACGGGCAGCAGCAGCGCCAACGCGCCAGCCGAGCGAGCGAGCACGCGGCTCTCTGATGGTTTCCTAGGCGACGGCAGGCAGGAGATATAGAACCTGCCAAATGGAAAATGTCAATTACAGTAGATATGTAGATACGGGGTGGAGGGAGTGGAGTGGAGTGGAGCGGGTGGAAGGGGAGAGGGAGAGGGAGAGAGAAAGGAGATGGAGAAAGAGATGGAGGGAGGGAGAGAGGGACAGAGGGAGGGAAGGAAAGAGGGAGGGTGGGAGGGAGGGGTGGGTGAGGAGAAAAGCAGAGATGAGAGGCTGCGTTCTGTCCACCGTGCTGACAGAGAACGGCTGTCTGCTTCTATCACATTACCATTTCTTTTGGAGAAAGAGCCCGCTGGAGGATCATCAAATTCCTTCTACTCCCCTCGCCTTCCCCACCTCATTTCAGTAACCTCCCCACCCCACCCCCAACCCCCCCACTTCTACCTTTTCACAGTCTCCTCCAGCACCTCCACCTTTTGCTGGCAATTTGATTCAGCCGTGGAGATAAGGTCACAAGAGCAGAGCAGGGAATAGAGGCAACCATTCTTGTATAATCCAAACATTGATCTCTTTCCATGTGGTGAGGACTGATTGTAAAACTCCATCACCAGGTGCCTGTGAAGGAAGCAGGGAGGAGGAGGGAGGAGGGAGGAGGAGGGTGGGGGAGGGGAGAGGAAGAAAGGCAGGTGGAGGTGATGCTGGTGGGGTGTCTGAGGAGGGGGGGGGGGGGTGTTTGGCGGTGCTGCTTGTGGCTCTGTGTGCAGTGGACTGACCGATAGCAAAAGATACAGTAACTTGGGGGGGGGGGGGGGGGGGGGGGGTATTCACTGGTGCCAAGTCTAATTGTAGCCCAGTCCAGCAAACAAGTTTCACGCTTCAATCCAAAATGTTTCCCAAGCCTGAGGCACCTATTCTTCAAGCTATAGTGGTTGAACAATGGCTGTGTGGCCATTTTAATGGAGGGAGAAGGGGCTACAAAACATTTTTAACCACATCTAATTTAAAGCTGATATGAAAATGGCCATAGTTGATATTAAAAATCTTTTTTTTTCTCTCCTGGAGGATGGGATTAAAATAGTCAATATCCTTCTGGCATCTAGTTTAATCAGAGAGTAAAGGGTTTAGAAATGCAATCAAGCAAACCTTTAAACATGAAGAGCCTGCTGCCAAAAAAGTGCCAATCAAAATCCCTCGTCTTATTATTGTCTTGTAGAGAGCATGGGCTGTAGGTTGACCTAGTTCTGATGACACCTCCACAAGGGAGGGAGAAAGAAATAGAGAGAGAGAGAGAGAGAGAGAGAGAGAGAGAGAGAGAGAGAGAGAGAGAGAGAGAGAGAGAGAGAAAGAGAGAGAAAGAAAGAAAAAAATATATATAGAGAGAGAGAGAGAAAGAGAGAGAGAGAGAGAGAGTGTGTGTGTGTATGTATGTGTGTGTGTGTGTGTGAGAGAGAGAGAGAGAGAGAGAGAGGGAGAGGAAGAGAGAGACACAGCGAGAGTGAATGGGTGTGTGAGAGAGAGGAAGAGAGAGAGAAAGAGTGTGTGTGTATGTATGTGTGTGTGTGTGTGTGTGTGTGTGTGTGAGAGAGAGAGAGAGAGAGAGAGAGAGAAAGAGTGTGTGTGTATGTATGTGTGTGTGTGTGTGTGTGTGTGTGTGTGTGTGTGTGTGTGTGTGTGTGTGTGTGTGTGTGTGTGTGTGTGTCTGTGTGAGAGAGAGAGGGAGAGAGAGAGAGACACAGTGAGAGTGAATGTTTGTGTGTGAGAGTGAAGAGAGACATAGAGTGTGAGAGTGTGCGTGTGTGTGTGAGAGAGAGAGAGAGAGAGAGAGAGAGAGAGAGAGAGAGTGAGTGCGAAAGAGAAAGAACGCACATGAAAATGCCGTGGGTGTTCAGCCGAACAATCTGCCATCTCTGTTTGTCAAAGGTGACGGCTGCCTGCAGCTACACATCATCCTCATTCATTATTGCTCTGCTTTTGGTAATGGCACCTCATCTGCATTCGTGATTCAGTCATCTTCTCACATAGCTATCTCCCTCACAAGCATCCAACACCCACGAGCAAGACGTGACTGAAGTGTGGCTGCATTGATTTTATGTAATTAATAGAGCATGTTTGCTATAGGATGAAAGCTAAATCACCAGTAATTGGGGAGAACTATAAAAATCCAATTTTCAGATAACAAAAAAAGCAAACAAACACAGTAAATGCCGTCTTTTATTTAGATTCAGACAGAATAATCCATTCCGTATATCTGCCACTATTACATGGCATTTCAGCTGAGGTGATGTTTCAGCACTACTTGTACTTCTGAAAATGCTGTGTTGCTGCTGCTAGCACCTGCAGCTAATTTACCAGTGCTGCGCTGATTGAACAGGACTGAGGCTAGGACTACCTCACAACAGTTTCAGACAGCATACACATACTCCAGAGACCAATTGCTGAGAGGGGAAAAAGGCCGCAGGCTAAACATTGAGACAGTCTGTTAGAAATAAGCTATCAACAGTGAAAAAACATGGATAGAAACATCATTTGCAATATCACCAAAGAAAGCATCATGATTGTTTTTACAGCCAGCAACATTATTATTCTGATGCAAACCCTGTGTGGCCCTTGAGAATATTCTCAACCACCAGTAGAAGTACCACACACTGTTAACTTCTATGTAGGGGATGCTTCTTTCTACTAGTCCAGATAGTTGCAGATAATCTCCAAGATCTGTCTATACTGTCCTACAAAGGCAAAGTGCAGTAACTACACGTACATTAAAACTGTCCTACTGCCCAGGCAAACATGTTGTTGGTACGATAACGGTAAAGCTTATTTGTACTTTCTTAATAGGAAGAAACACAAGGTTTGGTCACATGACAAAAGTGGTGTTATAAAGTCAACTTCCAGTTGAAACACAATATGTAGTTACTGCCTTTTCGCTTTGTAGGGCAGTACAGGGGGAAATACATGGTGCACCATGTGACATAGTAAAAGCAAGCTGAGTACCAAGATGAGGTATACTAGCCCACCCTGTGGTCTGGGAAACACACACACTCCCTACTAAGACTGTGAGACATTAGTGGTGGACTCTTGCTCTGGGTGGAATGGAGCACGGCCTCGTGGGAATTCTAAAAGGAGGGGATGCCGTTGAGGGGGGATTGTGGGTAGAGCGCGGAGTGGTAAATAAATCACCCAGCCAGAACATGAGATGGTACCTCCGGGCGAAACGGACGAAAGGACAAAGCTGAAGGGACCAGGAAAAGGTCAAGGAGAGCAGAGGCAGGAAACGCTGTGGAAAAGGTCGCCCATAACGTGTGAGAAGAGCTGCCTGTAAAAAAGAATGATATCACCACCAAGGAGAGAGTGGATGAGAGGGAAAAAGAGAGAGAGAGAGAGAGAGAGAGAGAGAGAGAGAGAGAGAGAGAGAAGAGCAATACCCTCAGTTTTTCAGTAATGTTGTAAATCTGGCCTCGAGGCAAGTAAGTTTGGAGTTGTAATTCTTCTACAAAGTCACACAGACACAGGGAAAAGTAAACAGGCTAAGCTGGGTAAGGGGAAAGTGTGAGATCATTTTATTAATGAGCTTCTGATGATATTTCGCTATAAGCACAAGCAAATATGGATACACTGACACTGATTTAAAAAAAAACAATCAGATCTATCTGTGGATAGCTCAAACTGCACATAAGATTAATATTGTGATGATTATCACTGTCGTCATTACAAGCCTCATTATGATAGGCAATATTAATGGCAATAATTTGATTATTAATGTAGCTAATTCATAAATTCCTTCAATTTAATGACCTTCATCCCCAGTATGCAGGCCCTACATTACTTTAAGGAAAGACCAATTACCAGCATCGAGACAGAGAAAGGTGAGGAGTATCTTTCTTTATCACAGAGGGGGGGGGGGTTTCTTTTGCCTAATTCTTAGAATAATCTGTTTAATCTTACCCCGTCGCAATTGATACATCTATTCCTTTGCGCACAATTTATTAGCTAGCTTGTGCACAGGCCTGTAGTGCATTACTGTCAGGCTAATCCAATTAGCAGAATGTATTGCATGGGGGAGTGTTGTGTGTGGTGTAGGGGGCTACAGGAGCAGAGTTGGAGAGCAGGGGCTTGCTGAAAGGGATTGAGGGGGCCCACGTACTGTATGCTCGCTACTAGCCCTGTCGGGGGTAAGAGCATTAGCAACAGCAGCACGACCGCACCACACGCTTTTATTACCATTATTACCGCCCCTGCACAAACAACGCCGGTGATTTCGGCGAGGCCCAGGAGAAGCTGTGTACACAGTCGAGGACGGGTGATCATGAGGCCCTTCACGAGACCAGCTCGGTCTCACACCGCAACACATCCCTTATTCCTCCCCCCGTCGTCTCTCCTCTCCAACGCTGTGACAACTCCTCTGTTATTTGCCACCCACTTAAAGAGCTGCCTTCATTTTCAACCAGTGATTGGCAACCTGGTGCAGAGGCTACAATTCAGTACAACATATTATAAATCACCTGGTTCTACCTGTGGGCTTCATGCAGGTAATTTCACTGATTAGCTCTTCTACCTGCATTGTAAAAAGAGAAGCATTGAACCAACTTAAACAAAAATTAAGTAAATTATGAACATAAATGGCAAGTTAAACCAGTGTAAAACAATCTATGCAGCACATTTACTTAACGCTTTAAGAGGCACCCCTTATTATAACTTTGTTGTTACCAGAATGGCAATGACCAAGTTGTAATGTGTTACTAAAGACTTTCCGTAATGTCATAGTAATGTTGTAGTTACATTCTTTCCAGTAACAGCATTTACAGCGTTGCGCTGCGCTACGCTAGTAACAGCGTTGCGCCGGCGATACGGTGACCGCTAAAGGGCTACTTTTTTAAATCACTTCAACTGGTTGTTTCAGTTGGTTGCCTTATGTTTTTTCTGAAGTAAAACAGCATTTTTAACAGTGTGACTGAAGAGTTGTGCAAATTAGAATCAGCTTATTCAGCTGATTCACGTAACTCATTTGTACTTATTTTATGTGTTCATATGCTTTTATGTATTTTTTTTTTTACCACATACTTATTTTACTTTTATCCTTCTACACTAATTTTATCTTTGCTTTTACATATGTTTTGCTGCTTTTCTATTTGTTAAGCACATTGAACTGCATGTATGAAATGTGCTATAAAAAAAATAATGTGGTACCGATGGCAGCTACTGAAGCCAGTTTGCCCATCACTCCTCTTAGTCCCCATCCAACCCAACCGGGACCTTTGGGCCACAGATTTGAGCTGGTGTTGGTTTACAGCTCCTTTCCTCTCCAGTCAACACAGACATCATTTCAAATGGACGACGAGTAGCCCATGAGGAGCCACGGCTCTGCTTGGATATTCACCGCGCAGTCTATTCCCACAGGTTGAATAATGCATTTGGGGGAAGGCTGGCTATTGATTGCCTGATGAAATTGAGCGGGGGAAGTGCCGCGGTGTGGTCGATGCGTAAGTGAATGAAAAGCAAAATGCACACCCCGACTGATATGATGTGCAGCCGAGGGGTGGGGGTGGGGGATGGGGGATGGGGGTGTGGGGTTGGGTGGCAGTAACTCAATGTTCGCCACGTCTTTCTTCTCTCTCTTCACTTTCTCTCTCACTTGCTTTCTTTTTCTCTCTCGTTCTCGTTTTCTCGTTGCCACTCACTGCTTTATCTCTCTCTCTCTCTCTCTCTCTCTCTCTGTCTCAGAGAGAGAAAAACACATATATTACTATCAAGCTGATAACGACTCTCGGGCCTTCCTCCCGGCCTCTTCCCTGCTTTTAGCATGAGAGATGGAGAAGGAGAAGGGAGGAGGAGGAGGGAGAGGGTATGAGATGCAGGGGTTGGAGGGGTGGGGGTGGCTGCTGGGGGCAGAATGATGAGGCGTGGTGGGGGTTGTGTAGCTCTTCTGACGGACGTGCGGATGGATGGATGGATGGATGGTTGGATGGAGGGAGGGAGGGAGGGATGGAGAGATGGGGAGCGAGCAGGAGCAGGAGCAGGAGCAGGGAGAGCCCATTTAGCATCGCCGTGGAGAGCCCTTCAGCATTGTTTCCATTCAGCCCCTGCAGACGCACTTAAATAATCACCGCCTTTGTTCCACCGATCCTTGGCCAACGTGACACTGCTGCACAGAAGGGGAGAGAGAGAGGGAGAGAGAGAATGGTGGAAAGGAAAGGTAGTGAGGAAGAGAGAGAGGGAAAAGGGAAAAAGGGGGAGAAAGAGAGGGAAAGAGAAAAAGAGCTAGACAGAGAGAGGGAGGGAGAGAAAGAGACGGCAGGGAGAAAGAGAGAGAGAGAGGGAGAAAGTGAAAAAGAAAGAGAAAGATAGCCAGAGAGGAAGGGAGAGAGAGGGAGTGAGTAACAGAGAGAGAGGAGGATGCGAGCGTGGCTCTCTACGGTCTCACTCATAAGCTATTATCAGCACCGCATGATGGTTGTTATTCCAAGGGCCTCCATACAGGGCTCATTACTAATGTCTGGATAGCAGACAAGGGGCCAGTGGCACTATTGTTCATGCAGGCTCTTCAAAGAATGCCACCCTCTTCACCATTCTTTTCATTAGGGTTTTGTAATGGCTAAAATGAGCAGACTAACAGAAATGACAGTGAAATATAATGTATAGCGCATTCTAGAAGGTTTTAATGAGGCCACTGAAATGAAACCCAGTTTCTCCTTCTGTTTGTATATTATGTGGTTACACTTGTCTGCTACTGTACTGTTTTCCTATGCTTTACAATGTTGTGCTGCTACAGAAAGTACACAAATATCCTCTAAGTTGTAAAGCCACTGCAGACAAGCACAATCACATACATATAGCCACAAACACACACACACAGAAACACACACACACACACACACACATGTACACACACACAGACACACACACAAACATACGCATGAACACAGACACACACACACACACATGTGCATGCACATATATCAGTCTCTCCTCTATCTCAGATGAAGGGAACAAAATGAGATTCCCCTTCTCCCCCCTCTGAACACCAGTCTCCCCACCTCTCCTGATACCGTGGTTTTCAGGAAACGTGCAAAGGCGCTTTATAATCACAGATTTTGAATTGGATGTCAGCGATGGCTTAAGTGACTATCTATCACCGGCCTTGGGCGCGCACAGGAGGTCTTTAAAGGAGGCGGACTTCAAACACGCTGAGACGGGACCCACCTCCCCTCCCCTCCCCGCGGCCCTCTGCTCCTCTCCTCTCCTCTCCTCTCCTCGGCCCCACAGGAGGCCCCTGGGCTCTGCTGGGCTCCAGTCTCACGTCTGTTCGCATAAAGAGCGGCATGCCTCCTCCTCTGAGCGATAGCCCTCAAAGGCTACATAGACAGCCCTCCCAATACCTCACACACACACACAAACACACAATTTTACAATTTCACAAAACAGACACACACACATACACATACACTCACACACACACAAATACATGACACAGACACAATAACACACACACATGTGCGCACACACACAGACTCTCTCTCTCTCTCTCACACACACACACACACACACACACACACACACACACACATACAGATCTATCACTGCTGTCCAACTGCAGTCTTCTTCTACCTGTCAATCAAGCTAAAGCTCATTCTGGTCGAGGGTTTTTTCTTGTTTTCTGAAAGGCAGGGGGGTGACTTTGAAACAGCTCATTGAAAATGCAGCATTGTTCACAGTTAAGGTTTTATTCCAGTGACAGACAAAAGGGCTGAATATCTGCATACCTTTAAAAGGTGGTGATTTATTTAAATATATGTAGTTAAGGAGGTTGTAAAAGGCTAAGTTCTTGCCTTTAAGAATTTTTAAATGTGCAGCAATAAGAAAAATACAGCTTTTCACAATAGAAGACCAACAATACTTGTGCAGCCTTACCACCCTGAAGCCCCTACCTCAGCTGAGCTTGTGTGTGATTGACCCCTTGCAGTTTAATTAGCGCTAATGCTAATCATGTTAGCCTTTCCCTTAGCCATTATCAAGAGCCTGAAGGGATAACATGCAGGGCGCATCACAGAGAGTAATCCACGGCTAACAAGGACCAATAAAAAAAACACGACTATCCAATTTCTCTACCTAACTAAATGAAAAGTGCTGGTTCCTCATAAATATATTGTTGCTAAACTCATGTACCTAACAGTCTGTTGAACGATAAAAGCCACTGACCAGTGAATCTCTGTCTAATTCAGACTTCAGTGAGCACACAGATGCAGCCCAGAATGTAAATAAGGTAGCACTATGATCTGCAGTATACAGACAAAGAAGAATAAACAACAACATTCAAAAGCATGCGCCTTCACGGTGGGTTGCCATATTTACATTCAATGGCAGGTGTTATACAGGCATGACATTGTCCTCAGAAAGTTAAAATCCCGCCATGTGTTCCTTCTGCCTACGGAGCCAATGCAGGTGGTTTCACTAATTAGGTAATCTACCTGTCTGATGATTCAAGTGCTCATTAGGATCCGCTTTTATTTTGAAAAGAGCGAATATGTTTGCACAAAGAAATTAGTTTCCTGTCGGGTCAAGGAATAGTCGTTGTTGCGTGAGGGACTGAATGTGTGGCAGTAGTGGTTAGCAGTCCAGTAGTTAAAGTTAGCAGTGAGAAATGATGTACATAAACTTCTACACCAAACAGCCAACCAAGTCTGTGTGAGCGTGCTATGTATTACATGGTATAAGGATGAAGGTGGACCAGTCTCAGGTTTCTCGACACCACTGTCTTTGATTTAGCTAATTTTGCTCAAAGTGTGTGTGTGATTCACTTTCCGCATAACACAGACCAAGTGGCATATGGTGTTTCCTGACTCTGATGAGTCCATTTGGCTGTGCTAATCTGGAATGCATCATCCCCTGCTGTTGCAGGTGTCATGACTGCACTGGGCTCGTGTTTAAACAGATCCTCGCGTAGCACGTAGCACATCCCGGAGATGCGCTCTCTCCGCATTAGCCCCTCGCATCAGCATCAAGGCTCTCTGCAGCGTGCCGGCTAACGAGCGGCCTTCGCCGCCGAGTTAATGATCCCTGCCGCCGGCTGAGAGGGCAACCCTGCTGTTTCCAAGGCGAGGACCTCCTGCACTCGTACCCAGCCTAATGGATTAAACAGGCCTGTAACTCAATGCAAACAATTTAATAGAAAATAAACACATTCCGCTGATGAGCTCAGAAGTCCATCTAGCTAATGCGACTGTCGATGGGAGTCAAGACACAATAGAGGGAGAGAGAGATAGAGAGAGAGAGAGAGAGAGAAAGAGAGAAAGGAGAGCAAATGAGGCTCCTTTCCAGGGTCATCTCGGAGAGAGGCTAACGACGGGGTCGCCAGGACAAACGGAGTGGCACAGCGGGTTGTTATCCAGTGGGGCACCTGGCACTGAGGGCCTGCGTTGAGCTGATTGAGATGGGAGGGTTCGTGGGGGAAGGCTGGCCGGCTGGCATCGACTCCATCAGTGGAGACGGAGAACAAAGAGGCGCCGTGATGAGACGCTGTCAGCTGCGGAACCCTGAGTCAGCTCCCAACGTCACTCTCCTACCCTCCCCCCGAGAAGCGATGAAAGGAGGTCTTTGGCGGGCCCTGTTTAGCATATGTGCCCCTTCATTAAGCAGATGCTAAGGCAGCAGGGGTGGAGAGGCTGTGGTGGGGGGTAGAGAGGATGTGGTGGAGGGTGCCTCCCATTAGCCAGGTCCTTCACCCCCCCTACACTCCCTTACACTCCCTTACACTCATCTCCATAACAGCCTGACCCCCACAGTTACCACTCATTAACACGCCAGACGGCCCTGACCCCGGCCCGCGTCTCCTGGGCGACACCGGTCCGCGTGATGAAGCAGGGGGCATGATGGGGATCTTTGATCACAGCAGGCGTGCTCACCTCAGCCCAGCGCTAATCCACACATACCACACTGTCGAGGCAGCCAGCCACCCCTCACTAATCTTAGAGAGATGCCGTGCCCGATTCGTCAGTCCCACATTCGTGCCTCAGATGCCAAATCCGTAGCCTGGTAAACCAGCACCTTGTAGTTCATTCATTTTGTACACAGGGTCTGGCCTTGCTGCAGTTCACATTCATGTATTTGGACTAAGCGAATCCGAGCCAATCAGCGAACACAGAGCGTTTGTGAGCGATGACATTGACTTTGTGTGCTACATTTAAATGGTAGTGCGTAGGCAGGCTAATTGCATATGTGGCGACCAGACGTTAGCGACTGGGTAAAGGCAGAGCCACCTGTTTTAAACTTCAGCAGAGTCCACGCCTCCAGGAAGAAATCGTTATTTCTCAATGCAGCAAGGCCAGACCCTCTGTAAAAAAAAACTGAAATGGAGTACCAGGGGCTGGTTTACCAGGTTACCACATTTGCCCCTCAGATGCCCAGTCTGTGCCTGCATTTAGCGCAGGTGCTGCTTCTGCTTGAAAGCAGCATCATGCCGCATGAACAGACGCTGCTGTCTACTGTGACAGAGGACATGGGGGCATCGGTGTAACAATGTTTACTCTACAGCGTGTAAATCATTCATGCACGCCGTGTCACAGACACACTGGGGAAACTTCACAACGGCCGCTTAACGGCAGTGAAAGTGATTGACAGAGAGTCTGGCCAGCCATGACTCTATTGGGCCAGATTTGAATTTATGGGGGCTTCCCCCCCAGGGGAACCCTCTCTCCTGCCCCAGACGTCACCATCAATTCACCTCTGGTCTGGAAGCCAGACTCCCACAGGAGCAGGGTGGAGGGGGTCAGGGTTGAGGGTGAGGGCGAGGGGTCAGGGTCAGGGTCGAAGGGGGCCGCAGACCGACCCCGTTCGAGTCAAGGGGTTTATCGATCCGTCCTACAGCTAACGGTTTCTTCCCCAATCAATATGGCAGACAGGTCTGAGTAATGCAAAAGGGGGTTTGTGGTCGAATTCGAAATGGGAAAAAGAATTGATTTCTCCAACCAGTGCAGAAATCTAGAAATCATGCTTGCTCAAACATGCTTTGGTCGGGGAAGAGACTGTTGCAAACTGAACCTCTGGAGAGGGGATTGTAAGCAGAAGGTTTGCTGAGCGATGTGGCATATAATAATAATAATAATAATGCATTTTATTTAAAAGCGCCTTTCAAAACACTCAAGGACACTACACAAGGATAAAACAATATTAAAAGTAGGAGACAGTAAGTAAACAAAAACTCTTAAGTAAACAACAGAGGAAGACATAACACAAAAAATGTAGACATGAGAAAAAACAAAGCAAAAAGAATTAAAAATCACAAATTAAAAATCACGATGGATAAGCTAACTGAAACAGATGAGTTTTGAGTCTGGATTTGAAAAGAGGAAGAGTGTCAATATTGCGGATATCAGGGGGGAGTGCATTCCAGAGTAGGGGAGCGGAGCAGCAGAAAGCTCTACTTCCCATGGTACTGAGGCGGGCAGAGGGGACAGAGAGAAGGATAGAGGAGGAGGAAGATACATATGTGTATCTTGTCAGTGTTTTTGATCGAGGGGTCATGTCAGAGCAGAGCATATCAGCACCGCTGAAGCAGACGGGGGAGAGGAGGGGGGCCCAGGCGGCCATATTTCAAGGCTGTGGGACACTAAAATTCGGCCGTAACAAGACTGCGGCATCTGGCCATTTGAGATTACATTCATGTTTTCTCTCCGGCGCCTCCATCCCTGAACTCATTTTCCCACTGTGGTTTGATAGAGTTGATCTCATCAGAATCCGACTCTCTCTCTCTCTCTCTCCCTCTCTCACTCCTTCCATCTCGCTTTCTTTTTTCACATGCTGCCTCCACATCTACGATTTGCAACCGGGGCAGCATATCCAGAAGCCAGACAGACTATTGAAAGTCTCAAAACTGTCTCTGCAGACGCCCGGCTCTATTTCCGGCCCGTTTTGAAAATGTGTTTCATCTCCTCAGTCACGGATCTGGAGCCATGACACCTCCTTCTGCTCTTCCCAGCTCTCAACACTGCTGTCTGGGTGTTACTTTGGCAGCAAAAAAAAAAAAAAAATGGCAGCCCTGCCCTCCCAAAACACACACCCACACACACACAAACACAAACACACAGACATGAACATGAACACATACATGCACACACTCATGCACCCTGACACACACACACACACACACACATGCAAGCGCACACACACACACACATGCAAGCGCATACACACACACACACACACACACACACACACACACACACACACATACACACACACACACACACACACACACACACACACACACACACACACAGATTCCTCCTTTGAAAACACCTTTTCAAGACACAAACACACACCTAAAACCAACTTTTCTTAGATATCCTGTGCTTCTCTCGCAAAGTGTCTAAAGGTCCCACACTGTAGGGGTTGAGATGTAAGAACAACGAAGGACAAAAGGATGCTTCCTGTTGACACAGCTGCTCACCCTCCTTCAGTTCCCATAACATGAGCATTCCAGTGATCATCACATGCTGACCAAAATGCACCACAAAGCTGGCCAAGGCCTCAGGTGTTTGTGGATACTTTGTGATGCATTCACAAATTTAAGCCACTTCGACTTTGCCTCCACAGAGCTCCAAACAGAGCTGCAGGACCAAGTGCCAGTGATGGGCAAGCTGGAACCTCAGAAGATAGAATCTAGTGCCACATAGTCCACATCAGCCTGTTCATCAGTTTAATGCTTTTGAATGGCTTTTGGCTATACAGCCTACTGCCTCTACACACACTGTGAGTTTAATAAAAAAAAAAAAATGTTTAAATAGTAAATTCACCAATGTTAGAAACTGTGCACCAAAAACGATCCGATTATATTTCTCCCCATCTTCTACATCACAGACGGGGATATCTTGCAAGAGCTAGCATAGGAATCACTATAAAGAAAGTATTGTATTATCGTTTGCGAGACCAATACAAGTGTCTACATCGGCTCCCACCTGAAGAGGAAAGAAGAGCAGAATGATTGGATTGCATTTTTGAAGGCCAGAGGATATTTGTACCAGAGTACAAGAGGATATTTGTAAACGTTTGTTGGTGTGCTGTTACCATTTCAAGGATGGCTGCTTTGTCAACCGTGGACAGTATAAACTTGAATTAGCCCTCCAAACTTTACTTCAACAAAGGTCCCTTTCAATTATCCGTTGGAAACTCGAAGAAGATGTAAGTACCTATTAATGTGTGTTTTTTTGCAGTTCAGCACAGACTAGCCAGTTATCTACTAGTGTTTTGCCATTTAGCACAAGCGAACACTAACAGCTACCATATACAGTAGGCTGGGGTATTTTCCACCACTATGATACATTGCAAACCAAGCCAACCGAGCCGTTCCCACACCTGGGAATGTATAAAAATGCATTTGAGTATTGCTAATCTGAAGTATAGTATGTTCTAGACAACAAAGATGTGGGTAGCAGCAGCTCACTAGCATGTTGGGATTCCGAAGAAAAACAGTGTACTTTTGAACACATGTTAAGTGGAGCTCAGAGTAACCTGTTGTAAAAAGGGCATAATATAGGACCTTTAATAACTAACTCCTCTACCTGGCTAAGATGTAGTAATTAAAATCAGTTTATTTTGTGTGAATGGTTATAACAACACACATACATTGTACTGGATCGTAGCCTTTAAAGCCAGCTTGCCCAACACTGCCAATTGACTCCTATAATGAGGACTTTGGAGACAGAAGGGATACACCGCACAGTTAGATAACACACCGTGTTTACTTTTCAGTGTTTACAGCATCAATATTGTATTACTTCAGAGACAGAGAAATACACAGCCAGCCCTCCAAAACTACTCATTAAGCTTCACCTCAATCACAGACCTTCACCTTCGGCCCCACAGTGCTTCAAAGAAGAAAGACTTCAAAACAAGACTCTTGTCTGGGTTTTAAATCGCTACCAAAAAAAACGAGTCTATTAAAACAGATTCATCTCAGCGGGGGCCTCGGTTGATCCGGAGCCGACACTTTTTGCTCCGCTTTAAGTCCCGCAGCACCCCAGCTTCTCTCCCCGGGCTCGTCTCCTGTTTGCCTGGGCGAGGCGAGCGAGCGAGGCCCCTCTGGCTCGTATTTATTTTGATAAATTGAAGAGGAAGCCCCGCTAATAAATCAGCTGAATGATGAATAAGAGCTTTAAATAGGATATTAAGATTTATATCGCCAGCCTGGTACTTGGTGACAAGTACACAATCGCCAGCTTCTCCTCTCCAGTCAAATTGGCCCGGCTTCTCTTGTGGCGGCGACAGGGCGATTTCTTATCAACCTATTTGAGAAAGAGGGAGGGAGAAAGGAAGCCAGGGAGGAAGAGAGAGTGTGTATGGTGTGTGTGTGAGTGTGTGAGGGAGAGAGTCAGAGAGAGAGGTGGGGGAGAAGAGTGATGGAGTGCAGAGGTAAAAGCGAGGGGGAGAGAATGTGTGAGAGAGAGAAAGAGAGAGAGAGATAGAGAGACACAGAGGAAGGCAGTACAAGCCCTATGCTATTGCCTCTGTGCTGGAGGGAGGAGGGGTGATCTTTGTTAAAGGTTGCGGGTGGAGACACACACACACGCACACACACACACACACACACACACACACACACACACACACACACACACACACACACTTTCCATCTCAGGCATAAGTGCACAGCGATACTGACTTATTTACTCCAGTGCTGAGCCCCAGGTCCTGCATCGGGGTTGCAGTAATTGCTTTTTTCTCCCCCGCAACTGAAGGAGAGAGGGAGCTCGCTCTTTGTTCACTGGCAGTAGGTGCTGCAGCTTCCTGGGATTGAAGAGAAAAGATCTAACCATGTTTTATAGTCAGGAAACAAAAACACACTACATTTTGAAAACAAACCTTATTCTGACTTGCCTTACCTGGAATACAGTCTTTGTGCTGAAACACCTTTTCAAAACCAGTCATTAACCATATTGAATCATATAGAAAATGTCCTTTGTATGATTTAATAAATGAAAGGACAATACGGACAATTCATTCACTTTAATCCCTGTTCTACTGGCTTAAGTCTGTATTCATATTATTTCTTATGAGGAAACCTGCTCTGCACTACAGCTGAACAGTGCCTGCTACTGAATAGTTGATCGATAACAATAGGGTTTTATAAAAGCAATTGATTCATGCATCTCACCCACCATAATATTTCCATATTCTTGTGACAAAACATTCCTCCTATAAAGTATATGATTCTCTTGCAGTCAATTAAACTACAATACAAGGCAAAAAAAAAAAAAAAAACACTACGGGCCTTAACTCAAATCATTAAGCATCAGCCGTGTTAAATGTAGGCTATATAAAATGTCCTTCATTATTAATGACATAGTGATGCAAACTTCTTTTCTTAACGTTATTTGAATGCTTCTATTTTAATGACTAATGTGACGCAATACTCCTGCGATTAAGGTAACTGTAATTAGTATTCAGCACTACTTAGTTTGTGTTTGTGTGTGTGTGTGTGTGTGTGTGTGTGTGTGTGTGTGTGTGTGTGTGTGTGTGTGTGTGTGTGTATGTGTATGTGTGTGCATGTGTGTGTGCGTGTATCTTTATGTGTGTGTGTGTGTGTGTGTGTGTGTGTGTGAGTAAATTTGCTTGCATAGGGAATGTATTTAAACATGCCTTTTTTTCTACACGATGCCTGGCGACTGAAAGCGCAAACAGGCAGAAAAAAGAAAGTAATTGATGTGACTGTTCCGCCATTCTGGATCTGAAGTCTAGTAGAGCGGGCCTATTAGAGGGTTGAGTAATGCTTTCTCCTCACGCTCATAATTAAGCCCACTGAACAATTGAACACTCAAAGGCAGTGAGTTGCATGGGTAATGACTTCAATTAAGGGCCCTACACAAAGCTGAGGGCTGCCTTTAGAATCATCGGGCATGACGGCAGCAATTAAATGAAAATGCAGATGCATGTACACACACACACACACACACACACACACACACACACACATATACACGTGTAGAGATACATGCATTCACAGACACACAGACACACACACACACACACACACACACACACATATGCATGCGCTCACACACACAAATACACAAGTTAGAAATCACGCTTTTACAAATGCACACAAATGACAAAAATCTGCCAAGTCTGCGTTTTCGGAAATATTTGCCCAATTTCACACATCTCCAGACGTCTCCTGCTTTGGCACTTTCATGTGAGACAGGAATCAAAGCAGTGAAAAGAAGTCAAAAGAAGTTGGCAGCTGCATCTGTAAGAGTAAACTAATAATTAGAGCACACCGTTCATTTCACTGCTGCAGGTCTGCTATGTTTTGGAGTGAGATAATTATTTTGATGTGTTGATTTGATGAGGACTCGTGCTCTGCTCTGACTAAAAGCTCCGACAGAAAAAGGAAGTCATGTGACCACACAGACAGCCTACCATCTGGATGGGGCTACCAACCATCCAATCCAATCATTATCGCAGCCTAAAAATATGCATTTCATTTCACAACACACAGTTTTTAGGAATTGATACGCTTCCCCATTATCTTTTGTAAACACAGAATTATTAAAGCAATGTTACTGACTGTTTCGACATCTGTCATCAAAAAAGCATCATCAAGACTAATGTCTCAAACACATATTTATCCCAACAGTCTGTTTATTTCATGCAAAGCAGCCAAACACTCACAAACTCTCTCTCTCTCTCTCACACACACACACACACACACACACACAGGTACTGCTTGGAATCTTGTTGTCTTGACAACAGAAGCGGCAGCACGACCCTGGGGTTGTGAGAGGAATGACAAACTGAATGGTGGGGGGAGAGAGCGGTGGAGAATCACAGAGACACAGAGAGAGAGAGAGAGAGAGAGAGAAAGAGAGAAAGAGAGAAAGACAGAGAGAAAGAACATGCTGCTTAAACATGCAAATCACGTGACCAGCTTCCCCCCCCTAACTGTGAGAGAACCATCACAGGAGCGCCAGGCGTGGGTCTGGACACAAGGCATCTGCCCCTTTCCTGCAGGTTTAGCACAGAAGAACTAGGCCGTGTCTGAAATGTTCACACATTCGTTATATATTTCACTACATAGGGTGTGAGTTGCATTGTTTTGTTTCCTGCACAGTGCACTATCTACTGAATGAGTGAACATTTTGGATTTGGCCCTGCTGAAGCCTGGACCACAGTTCCCAGCTGGGCCCAATCCCCTCCAACTCCTCCTGGTCCAGACTGATGTACCATATATGCATTTTAAAGAAAAAAAGTTCCACCACCTTCCACCCCCAATGTCCAGCACGGTGTGGAGACTCTCATTAGGCCAGCACTTCTGAGGCCTTCTGCTCGTCTGTCCTCTCTTCCTCCCTCCCTCCGTCCCTGTTCCCTCTCACGTTTCTCTCTCTCCGTCTGAGAGCAGAGCAGAGCAGAGCAGAGCAGGGCTCATTAAATCACTTTCCCCCCCGACGTACTTCATTAAAGGACCCATAGAAATCCCCAGGCCGGCGCAGGCTTTATACCGAGGAGCCGGCCTGTCAAACGGGCGTGATCCTCACGGCTCCTATTGTACTCCGGCGTGTCCAGCCGCCGGCTATCTAATTGCACTTTTGGCCTGGAACCTTCCCGATGGAGGGAAGAAGAAAAAGGACTGACTGCATAGCAACAATCAGGGTAACAGGACAAAGCCCGGGATTGGTCTTTGTGCAGGAGTGAAGGAGCGCACGATTGGTGGACCCAGGGTTGGGTTTTAGCACACACTTGATGGTTTTTGTGTTCACTGTGAGACTGGATACGGTCTCTCTCTCCCTCTCTCTGTCTCTCTCTTTCTCTCTCTCTCTATCTCCCTCTGTCTCTCTCTCTCTCTCTCTCTCTGTTTCTGTTCCTCTCTGTCTCTCGATGCCTGCAGAATGTTTGATGATAAAAAAAACTGCCACTGGAGGCAATCTGAATGTAATATAGATCTGAGAAAAAATCATTCCTTCCTACATGTGGCTCTGAGGATTAGCTTAAGTTTGTTTCCATTTGGTCTGGGTCGATACGGTTGATTAGGTTATTTCCCACAGACACGATGAGCCTCCAGACACCAGGAGCCTCACGTCATGGAAGTGCGGCAGCAGCAGCACTTAGCCACCGCGGGGTCCTGATTACACAGATCACATGGAGCACACACGGTTCACCCAGGAAAACAGCCCTCACACACCAGCGCTATCTGTTACCAGAAGGTGGATGTGTGTCTGTAATGTTGTGGGCACTTACTCCTTTTACTTTTCTTCCTTAGACACCTAGCCTGATGCATCAGCCGCTTTCACATTGTTCGACTTCATGCAAAGCGTCTGAAACCTCTGCATTGGCATTTGTTCGCTCCACGGTCGCTTCAAACAATCGCTACTGCTTGTTACATTGAGCTTTTACCAAAACCCGTAGGAAGTAAACCAATAACGTTTTTCACCTTGACTACATTTCTCAAGCATTCTTCTTGTTCTGGCTTTATATCTTCACTTTGAAAGCTTGAGTTTTGCATGGCCCATCCACATTCAGAGACGGAGCGAACCGAAACCTACGTTCATGCTCCCTGATGCTAGCCTGGTAAACCGGCCCCTCGTACTTTATTTCATTTTGTACAGAAGGTCTGGAGTGGAGGTTATGAGAGACGATTTCTTCCTGGAGGTGTTGACTCTGCTGAAGTTTTAAACAAGTGGCTCTGCCTTAACCCAATCTCTAACATCTGGTCGTCACATATGCAATTAGCCTACCTATGCACCTGTGCACTACAATTCAAATCTAGCACAGAAAGCCAATGTCTTCGCTCACGAACACACCCTCTGTTCACTGATTGGCTAGGAGTTGCTCGGTCCTCTTACTTGACCTTCAACTGACTCCGGTCCAGACCCTCTGTACAAAATGAAATACGATGGGCAGGTTTACCAAGCTACCCTGACGCAGTTGCTGGAGGTAACTAGCCTGGCTATTACACACCGACACCCACCAACCCAACTCCCAACCCAACCCAACCCAACCCACTCCCCACCTTTGGCAGACGTTCAGCGGGCAGCACTGGCACGGGGTGGCAGAGCATGTCTGAGAGACTCTTGTGTGGGTGCGGGAGGCCGTGCCAGGGCCACATTACTGCTGCTGTTTAACCCCTCGTCCATCCATCTGTGGCGCGGCTGGTTTGGCATGTAGGAGGAGGGCCGCCACCTGGCCCTTGCCAGCTCCCCAACCCCCAACCCCCAACCCTACACCCCATATCCCTACATCCCTGCTCCCTCTGCCTCGCTCCTCTCCGCTGGGGCCCCCTGTAAAACAAAGGGCCTGTCACCATCCAGTCGCCCCCCTCCACCTCCCCCCTTCCCTGCTGCTGTGAGAAGGTTGGAGGTGGCAGGGGTGTGGTGGCAGGGTCCAGGGTTTGTGTGTGTGTGTGTGGATAAATGCGTGTGTGAGTTTGGGTGTGTGTTTGTGTGTGTATGTGTATGTGGGTGTATGTGTGTGTGTGTGTGTGTATGTGTGTGTGTGTATGTGTGCACCCGTGTATATGTGTGTGTCTGTCTATGCATGCATGTGTGTGGGGTGTGTGTTTTGGGGGGGGGTCGGTGACAGGCGAAGATGAAGCCGTCAGCCCCGACAACCCCCCCTCCCCGCCCCCCACACACACACACACAACCCAGCGTCCGGGGCCAGGGCTGCCTCCGCTCGTTAACGTGTTAATTAGCCAGAGAGGTAATTAAACTTGGCCAGGGTCTCCTGTCTCGTTAGGGCCCCCAGATTAATGGCGGTTCAACGGGGGTCGACATGACAACAGGAAGCTGGCATCCATGCAGTGCATGCGTGCACTGGTCAAAGGAAAGGCTTCGTCTTAATCAGACATACGGGTAGGGGGGTTGCCAGCTCGTTTAGACCAGCCTGACCAAATGATGACAATGATGGGTTAGGTTTCACATTACTGGCCCAGTAATGAACCCACAGCATGGAGATAAGAAGCTCCAGAACAACATCAAATTGTACAATGTCCTCATGAAATAATCTGGCCTCCTAGCGTAATGGGCAAGTACACCTTGCTTATGTTTGCAGTCATTTAGAAGAGTCAGTCATGCAAGAGTGCTTAGCTGAAGCAGAATTAATCTCTTGTAGCAGTCACTGCTCAAAACTCACATGCTCTCCTCTCTCCCAAAGGAAGTTCTTGTAGGTCAGTGTGTGTGTGCGTGTGTCTGTGTGTGTGTGTGTGTGTGTGTGTGTGTGTGCATATGTGTGCATGAGATTGCGAGACTGCGTGTTTGTGTGTGTGTTTGTGTATGTGCACTCATTGTGTGTGTGCGTATGTGTGTGTGTTTGTGTGTGTGTGTGTGTGCGCCATGTGTGTGCGTGCTGTGTGTGTGTTTGTGTGTTTGTGTGTGTGTGTGTGACAGGACGCATTAAGCTGGGTTTGTTTTATGAGCAGCAGCTAATTGAGTTGGCTGGATTGCCAGCGTGTCCCTGCGTCTCTGGAAGATTACATATTTCCCTTTGCTATCAGCCAGCAGCAGCCTGCTCGCCCCATCTATCTCCATCCATACCTCTCCTCCTCCTCTCTTCCTCTCCTCTTCCCTTCCTCTGCAGGCAGCTATGGCTCTCTCTCACTCTACCTCCATCCATACCTCTCCTCCTCTCCTCTCTTCCTCTCCTCTCTTCCCTTCCTCTGCACGCAGCTATGGCTCTCTCTCACTCTATCTCCATCCATACCTCTCCTCCTCCTCTCTTCCTCTCCTCTTCTCTTCCTCTGCATGCAGCTATGGCTCTCTCTCACTCTATCTATATCCATAACTCTCCTCCTCTCCTCTCTTCCTCTCTTCTCCTCTCTTCTTCTCTTCTCTTCTTAGACTGCTCATGCCATCTATCTCCATCCACCCCTCTCCTCCTATCCTCTCTTCCCTTCCTCTTCACGCATCTATGGCTCTCTCTCACTCTATCTCCATCCATACCTCTCCTCCTCTTCCTCATCTTCTCTTTTCTTCATCCCTGTCCTCTTCTCTTCCTCTGCACATAGCTTAGCTATGGCTCTCTCTCACTCTATCCCCATCCATCTCTCTTCTCTTCCTCACTTCCCCTCTTCCTCTTCTCCTTTCTTTATCCCTCTCTTCTCTTCTCTTCTCTTCTCTTCTCTTCTCTTCTCTTCTCTTCTCTTCTCGTCCTCTGCACACAGAGCTGGCTCTCCCTCAGTCTAATTAGCTCGCTGCCTTCTACCGTAACTACAGCCCTTCCTGCATGGGCCTGGCCCCCACCCCTACACCACACACACACACACACTCTCACACACATACATACACACACTCTCTCTCACACACACTTCCTCTCTCAGACACACATGCATGCACATCATAAACACACACACACACAATCCCTCTGCCACACATACACATGCATACACACACACACACACACACACGTACACACACACGTACACACACACACACACAATCCCTCTGCCACACACACACATGCATACACATACACACACACACATGCACACACACACACACACACACACACACACACACACACACACACACACACACACACACACACACACACACACACACACACACACACAGAGTGATCCTCCTCCTTTTTCCTGATCCTCAATGAGTTAATTAGGCTCATCGCCGGCACCCTCTCCCCATCCTGGTGCCCAGGGGGGCAGCCACACCACTCCACTCATGATTGGGGGGCTATTTTTAGAAGGCAACACAAAAGGGAAGACACACAAAAAAGACAGCTGAAGGTCACTTTGGCTCTTCCAATGCATGAGTGTGTATGTGTGTATATGTGTGAATGTGTACAGTATATGTGTGTATGCATATATGTGTGTGTGTGTATGTGCGTGTACATGTCTGTGTGTGTGTGTATATATATATGTGTGTATAAGAGAGAGTGTGTGTGTGAGCGCATGTGTATGTGTGTGTGTATGTGTGTGTGTGTGTGTGAGAGAGAGAGAGAGAGAGAAAGAGAGTGAGTGAGAGGTGGCCAAGTGCAAAGGCAGGGGTAAGAAAAAAAAGGCTATTAAGAACTTGGCTGACAGACTTAGCGAGCGATAATGGATAGGCTCCTGTGGGAGAGCTTGAGATAAAGAAGAAACAATGAGGACACTTACTTCACAAGCGATGGCGGAGAGAGGGAAACATTCCACTGGCTCGCTTCCTCCAGGCTAATAGTGTTATGGCCACTAAGATCTGAGGCTGAGGTGTATTCACACAGTATTCTGCCTAGTGATAATACTTCAGCCGCTACCGCATCAATTACTGCCAGCATTGCTAACTAATTAGCCTTTTCAGAGGAGGCGGTAGGGTGGCATTAAAAGCCTATAGAGAGCAGCCACACAGCCGTAGCGCTGAACGAGTGGGCTTGTTGGGTTTTTTTTAATAGCCAGAGTAAATAGACACAGCTCCTGAGTTGCTGCCCGGAAGCTTCCAGAAGCTCATTGGCTCAGGCACATACGTATCGCACTTGAACTGAGAGTAAAAAGGGATGAAATACACACACACACACACACACACACACACACACAGAAGTGCCACTTGCAGGGTGAGAAACGACGCTCGCTGTGAAATATGAAGACCTGCTCTATTAAGTGAACGGATCACACCGTAATTTACAGCAAAAGGTCAAGCAACGGCGTATTCATCAATTGGGGGGGGGCTCGCCTGGCTCAGAGCCTGCCATGCCTCCTGACCCTCCAGCTGGAGTTTATTCTCATTTTTTTATTTCCAAATCCCATTCTTTGCCGCTCTCTCTGGGAGGCAATTCCCTTTTTGAAAATCAACAGGGTCACCTAGGTGTTTACCACATTACTAGGGGTCACTAGCACTGAGCTGAACCCCCTAAAGACCTGCGTCCAGGGCTCAACTCCCATGTAAAACAATGCAGGCGAAATAAAAGTCAGAGTCATCATGATTCACATATTTGGCCAAATATAGGCACAAAGTGGGACCTAGGGAGTACGCTAGGAATTAATTTCCCCTCTTTTTTTCCCCGCTGATAAACAAAGCAATCAGTGACAGTCAGAGACACAATTATGAGGTAATTATGGAAAATAACAGGCTTTTCCTGTACACTTTCCACGCTTGTTTCACAGAGGGGCCCCCAACGACCCCCTACACCTCTCCTCTCGTTCCCCTCTCCTCTCCCCCCTCCCTCCTCCTCCTCCTCCTCCTCCTCTCCTCCCTCTGAGAGCCCTGTTTAATTAACACCCTTGCTGTATCATGGCAACACGCTCTTCAATCTTTGTGCTAGAGCAGCTCTGCGCCGTACTAATTAGCAGATTTGAATGTGAGAGAGAGCGAGCGGTGTCCCCCCCCTATCCCCCCCCTCTCTGAGATGACCTGCGTAATTACTGCGCCGGCCGTAAGCGCGGACCAAACCCTCGCCAGGTTCAAAGGGTCTGCCATGCCCTTCCAGTCGGCTGCCTGTCTCAGTGCCCGCTCTACAACACAGCACTGCGGGTCACCACCCCCCCCCCCACCCACTCCTGCCACCACCACAGCCCCTACCTCGAGGCCCAGCTATTGGCCCAGCTCTGGTGACTGGGTGAGAAGGGGGTGGGATTGGCACCACGGGTCGGAGTCTCAGAGGTGCCGTCGTGCCACGCTAAGAGGAGTGGGCGAGTCTGGCACACACAGTACAGCACACACTTCTGTCAATCAAACTGTATCACATATACACACAGACATGCACACACACACTCATGCATAAACACACACACACTCTCTCTCTCTCTCTCTCTCTCTCACACACACACACTCTCTTTCTCTCTCTCTCTCTCACACACACACAAACACACACACACACTCTCTCTTTCACACACACACACTCTCTCTCTCTCTCTCTCTCTCTCTCTCACACACACACACTCGCTTTCTCTCTCTCACACACACACTCTCGCTTTCTCTCTCTCACACACAAACACACACACATACACACACTCTCGCTTTCTCTGTCTCTTTCACACACACACACACACACACACACACACACACTCTCTCTCTCTCTCTTTCTCTGTCACATATACACACAGAGTGTTTTCTTGCATATGCACAAACATAAGCCGCACAGTGGCCGTGCCCACAGACCCTCAGTCGCACAGATGCCCCAGTGCTAATGACATCCATGTTCACATCAGGCAGCAGGGCACAGCTCAGTGGGGAGAGAGGAGAGGAGGGATGAGGGCACAGGCGTGCCAGCACAGCACAGCCCCCTCTGTGCCCCTCTGTGCCCCTCTCCCCTGCTGGGGCGCTAAGCCGCCGCTTCACTCTTCACCACATGCAAATGTGTCAGTGTGTTTGCTCTAGAAGAACGACTCCTC
>CM050198.1:17259761-17262261 GCA_027475355.1 Coilia nasus
TCCCTGTCACCAGAAGCACCCTGCAGGTAGTGCCCACTGAAGGCACTCCGTCCCGTGAGCATTCCGTCCCGCTAACGGCCAACCAATTAATTAATGAAATTGGGGGCACATGAGCACAAGATGGGGTCCGTGTGCCCTCACGGCATGTCCACTGCCAAAGGCCATTTTTCTGGCTAGCCCTGGGGGAAAATGAAGAACACTGAATTTTTTTAAAGTGTTTCTTTGGTCTTGTTATAGACATATTTAGATAGGACAGTGAAGAAGGTGACAGGAAGTAAGTGGGATAGGGAGAGATGGGGTAGGGTTGTGAAATGACCGCAGGCCAGATTGGAACCTGGGTCCCCATGGGCACTTGGCCATTCATGCCACTCTGGCCACTGCGCCCCCTACATGGAAATTTTTTCATTCTCGTCAAATGCCACTATCCCTCCAGCTCTTTTTATGAACTACAATATTTATAAATAATCTGAAAAAAAAAAAATAGTGATATATAATATCGCCTCACTGACAGTGAAGGACTGAGAAGGGGCTTTGAAACAAGCTGGCATCTATACATCAGCCTTCTGAAGTCACGAAATTGTACAGGGCCCACTGACTACAATAAGCACCGGGGACCATCTTGTCTTTAGTGCAGCCTAAGTGAATCAGGCGGTGGGGTGGAGTGGGGGGGGCGTTAAGAGGAACACCCGACGCTCTCTCCCGCCTCTGACGACAGCGACAATGAGCCAGGCTCGGCTGTGTCCGACGGCGACAGCCAGCACCGCTGACGAAGACGTATGGGCAAATCTCCGCATTAGTACTTGAGTGTGCTTCCTCTTACCTGATAGATGGAGACTAGGAGAGAGGAGCACTGTACAATTCTATTAGGGGGCAGAACCACGTTATTGCGGTGACGGGAAAAGTACACGTCTCCATCATACACCCCCCTACACACACACACACACATACACACCACCCCCCATTTAAAGTGAATTCTGAAGGAATGAGTGAGCGAGGGAGTGAAAGAGAGAGACTGACAGACACACAGAAAGAAAGAGAGAGAGAGAGAGAGAGAGAGAGAGAGAGAGAGAGAGAGAGAGAGAGAGAGAGAGAGAGACGACACGAAGAGAAAAGCAAGAGTGCCATCCTAACCATTATGAGTGCTGTCATCCATCATGGGGTATTGCCTATCCTTGTAATAACTCCTAATCCACTTGTTTCTGCAGTTATCCTCCTGATAGTAGCCCTGCACTAAGACTAATAGGCCCGACGCACAGGCGGAGCTGTTTTTACACTCGCAGGTGTCACAGGCAATCTCGTGGGCACGGGCCGGCGTCTGACATGAAGCAGCACAGACAGGGAAGAGGCTGGAAATGAGACGAGCATCCGCAGCAAGACGTATCGACTGTTTGTTTTGCTGGGCCCACACTTCCTGTCCATATCCATCATGTGTGTTTGTATGAAATGAGCGTTTGTGTGCAGGGAGATAAAGAGAGAGAGAGTGAGAGAGAAAAAGGGAATGTAAGACTGAGAGAGAGAAAGGGAATGTAAGAGTGAGAGAGAGAGAGAGAGAGAGAGAGAGAGAGAGAGAGAGAGAGAGACAGAGACAGAGAGACAGAGAGAGGATGTGTGTGGTGTGTGTGGGTAATTTCACTGCCTGTCCTACTCTACCCACTATGTCTACACATGTGACAATAAAATATCCTTGTCACCTTGCATCCTTGTATGTGTCTTTGTGTGTGTGTGTGTGTGTGTGTGTGTGTGTGTGTGTGTGTGTGTGTGTGTGTGTGTGTGTGTGGTTTATCTGCAGTTGGGTTTATGTGTATCTGGGGCTTTCAGTGTGTCACAATTAAGCTCTGATGTATGAGTGATAGGACACAGAGGAACTGTGTGTGTGTGTGTGTGTGTGTGTGTGTGTGTACAGAGACAGCATGAAAGACTGATATGAAAGAGAGAGGGGAAAATACAAAGAGAAAGATGATTGTGTGTGTGGTAATGTGTGTGCACATGTCTGTCTGAGTGTGTGTGTGTGTGTTGGTGCATGCATATGTGTGTGAGTGTTTGCACATGTTTCTTTGCATATGTGCATGTTTGGTTGTGTGTGTATGTGTGTGTGTGTATGCATGTGTTTCTAAATGTGTGTGTGCCTCTGTCTTTGTGTGTGTGTGTGTGTGTGTGTGTGTGTGTGTGTGTGTGTGTGTGTGTGTGTGTGTGTGTGTGTGTGTGTGTGTGTAAACGGCGTGACTATGCGTGTCCTCATTGTGTAGTCTCTCAATTAGCCCTGGAGGGCTCCCGTGGGGCGGCTCTGTTTGAGCAGCACGCTAAAACAAACAAGCCCGCCACTGCACACAACATCTCCCTGGGCAACCATCTCAAAACTACTCCTGTCGGCCAGCACATTCATGATGCTGTATCGCACCACCCCTCTCTCTCAACCCCCTCTCTTTACACTCTCTCTTTCTCACACACTATCTCTCTCCCTCTCTCTCTCTCTCTCTCTCTCTCATTCCATCTCTCTTCC
>CM050198.1:17267261-17279761 GCA_027475355.1 Coilia nasus
ATACAGGGGAGAGATCACAGGCCTGTTAAGAATAATAAGGCGCTGCGGTGATGGGAGGCGCTGATTAAATTAATGTCTCATTAATCAGACCCTCCATGACGCCCTGGCTACCGCTGCCTCTCCTTCACTCCCCTCCGTCCGACAGAGACACCCATCCAGCCCACAGCCACAGCTCAACAATGGCAGCCAGGGGGGGCAGCTTCAAGGGGAGATGGAGGGTTGATGTGGAAGAGCTGGGGTGGGGTGGGGCCGGGGGTGTCTTGTTTGATGGGAGAGTCACTGGACAGAAACCCTCATCCAAACCCATGGCTACAATCAACAATGGCAGACTGCGGTAGGAACTAAAAGGGAAGATGGAGGGCTGATGGAAGAAGCGGATGGTGTAAATGGCTGAGGGGGTCTCGCTTCAGAGCATCCGGAACATCACCCACTCAAGCATCACATCCCTTGACTGGACACGCATGGACCTCCACATGTCTGGTTCAGCGTATCAGTGAGCTGAGGGGTGCTATACAGTATGTAGCAGAAATCTGTTAGCTATCAGTGAGTTAAGGGGGTGCCATATGTAGCAGAGATTCAGTTGATGTCCTATATGATTCTAAGTCGAAGCAAATTATCCTCTAGAGCAGTGATGGGCAACTGTAGAGGCTACAATCCTTTGACACCAGGGGTGTAGTGGTAAAATCAGAGGTGAGTAAACTATGAATTTGGTGATCACAGTGAGCTGGATGCACGGTGCAACACAAGATGTTTTAAAAAGACATGCAAAACATGTTTGGACAGTCTCAGTGCATTTTAATGGCCTCTAGTGCGCATATAGATGAGACAGTGTGATTTTGGGATGTTACAAATTGTGTTTGGTACATAAATTCTACTACAGGGTGAATAAAGTGTATTACTAAGTGGCTAAACTCTGTTGAGAGGTGGATAATCCTACTTGCGTTTATCCTCAGCACACTGCGCCCTTGTTTGCCACGCATTTCTGCTCACCTGGTTCTACCTGTGCCTCTGTCAACATTACATTACATTACACTTAGCAGACACTTTTATCCAAAGCAACTTACAATAGAGGACACAAATTAAGAACAACAAGCTCAGATGAGACAAGTGATTTTGTGTAGTGATCTAATTAACTCTTCTACTAGCTGCAGAGTTATGCTAATCTGAATCAGCTGATTTAGCAAATGGCTGGAACAATTATGTGGTATTGGATTGTAGCTTACAAAGCCAGGTTGCCGATTCCTTTTCTGGGCAGTCTCACGGTTAATCTTATACAGTAATGGATTGCAAACATGTTGAATGGTCCTGAGCTACAAACAGAACGCTAATACTTAAAAGTCTAAAGGCACTAATAATAAAGAAATCACACTATGTTTTAAAAAACTGCGAGCTGAATATAAAGAATGTTAGTTGAAAGAGCTCTCCTATTTTCCAGAGACACAACACTGCCAAGACAGGCTGTTTTATCTGGCTAGCGAAAGCTCTTCTACCAGCCAACATGATACCCCCAGTGGATGTCAACGACGATCAAAGGGAGGGCTTCAGAAATGATCAGACTACATTGTTTTGCTTGTTTGTCAGTCCAAAAAATACAACACCCGAAGCATAATACCCTCCAGGCAAAACACACACACACAGACAAAGACACACAGACACACGCACATGCACACACACACACACACACACACAGACAAAGACACACGCACATGCACACACACACACACACACACACACACACACACACACACACACACACACACACACACACAGACACACACACACACACACACACACTAATCCAAGCACACAGACCTTTTCTGTTTGACAGTGGCTGCTCTGTGCTGTGTGAGTAATGGGAGTCTGTGGGCAGCCTGACCCCCCACATATCTAATGGCACGCCAAACAAACAGGGGTGGGCCGCTGTGTGTGTGTGTGTGTGTGTGTGTGTGTGTGTGTGTGTGGTGTGTGTGTGTGTGTGTGTGTGCGTGTGTGTGCGTGTGTGTATGTGGTGTGTGTGTGTGTTGTGTGTGTGTATCTGTTTATGTGTGTGTGTGGTATGTGCGTGTGTGTGTGTGTGTGTGTGTGTGTATGTGGTGTGTGTATGGTGTGTGTGTAACAGTGTGTCTGTGTGGTATGTGTGTGTGTGTGTGTGGTGTGTGCATGGTGTGTGTGTATCAGTGTGTCTGTGTGTGTATGTGTGTGTGTGTGTGTGTATGTGTGTGTGTGTGTGTGTGTATGTGTGTGTGTCTGTGTGTGTCTGTGTGTGTGTGTGTATGTGTGTGTGTGTGTGTGTGTGTCTGTGTGTGTATGTGTGTGTGTGTGTGTGTGTCTGTGTGTGTGTGTCTAGGGGGCTGGCACGAGGGAGGGAAAGGAAGAAAGGGAAAAACAGGCAGGCAGCCATGTGTGAAAGACATAATAGAAAATGTCAAAAGATGTAAGGGATGACAGCAATGAACTGGCTGCGTAAGATGGCGCACTCTGTCAAAGAGAGCAGGGGAAGGCTCTCATCTTTCCCTCCCATCTCTCCACTGCTTCCCCGCTCTATCTATCTCTTTTATCTCCGGGCTTTCGTGCTGCCTGCGTTTGTGACTTCTGCTAAGCTGTTGTGCTGCTTTTTCTCTCCGTGCCATACCACACAAAATGGCTGTGGGTGCAACCGGTACAGCTTATCCCCAAAATGTACAGCGTTTTAACACGGGTCATCCATCACCAAGATACGATCCCAAAATAAAATGTCACTCAACTACAGCTTCAACTTCAACAATTGTTTTTTCTTCATGGTATACTACACTTTGCACAAAAGGGTAACCGCTCTGGGTAACGCTTTATTTTACGGCTACATTTATGGGCCCTTTCAGTGTATCTCCATGTAACAACATGTAATATTATGTACTTACACTGTACATGCCTAACACTAACCCTAATCCTAAACCTTACCCTATCCCTAAGCTACAGGCTAAGTACATAATGTTACATATTGTTACAAACGTTGCTACAGTGTACATCATGATGTAGATACACTGTAACAGAGACTGGAAAATAAAGTGTTACCACACTCTGAGTTGCGTTGGCGTATCGCTGTGTGAGGCTTTGTAAATAAAACTCCACTAGCTTCACTGGTTTCCATTATTAACACAGCATTAGGACTAGGACACGATAAGACACATGACAGAGCCACAGAGGTGACAGGTGTTAATGCTGCCTGCTTATAAATAAATAAGTAAGTAAGTAAGTAAGTAAGTAGGACGTACGTACATATATAAATAAATAAATAGATAAAGAAAAGACAGTAGAGAAGAATAAACACTAGAGAACAGAAAAGCTAAAACAATGATGTTTTACTATGCGGTTTCTTGAAAAACATTTCTAAGTGGAGACAATAACAATGAGCCTTATCATGGTGTGAAAACATTGTGATTTTAATTTTTGTTGTTATTACAATTAATGTGCATAACTAGCAAAGATTGCATCTAATTTATCACACTATAATCAGACAAGAATTACAATTAGCGCTCGCAACTGCACATTGTTCATTTAAAGGAATTCTAATGTTGCAAGATTAGCGCAGTGTGTGAGGATCATTTCCAACAAAGAACACAAATATAAATGATCTTAAAGGATATATACGTATATTCGGTTTTGGCAGGACATATTTAGACTGAGATGTGTAGATTTTTAATGGTGACTGCAGTGTACAATGGATGATGTTTTCCTCTGCAGACTATGTTTACTGGTAGGACATCAATTATCCCGAGATAATGTGACAAACAAATAAATACTCTTTGGAATTTTTGATTTGTCCTTGAAAACAAACAGGCCTACAGAGACGATTATCTTGACGTGCGCGACAAATTGCCTTTCCCTGTTTTTATGCAACAGAGCAGCGTATAGCCATTACAGACCACATACTCTCACCGCAAGGGAAATCTGTGACGGCTATGCAGGTTCAGTCAGAAACGCTGCTGTCGCCAGCAGAGGCTAATTGCTCTCTTTGTCCCATTTAGCCTGCGAGATGTGTGAGTCAGCGCTCCGTTTAGTTTGGAGAGTGCTTCTGTAACGCTATAGGGTGTCCCTGGCGCTCTGACCCACGAGAAATAGCGTTTGATTAATGTCGATACCCTCACCTTGAGCCAATCATGGTTTCTATTATTGCCACTTCATGAAAAGCGCTATTTCGTTTAAAAGAAGAGAATGGAGACCATAACAGTTCAAACCCTCTACTTTATAGCCAAACAATTCTATCCATTATGTGAAAGTAAGTGCTTTTGACTTTGAAAATAATCCATACAACACATTCAAAAGAAACAAAGATGAAAAGGTTTCAGTGCTTGTGCAGGTATGCAATTCATGGTGAAAGTACAGAGACTGAACACAATAAAAACACAAAGTGTAATGATGTGGATTACTGCACCGGGAAAGGAGCACAGGCAGGCAGGGGTGCACCATGGAGCTTTGGAAATTCAAACAATAAGCCACCCCCCACCCCAACACCCCCCTCCTACCCCACAGCACTGATAAATATTAATATCAGATACGGCAGCGGAGGCCAGACAACAATCTTATCACCAAAAAGAAAAAAAAAAAAAAAAAAAAAAAAACGAGAGAATGCTGAGGAGCGCCTGCTCTTGAGCTCGTAATCTTATCGAATGAGATTCCAAACAGCCGCGTTATTCTGATTCATGTCGCTGACACCAGAACACACGGCTCCGGCTCTAATGTCACGCATGCGGCCCTGTATGTGTGGCATATACGCCTGGAGCATGAAGGCCAAAGTCCAAAGCACACGCATCCACTCCTGAAAAAAATTACAATCCTCCAGCATCCTTGAAGTGCCACTCTACACAAGCTCTGATAGATAGATAGATAGATAGATAGATAGATAGATAGATAGATAGATAGATAGATAGATAGATAGATAGATAGATAGATAGATAGATAGATAGATAGATAGATAGATAGATAGATAGATAGATAGATAGATAGATAGATAGATACGCAGACATGCAGAGGTAGGCGTACAGAATACCACTTCAAAGCCTCTGAAGCCATGAAGTAACTCAGCGATGACACAAAATGCAAAAAGATTTAGGTTTAAGATTAGAGGAGGAAACAACAGAGGAGTCTGCAAACTGAAGAGCCTAAGTGTCCAGGAGAGTATTGAAGAAAGCAGGTTTAGTCACTTACAGTACTTACGTATGTTCTAAACCCCTGAGCACTTGAATCCCTGCTGCCAGGGACTATACCGGACCCCATGCAATGTGACTCTATTGTGCAGTTACATTGGACTGTTCTATTTGACTCTGTCATGCACTCCACCTTTTGCTGCCAGCATATCCTGCACCTTATTTATTTATCCATAGCTTGATAGTGTAAAATGTACATATTGTTTTTTCATATTGTTTTATAGTCTTACCTGTATATATTGTTGTAAATTGAACCTATATTTTAACTCTACCTAGTTATTTTTATCTGTTTCAATTATTGTTGTTATAATCTGTGCCTTCTTGTGCATCTGTTGGCTGCTTCCTCCTATTTGGAACCACCTACTTGGAATGTCCCCAGAGCTGGCAAGAAGGAAGTCAATTGATAAAGAGTAGCCGGGGACAGACAGCATTCCCAGACACATTTGAGACAGACATCATTCGCAGACACAAAGATTCATCTGTTTGTATGCCTGTCTGGTGGTGGCAACATTTGGGGGCGAAAAACTCAGAGGGCAGGTGCTGTCATGAAAACTGAGGTCACGACAACATTTCACAACATACGTGTTTTGCTTAAAACAACAACAACACAACACCCCTGCTGTTGCCCTGTTCCCACGACAACACTGACAGGAAGTAAACACAGCAAGGCCTGGGATGATGGTGACATCTGCTAATGAGGTATAAGAGGCGGCTTTGCAAATGAGCCTTTTTTGGTAAACATGCAGTCGGGTGGCCAGACCTGAACCAGGCTACGTTCACTTCAGAGCGATCGAGGCCTCCTACAAAGCATTTATGAGCAGCAACAGTAAAGGAGCCATATGTCTCTAGGTAGCTGTATCTGTACACTGAGAAGCTATTTGAAAAATAACCTAACATGGAAGCATCTGTAGCATACAGAGATAGGTGAACAGAATATTAATACTTTAAAGTCACGAAGTAATTCAGCGATGAACCAAAATGCAAAAAGATTTAGGTTTAAGCATGGAGAAGGAAACAACAGAGAAGTTTGCAAACTGGAGACCCTAAGTGTCCAGGAGGGTACTGAAGAAAGCAGGTTTAGTCACTTACTTGCGTATGTTCTAAATCCCTGAGTACTTCAATTCCTGCTGCCAGGGACTATACTGGACCCTGTGCAATGTGACTCTATCAAGCAATTACATTGGACTCTGTGCTATTTGACTCTGTTTATTCCGCTGACATATTCTGCACCTTTTTTATTTATCCAAAGCTTGATAAATTGTTTTTATACATATTGCACGTTCACTTCAGAGCGATCGAGGCCTCCTACAAAGCCTTTATGAGTGGCAACAATAAAGGAGTCATATGTCTCTAAGTAGCTGTATCTGTACACTGAGGAAGCTATCGGAAATATAACCTAACATGGGGGCATCTGTAGCGTGCTGACTTCAGAGATAGTAGGCTGCAAGCACCAAGTAGCAGACAGACAGCTATGACAGAAATAGTGACAAATGTACTTACTGACAGTATTAGATACACACACACACACACACACACACACACACACACACACACACTTCAGCCCATGTCTCTGCACACACAAACACACACACACTAACAGACAATCACTCATTCTCACACACACACACACACACACACACACACACACACACACACACGCACACATACACACACACACACACACACACACACACACACACACACACTTCAGCCCATGTCTCTGCACACACAGACACACAAAAACACACTAGCACGCGCACGCACACACACACACACACACACACACACACACACACACACTCACACACACACACACACACACACACACACTCACACACACACACACACACACACACACACACACACACTTCAGAGTGTATTTGTTTTTCTAACAGTGTAAAACTACTAATGCTGAAAGTCCCTCTCAAGGTCTATTGGTGCTCTTGTGTAGCAAAAGACTTTTCAGTGTGGATGAAAGGACCAGATCAGATGGCATTTCATCTGCTTGAGAACTGCGTTTTAGAGATAATACCGTTTTTTTTTTTTTTTTTCATTCCGTGCAGAAAAAAAAGAAGTGAAATGAAAAAAAAAGGCAAGCAATTTGATAGAGAGATTGCTATGAGACACCCAAACACCTTTATAGCCTTTTTCACCTGATTCAAACGGCATTTCATCAGCCCACTCTATTTACATGATCAAACAGCACATACACGTACATATACAATAGAGATGTAGATGCATTTCTGTACATCGGCCTGTGTGTGTGTGTGTACGTGTGTTTGTGTGTGTGTGTATGCATAGATGTGTGTGTGTGTGTGCGCATACGTGTGTGACAGTGCCTAATGCAACAGAGAGTAGATTAGTCAGAAAGCCAATTTGCACTTTTCCCCGAAGGTGCTTATTTGTCTTTTTCATTCTGCAACCTTCGAGTGGCTGAGTCTGTCTGCCCCCCCCCCACCCCCTCCCACCTCACCCCACTCCCACCCCCTCCCCTTTTGTGCATAAACAAATAAGGCTGGAAATTTATGGGGTTCTGAGAGGAAGCCCTAATGAAATGGCAGTGCATGCCAGCTCCTTTGAAGAGCTGCATGAAACCCTCAAGGATCAGAGGAAAGAGCGAGCCTGAATTGTCTTTCTCTGCACTTCTCTGCTTCTTCCTTTGTCCTTTCTCCCTCTGTTCCCTCCCTCCCTCCCTTCCTCCTCCTCTCTCTCTCTCTCTCTTTCTCTCCCCCTACCCCCCCCCACAGCCTCGCCTCTTTCTAATTTTCCTCAGGACCGAGGAGCCTGGCACATGACATTGATTTCCATCAGCACGCTTGAAAATAACCTCGCTGTTGCCGGGGCAACCCACGTACGTTTACCTTTCTCTCTCCACCCCCCTTGTCCCCCCTTCTCCTTTTTTTTTTTTTGCATTTTTTCCCTGCCCCCGTCTTTTCCCTTTTTTGCATATCGCTGCCACCAGTTTTTTTTTTCCATCATCAGCGGTGGTGGCGGCGGCGGCAGCCACGGGCCGTGGAGCGCAGCGAGCGATGAGGACGATGACAAATGTGTTCAGGTGGGGCGGCACTGGAGGAGGGAGGGGGGAGGGAGAGAGGGAGGGAGGGAGAGAGAGAGGGATGAAGAGATAGAGGGAGGGAGGTGAGGGAGGAGGAAGGGGGGGGGGGGGGGGCGAGAGGTTGACGGATGGGGATGCCAGGCGGGAGATGGAGCAGGGGGGAGGTTGTGGTTGGCATGGGGGCAGTGGCGAGAGGGGAGAAAGAAGAGAGGAGAGGTGGGGAAGGGGGAGGGATGGAGATGGAGATGGGGACTAGAGGCGGAGATGGATCCTTCACATGAGAGAGTAGAGGGGAGAGAGAAAAGAGGGAGGAGAGGAGGAGAGGGGGAGATATGTAAAAAAGGAGGGAAGAGGGGGGGGGTTGAGGGGGAGGGAGTGTGGTGGGCAGGAGGTGAGAGATGGAGGGGTGAGGGCACAGACACCACCAGCCCCTCATCCTACTAATTAACTGTGGGAGAGCGTGCCTGTGTAAGCGTATGCATATATGTGTGTGTGTGTGTCTGTGTGTGTGTATGTGTGTGTGAGAGAGAGACAGAGACAGACAGAGAAAGGGAGAGACTTAGAGGAATAGAGAGAGAGAGAGGAAGAGAGAGAGAAAAAGAGAGAGAGAAAGAGAGAGAGAGAGAAAGAGTGAGGAATAAAGAGAAAGAGAGAGAGCAAGAGAAAGAAAGAGAGACAGAGAGGAATAGAGAGAGAAAGAGAGGAAATTAGAGAGAGAGAGAGACAGGGAAACAGATAGCACACACTGGCCAAGGAAAGCAATAAGGAAGAACCAAATCACTTCTGCTGTTGGTGCTGCAGCAGGTGTAGGACCAGCAGGAAGCAGGAGCACGCTGGTCTGAAGTTAATGCTCCTCGCTCCACAGCCACAGCAGAAGGCCACCGAGAGAGAGCAGCAGAGATGACACGGCCTCTCCTGTCCTGTCCTGTCCTGTCCTGTCCTGTCTGACTGCCTGCCCTGGCAAGAAGCCTAACTTTTCAACGTGTCACAAATTCATTGACCTACGGACCTGTCTCGCCTGTGAGGCACGAGGACAGCCTGAGAGGAGGCCTAAAGGTGGGAGTGGGGTGGGGTTGGGTTGAGGGAGGAGGGGGGACTGTGGGGCGGTGGGGGTGGCTGGGGGTGGCAGGAGGGGGCACTGATGACAGTGGTGTCAGTATACGCCTGTGAGGGGAGAAGAATGGGGCATCGGGTGAAAAGAGCTGAGGCTGATAGGGGTGACGTGAAAAAAGACCCCTGGGGGCAACGGAGTGAAGAGACCCCGAAAAAAGTAGGGGCGGGGGGGGGGGGGGGGGGGGGTGGGGGGGGGGGGGGAGCCCTCGCCTCGTCTACCTCTCCACATCAGCGGGCCGGTGCGGTGGAAGTGCAGCCGAGGGGAAAATTAATTTCTTATTTCCTGATTATATTATTAGGGGCTGCACGTGTGCGTGTGAGAGTGTCTGTTAAATATTCCACATCAGCATTTTGGCGTGCGGGGCAGTCAGACGGGCGAGCGGGAGGGAGAGCGGTAATAGTCGTAGACGTGAGCCTGCCTGTGACTGCAGGAATAAAGACTGGCGTTGGCAATATGCTGGCAGAAAGCAATTTGCTCAGGACACCTTTCCACACACTCACACACACACTGACTGACACACACACACACACATATACACATATACACTAACACACACTCTAAGACACATGCACACACACTAACACACACACAATGACACACACACACACATACACACTCTAAGACATACACTAAAACACACACAGACACACATACTCTAAGACACACACTAACACACTAACACACACACATGCACAAATACACACACACACACACACACACTGACACACACACACTAACACTCACACCTTGCACCTTGTAATACTTCACCCGTCAGGCCAGATCTTCAACCCTAACACCCCCTCCCAAAAAAAAAAAACTCGTTCCTCGTTCGCTCACCCAGGCTGGCAGTCATGCTCCAGTGGAGTGGGGAACAGGCTGGGCAGACGCTCTCTCCCTCTCTCCCCTCAAATCTACACAGGCTGACCCAATCTATCAGCCTCTGCTTCAGACTGACAGTGAGGCAGATTGGGTGGTGTGAGGATGTGTGTGTGTGTCTGTGTGTGTGTGTGTGTGTGTGTGTGTGTGTTGCGGCGGGGTTAAAGACATGACCTGAGTGAGAGAGAGAATACACCCTCTAAACAACCTTCCTTCTCCAACCAAATCCTTGCTGAGCAAAATGGTTTAAAAAAAAAGAACAGAAAAAGAACAGAAAAATAAAAGCGAAAAATGAAAGAGCGAGGAAAAGCAGGTGCTGCCGTGAGCGCTCCTCCCCAGTGTGATGAGGGATTTTTGGAGGCGTTTAGAGGCCCATTAGGCCAAGCGGGAGACGGCGGTGTGTGAGGCGAATGGAGTGACAGCAAGGGGGGGGGGGGGGGTCACGGGCATTAGACATGCTACTGCCACCAAACAGCGGACGGACAAACCGTGCAGTGGGGGGCAGCGGTACAGTATGTAAATAAAGTAGCCACGGTTCACAGCAAAAAAAAATAAAATGCCGTGATAAGGATTCAGTAGGGCCTCCTTCTTTTGCGTAAACTAAAAAAAGTAGCATTACCACATTCATGAGGAGAAAGAGAGAGAACGCAGGTGAGTTGGAGGAGTCTGTTTTCTCCCTCCTGGAGGGCAAAGTTATTATTTTTCTTAGCCCTACCCCTGCCAAACACGTGTGCTGTGTGACCAAGGAAAAGGGCAAATTTGCATAGTATCCATACGGAAGCAAATCTGATCATATAAATGTAAATAAGGAGGGCTTAGAGTATGTTTTCCTTTAAAGGGGGGGGGGGGGGACGCACTGATAGCGCGGGTGAGAGGCAGGTGGAGAGAGAGGAGAATGTGGAGAGTGGAGGCCGGTTTTAGGGCTTCCTGCATCAGATACGCCAAAAAATGTCAGAGCACAATAAGCCCCTGCCTACATATATACCAGTGGCGGTTGCTGGTGGTTTATATATATATATATATATATATATATATATATATATATACAAATATATATGCCAGTGGCGGCTGCTGGTGGTTTATATATATATATATATATATATATATATATATATATATATATATATATATATATATATATACACACAAATATATATGCCAGTGGCGGCTGCTGGTCTTTTAAACAGGAGAAGCTCGAGGCACATTATAAAAAGTATCACAGCCTGACCATTAATAAATGGAAAGCTTAACTGAGGCTGTTGCCAACCGCAGCCATGTCACAGAACTACATCAACACACACATGAAAATGATTTTCAGGAGTTACACACACTTAAACTGTGTCTGTCTAAACACCAGAACTGATTTTCCTATAGAAACATTCTCTTTACATCAAACACTTTGGCTTTCCTTGCTGTCTCAGAGCAATCGCCCTTGACATATACACTTGCTACAAGCACAGATACACAGCAGCACATACTACAGTGGGTGTAGGAGCAGGAGTCAAACACTAGGGGGCAGTGTTGCTGCACTGGCCCTATGACTTACCAACAAATACCATCTTGGTTGTGGTTAGGGGGTTGCCCAGGGTTGTACTGCTCAAAATAGTGAGAGGGGATGAGATGGATATGGAGGAGGTCACACACATATATAGGAGCAGTTTGTTTGTTGTTGCTTTGTGTTTCGTTCTTAATCTGACTCACTCTGACACAGCTCTGACATAGTCTTTTAGGTACACAGCGATGCAGTCATCCTGCTGTTATTGTCTGCTGCATGTTATTTTTACACCCATGAAGCAATCTGCGCTTTGGAGCATAAACAGTTTCACAACAACACTGAACACAATAGGGACATCGCATGCATGCATAGCATTCCACAGTACGCAAGGTATTTGTCCTCAGATGTATTGTCCTCTGTAGAAATTCTGTAGAAATTATAAGTAAGCATGAGTAGTAAGTTATAAATAATAATTTTGTGCCATGTACTTTGCTGTTATGCTAAAAAGAGCACTTGATGTACAAAACCATCACAGGAATGGTGGTCAGTGTGGTAGATTAGTAGATTGCCAGGCCAATGGTTATAATGGCACTGCCAAGCACATAAATAAGACACCAGCAAATAAGAAAGAAAAAGAAAAGAAAATGAGGTCCCTGTTACAGCGTGATGAGGTTTAAGGTCCCTGTTACAGCATATTTACATCATAAATTATACTGTAAAGAAATGTGTTACAAAACATAACTTATGTATTTACACTGTATAGTACCCAGGGGCATT
>CM050198.1:17284761-17334761 GCA_027475355.1 Coilia nasus
TCAGTAAAGGGAGCACATAGACATTGGCTGGAGTATTGGGATACTCTTTATTGATGTGTGTGTGTGTGTGTGCGTCTGTGTGTGCTTGTGTGTGTGTACGCGTATGTGTGTGTGCACGTGTGTGTGTGGGTTTGTGCATGTGTGTGCATGTGTGTATGCGTGTGTCTCTGTGTGTGCATATGTGTGTGTATTTGTGTGTGTTTGTGCATCTGCATGCGCGTGTCTGTGTGTGCTTGTGTGTGTGTGTGCACACGTGTGTGTGCGTGCACGTGTGTGTGTGTGTGTGTGTGTGTGCATGTGTGTATGCATGTGTCTCTGTGTCTGTGTGTTTGTGCATCCTCATGCGTGTGTGTGTGTGTGTGTGCATCTGTGTGTGCTCGTATGTGTGTGTGTGTGTGTGTGTGTGTCTGTGTGTGTGTGCATGTGTGTATGCCTGTGTCTGTGTGTCTGTGTGTGTGTATGTGTGCTCGTGTCTGTGTGTGTGTGCAGAGACATGGGTGTATTGGGTATAGGATGCTCCTTATTGATCTGTCAGATGGGTTGGGGTCTCTGGTGCATCTCATGTGGCCGGTAACTGTGCCGTGGGGCTGCACCTGCCACCCTGTTTCACAACACACAATAAACATGATCTACCAGCCTATGGGAATTTGGACAAATTTTATCTGAGGGGCTTTTAAATTGAATACTCTCTCCGTGCTAGTTACTGTAGATGAGATAGATACTCTCCACTCAAACTGTGCCCTATCCAATTCCAATGGAAAATTCCATTGAGCAGATTTGTCTTTAATTGGTTTGCGGAGTTTTACAAGAACGGTTTGCATTTACCAGTTAGATGCTTCAGTAGGAAAGCTTCAGTAAACAGTGTGTACGTGTGTCGTGTCTGTGTACGTGTGTGTGTGTGTGTGTGTGTGTGTGAGGGTATGTGTGCACGTACGTACGTAAGTGTGTGCCCACGTAAAAGTGTGTGTGTGCTCACGTAAGAGTGTGTGTGTATGTGTGTGTGCACATGTCCACCCATGTGAGTGTATGCGTGTGTGTGCGTGCATGTATATAAGAGTCTGTATGTGTGTGTGTGTGCGTGTGTGTGAGTGTGCTGTGTGTGTGTATGCGTACGTAAGTGTATGCCCACGTAAAAGTGTTTGTGTGCTCACGTAACAGTGTGTGTGTGCACATGTGCACCCATGTCAGTGTATGCATGTGTGTGCGTGCATGTATATAAGAGTGTGTGTGTGTGTGTGTGTGTGTGCGTGCGTGTGTGTGTATATGTGTGCACGTACTGTGCGTACATAAGTGTGTGCCCACATAAAAGTGTGTGTGTGCTCACATAACAGTGTGTGTGTGTCTGTGCACATGTCCACCCATGTGAGTGTATGCGTGTGTGTGTGTGTGTGCACATATATAAGTGTGTGTGTGTGTGTGTATGTGTGTGTGTGTGTGTGTGTGTGTCTGTGGGATTATGTATGTGTCCTGCCCACCTTGACTGCCATGTGGAGGGCCTTGACTCTGCTGTGAGTGATGTCCATCTCCAGCAGGCGGGGCATGATGGGCGTGGTGGGCATGAGGGGCGTGGTGGGCACGGGGGGCATGGTGGGCGTGGTGGGCATGGTGCCCGGCGGCACAGGGGTCTTGCGTGCCAGCTCCATGTTGTGCAGCGCGCTCTGCATGTCCCACACAGAGCCGCCTTTGGGCTCACTCCGCACAGCCCTCCCAACAACACATCTGTGAGCGCAGCACACCAATTAGGCACAACAACCACACACGCTACTGTACTTACGCAGCAAACACACACAAAAACACAATGTCTATCAATATACACAATAATAATAATAATAATAATAATAATAATAATAATAATAATAATAATAAGAAGAAGAAGAAGAAGAAGAAGAAGAAGAAGAAGAAGAAGAAGAAGAAGAAGAAGAAGAAGAAGAAGAAGAAGAAAAATATATTTCGGGTCGTTGTGACATTGCATTATTGCGTCACGCAAGAGCCCGCATTAACGGGGCATTGCGTCATTACATCATTGCGTTATTGTGCTCGTCTGCTCTGGCACCACTGGACTGCAAGAAATGTTGTCTTCTGTTGTTCTTGTCAAACTGTAAAGCACTTTGAGCTGCATCTTGTATGAATTGTGCTATACAGGTAAAGATTATTATTATTATTATTATTATTATTATTTACTTTTAAAGAGCATTTCAAGACACCTAAGCCTAAGCCAACCACAAAATCTAAAGAAAACACAACACATTTCAACATGAAATCAACATACTGCACACAGCCAGTTAAATGTCTTAGGGCATGTAGGTGACCTAGAACTTTGGTAGAGGCAACTGGTAGTGAGAGGCAACTGGTACTGCAGTGGTTCAGCAGGCAAAGGTTTGATTATAATCATATATTTTCATGTGTGATTGAATTACTGGAAAATGCATACAGATGCTATAGAAATGACTGCAGACCTGCCAGGCACCTGAGCCATTGCCATATTTACCAGGTCATAATTAAAATCTTCATTCTGATGGCTAAAACATCTCAGCAGGATATTTACACAGCTGACACACACCAGATCAGGAACAACTCAGCATATGACACATGAATAGCCATACTGGACCACTTCCTGGTGACTGTGGCTGGCAAAGAGCTTCTACCTGAACATGAATCGGTCGGCGGTCTCTTCTCTCAGCAAACGGGCGGGCGCGGTGGGTGGACGTGGGTGCTTCAGGCGGGGCCATGGCGACCCCGGCTTGGGCTCCAGTCTGGGATTCTGGGACCCGATGAAAAGAGAACTAGGCCCGAGAGAGCCACTGCTTCTGGGGTACGGTAGAATCAGACGTACCCCACAATCCTCTCGAATCTGCAAAAGGAAATAGGGTTGACTTTATATCATAAGGGAAATATTAATATCAAAAGCCTTTCAAGAGTACTACTGCTTGATCAAAATAAGATTATAATATAAAAGATCGTAATTTGTCATGCAAGATTTGTCATGCAAATCTTTTGCACTGGAACACTGTGTTCATTTTTCGGGAATCAAAGGCAGCATGACTGCCAACAAAAATATCAGCCTAACCTCCAGCATAATAACAGTGCTCTTTGCTATCATCAAATCAATAGTGACCTTAAGGGGGTCCCTGAGATTGCTGCGCAGTATCTCCTGCCAGTGATGGAGATGAGGCCCTAGCCTGGTAAACCAGCCCCTCGTACCGTACTTCATTTCATTTTCTACAGAGGGTCTGGAGTGGAGGCTGTGAGAAACGATTTCTTCCTGGAGGTGTGGACTCCGCTGAAGTTTAAAACAAGTGGCTCTGCCTTAACCCAGTCGCTACGTATGCCCGTATGTATGCACGTATGTAATTAGCCTACCTACGCACTACAATTCAAATGTAGCACACAAAGTCAACGTCACGGCCCACAAACACACCCTTTGTTCACTGATTGGCTCTGGTCCAGACCCTCCGTACAAAATGAAATGAGGTACGAGGGGCGGGTTTACCAGGCTAATGCGGCTCCTGCTCCTACCTTCTTGAAGGTCCAGGTGGTGGTGCTGAGGTACGTGAGGCGAGCCTCGTCTGCGGCGGCCCGTCCCAGGGTAAGCCTCTTCATCACCCGCCTCTCGTACGTCTCCAGGTTGGACAGAAAGGTGTACCCGTCCCTCAGGGCCCGGCCATCGTTAAACTCACGAGCGGACAGCAGCTGGACGTTTATATTGTGCCTGGATCGATGAGGAAAAATATGGGGTACACATTGATCAAACCAAAGCTTCAACGCTGAACAGCCTCCCAGAACAGAGTGTTAAAAGAGACACCGACTCTGTTACAATACTGAGCACTTACTGAGTGAACAGTCTTGTTTTACAGTCTACTCTTGAGGACTACGGTCACATGTGTGATTAGAACATTTGCAAAATTGAGAGTTCCCACTATGATGTAACAAAAGCTCTGAGGGATTTTTAACATGAAGTTCTATGAGAGCTAAAGAATGTGTAGAATTCTAGAAGAACAGGGAAAAATAATTCACTCATTTAACTGACACTCTTATCCGGAGCGACTTACAGTGACTTAGGAAAAGAAACGTTTTCCCTGAAGTATTAAAGGGTAAGATGCCTTGCTGAAGGGCACCTCAGCTGTGGATGAGGGATGAGGTAATTCACTCCCCCACCCTCATTTTTCATACTAGTAAAGGACTTCAACCTGTGACCCAATGATCCCAAAACCAACTTCCAAACAAGATCAGTGCTCTCAACACTGAACTTTGATGCCATTTTAAGACTTCATTGAAGGTGTCATTCTCTGAGAAACCGATTAGTACTTGCTCTTTTTCAAATACGACAGGTCACCTTGAGTTGAATATGCATGCTGCACGTGAAAATGTTCTTATACCCCGATTGCTTCCATTAGTCCATGAAAGAAAATAGGCGGGAAACTAGCGAATAAGAAAAAGGCAAACGAGTGACGTAGCCATGCCATAGTTGTGATTACCAGATGAGTCTCATTGCAGCACACATTCACGTAGCAAAATATAGGTGTGTTTGTTTAGAACATTTAAATCTTTTATTTGGTGTGCTATGACTGAATGGACTTTGAATGACTGTAGCCTGTGAGAATAGCCGAGAACCTGTCATTCTCCCTGCTCCAAACTAGAACAGCCTGTAACAGGAGCACTAAAGCATTCTGTCCACCAAAAGTGGCTCACAGGACCTTTATTAATACTAGACACCACCACAAAATGAATGAAAAAAAAAAATGATGCAATGACACCTTTAATGTTCCACAACCCAGGTCCTTACCTGAGTTTCATCAGCGCTTTATGGGCAACATACTTCCTCATGAGACAGGACAGGCGCAGGTCAGCAGCATAAAGGGACTTCCGGATGGTGTCCTGTGCCATGACATGGAGCCTTTCGGACACATCTTTATTTTGCACCGCCTGGCGCAACAGCTTCAGGTTGACCATCTGTGCATTGGCGCTCAGGCTGTACCGCCCGTCAGCCATTTCCTTCTTGGTGCTGTCCCCAGCGTCCATGGCATCTCTCGTGTAAGACTGCATGTCCTTGTCCCTGTCCTTCTCAGTGGACTGGCTCTCAGGGGATGGGGACAGGAAGGGCTTGCTGCGGACAATCTTCACTTGAGACACTGGGCTTCTCATCGGCTTTGGTTCCATGCTGGGTGGTGTCTCCACCTTGGGTTCAGGACAAGGCGTAGGTCTGGGCTCAGGAATAGACACCAGTTTCTCCTTTTCAGCATCAGAGGAGCGGGTGAAATAAGCATGGCTGTAATTGGGTTGAACTTCCAAACCTAACACAGGTTTAGGTACAGGTGTCACAGGTGTCACGGAGGATGGCTTCTCAGCGATGGTGTGGAAATATGGCTCATGCAGTGACACTGACTTTTCTAAACCTAAACTTGAATTGACTGGAAAAGGGACCACTGGAGCTGGTGGCTGCTCCATGCTGGTCCCAGGAGTGATCGAGCGCTTCTCAGAGGTGGCTGCTGGAATGGGCACTATCAGCTCTGACACACAGCGCGTTATTTTCACCACCATTGGTGCTGGCTCTCTGTCAAAACTAACCAGAGATTGTACCTTAGTTTCTCTCTTCTCCTCCTCCTCCTCCTCCTCCTCCTCCCCCTCCTCCTCCTTCTCCTCCTCCTGCTCTGCCTCCTTCTCCATTTTATCACTCACTGCTGAGGCCACAGAGACCTGAGGCACTGGCCTTGTTGTGGAGGGGGGTCTGACCGGCTCCGGTACACGAACTACGGCCCCTTCCTGAAGCCCCTTCACCTCTTGTAAGAGGGCGTCCTTGTCTCTCTCCAAGCTGCAGATCTGCAAGTTCATTTGAACAATGCTCCTGTTCTTGTTGCTCAGGTTCTTCTTGAGTTTAGCGATGTACAGCTGCATGCTTGAGTCCATATCACTGGCTGGCTCCACCTCAGCGGCGACGTCCCTAAGGGCCTCCACCTGATTGCGGAGCTCCACAACTTCTCGTCTGCTCGCCACAAAAGCTTCACACATGTTCTGGAGGCCTGTTTGCGCAAAGCTAAAGGCCATGTTCATTGCCCTCTTGCAGGAGAAGAAATTTTCCATGTCTGTCAACATGAAGCACAGGTTGCTGGTGCTGTTGGCTGCTTGGGAGCTATCATTCATCAGCTGTTCCACAGAGGGGGGCTGAAACTTCTGAATCTTTAGAACGGTTTTGGCGTCCACTTTGGGCACCCTCCACCAACGCCACACACCGTCCTTGCCCACAGTATTAGCTGCTGTACAAAAACAAAATGGATATGAACCACCTGCCTTATACTACACTACATACTGATTATGGTCAAGTTTTTTTATTTTTTATTCCAACAATGGCCTTTTTTTAGTCCAACAATGGGAAACATTGCCTTTACAATTACAATTACATTACAATTACCTAAGAAATATATTTACAGTACATTCAGAAGTAATTAACTATTCAGTAAATCTGTGTAAAGATTCAAATGTAATAACCTGTACAAATTAGTCCTTACCTTTTGGCCGTTTTTCGCTCTTATTGCTGTTATCTATTAAAATCTGTCTGCAAAGATGATACAGGCGCTGAATGCTTGCCTCTGTATCTAGCAATGAAGCCTCAATCTTTTCCTCCATCTCTTCCACCCATTCTTTTGTAACACCATCCAGTTTCTGGACCTCAACCAGGTCCTTGTCTTAAAGAGCAATAAATATATATAAAAAAAACACCAAGGTTGTTTGGTCTTGTTTTGTAGCCTTCTGACATCACATTTACAGTTGAACAAATACCGCAAATGAGCTAATGCTAACCATACCCTGCTCCTCTCAGGTAAAAGGCATGGGAGTAATATTAGACAGTAAACTGTCCTTCAATGCACACATAAGTTACTCGTCTCGCAATGCCTTTTTTAAATCTAAGGAACATAACAAGACTACACCTAACCTTCTCACAGCAAAGTGCTAAAATCCTGGTCAATGCTTCACATCTCGCATTAACTACTGCAGCTCCATCTTGTCTGGCATCCCCACTAAGCTACTCCACTGACTTCAATTAATACAAACCTTTGCATCCTGGATCATAACATGCTCGAAACCCTCAAGCTATGCAACTACTTATGCGGCTTCACTGGCTCCCAGTTGTATTCAGAGTGAAATAGGAAGTGTGGTTCCTAGCCTACAAAGCCCTGCATATCCATGTTCCACCTTATCTTAATGTCAGGCAGGCCACACTTACTGGTGTCATTCAGCCAATCGAGGACAGAGCTCAGGTTCTCCTTCTTCTCAAAGCTGGAAAAATAGAAGGCTTGAACTATGGAGTGCGCAAGCGCTCGCCTGCTCCTGGTGCACACATCTCCGTCATCTTTGTCATCTTTGTCATCTGTGTCATCTTTGTCATCCGCCTCCTCTTGGGCTTGCACAATGGCGGCCAGACGCAGACGCTCCACAGCATAGTTAACTCTTTTGAGGATCACCTCAAGTCTGTCAGCCACATCCTGAAATAGAGTACTTAGTGTGTGAAAAAGCTCACTCAAAAACAGACCCACAACTGCAGAAGAAACAAATTCTGTCAAAGAATGTGACAGAATTTCCTCTCAGTCCTGTCACTGTCTGCTCCGTGTGTCCGTGTGTGTGTCCGCTGCAGTGGCGTGACATCCTGGTGCCACTACGGAACATTGCTTCTGGACCATGGTGGAAATCCTGGTTTCAGAAAGTAAGACCCTGTCACAGATTTGATCCAACCATTTCCTGAACCAGGTGATCCTAAAGACCTAAAGAGAAAATCATCTGACAGGATCAGCTAAAAAAAGTGAAATCCCCTGTGTTAAATGCACATGCTTTACTTTTTGAAGGCAAGGTGTACAATTTTACAACTGTTAAGGTCAAATATCAACAAACGTTTGCCAGAATAACAAACTCTTACCTCTTATACTTTAGGCTAAAAAAGATGGAAGGTCTTACCTGCTAGCAGCTCTCTCAAGCCCTTATTGCTCACCACTGATGACATCATTTTAAAACTAAACCCCTGTACATCTTAACACAGCCTTAATGCTGAAACATGTTTCTAATTTGTCAAAATTGTGTTGTGTAGGAGTCTTATAAAATGTCCTCAGATTTAGTTAGTTACTTAGTTGCACTGTCCTTAGATATACTGTAGGTATACTAGTCTAGGCTACACGTAGGCTAATTGTGTTCCTAAAAGTATTATTGTTGAGGTATTAACCATTACTACAGCTTTTAAGTCTTTACTGGACCAAGAGTTCGTCCCTGACAAAAAAGACGATGTTTGTAGATGTAATTATATTGATTGTAGGAATGTACACAAAAAGTAAGCTATGTCACTGAAAAGTTGCTTCAAGGAAACAGAGCCAAGCATGTTCGAATCCAACTCATCAACAACAATTAACACAACACAGCCTCCTAACAAACAGATATAAAACAAAATTGTATAACGTAGGTTTTAGTCTTGAGAAAAAACAATATCGATCGGCAAAGGCTACTTACCGCTTTGGCCCGTCTCAGTTTTGCAGACTCTATAGTTTGCAGACTCCTAAATACGGAGTCAGGTACTTCTGATAGATTAATAGCGGGTGTTTCTGTATCGCTAAAAGTTAAACGTATGTCCATTTTTGGCGATCAACTACCTTGCTAATTTGAAAGCAAGACAATAAATGATCTTAGGGACTGACTGAGACTGGAGTTCTTTTCTTCAGACACGAATAATGACGAGACAGCGTCATAAATTAAAATGTGTTCCAGAACACTTAGGCCACGTTCTTTTGAGGTCAGTGTGCACCAGCCTATAATGTACTGTTAATATAGAAATTATTTGGTTAATTACCAGGTGTCAAACGTCCATAAGTCCTCATTGTCTGTTCTGCCCCTCTTTATCTCTATGTCTATTAGGCTATAAGATACAACATGCAATCTATTTATAAAACTTGATGTTTTTTCCCAGCCCATCCTTCCACTCCTGCCATTTTTTAGTGTCAGATGAGAAGTGTCATTTGCAGTGACAGTATTTTATATGATTTGCTCCAGTCACTGAACTAAACCCAGCTAATTAACTAATTAAATCCGGTAGCATACTGTATCTTATTACACAATGTGCAGAAAAGTTGTTACAGGCTCAAAGTGCATTTCATTTTAGGCCATTTATTAAGAGTGGCAAATGATGACAAATGATCCAGAATGCAGAGATGCTTAGGCTACATCCTTGTATGTAGTTACTTTAGGGCTGTGCGTATTCACTTTTGACAAAGAATTTACTTATGGGTGGGCATACTTATGCATTGGGTTTATGTGTATGTACCCTAGTGGCTAGAATAATGTCATTTAATTTTAAACAAGGTTTTATGTGTTGAAATAACAAAGGCTAAATAACAATAAAATAGCCATCTTTATTTCTTGGAATAATGACATATCAAAGATATATCTTATCACTGTAAATCGGCACAAATATCATAATATGCAGACTATACAACATTAAAAAGAAACAGTTTTTCTGTGATCTTTGAACTATTACTTTAAGTACATGGGCTTTCTGATGACAACAGCCAGCCAGTCTAGAGGAACTTTACTGTATTCATCTCAAAACAAGATGTCTTCTAAAGGCACCTATATACAGCATAGGCTACCAGTTTGAAATGAAAAAAATACTGGCAATTGTTTTCTGCCTTTTTTTTTTTTTTTTTTTTTTACAAATGTATACCTTGTTCACAAAAATTATGACTTTATCTTCAGACTGTTGGTTGTTTTATGGCTTTAATGTGTAGTTGCGTCATCTCATGAAAATCAGTGAGGTGGATTGCTGGACAAAATGCAACACACCATTTCTTTTCTGTCTCGGTGGGTGGCTGGCTATTAAAATGTGAGCATGTCTTTGTGCTTTACCCGGGTATAATGTGGGAGATTAAAGGATCTGTTTTCTATGTTTACTCAAAATGAATTCAATAAAACATGAGCCATGGATCACGTCTAGGAAGGTACAGTCGGACATAAATAGTGGAACAGCATGAGATGTACAAAAAGACGACAGCACCCACAAAAATGTGTGTGTGTGTGTGTATGTGTGTTTATGTGTATTTGTGAGTGTGAGTGTGTGTGTCTGTGCGTGTAAAGATGGGAGGCGTTCAAGGGATACCACCAATAGACTAGAGTGGGTTAAGGCCTACATTATCATCTAACACAACAAAGTAGAAATATTTAAATCATAAATCAGTTCTATGTATCTGCTTCTCTTTAGAACAGAAAGCACATTTATTTGGTTTACAATGGAGCACAGTGGGCACATGGGATTTCATAGTCCAATATGCAATTTATGCCCACTGTCCTTAACAATAACCTACACATCAACAATAACAATATGCAATGTAACAGCAATGCAAACACAACAGAGAAAGGTTGTACATGACCATGGGCAGAGAAAGCCACAACAGAAGGAATGAAGGTGTCATGGCCGCTTCACACTGCATCCTTCTATGGTTGACACACTGGAATTAGCGATTTCTACCAACACTAGACCCGTTATCTTCACAACACACTGCCACACAGCACAGAACACCTATACAGACTCAGAGCCTACTAAAAAAAAAAACTGAAAGGTGTTATATCTTGGGAATATTATACTGTATATATACGGTATGGTACAGAATACATCTCTATGCAACACATGGGTGTATTTTAGCACTAACCACCTTGGCACAGTTGCACTTCATGTTTTGAACCCCTAAAATGAAGTCGTTTTCTCACAGCTGTCTTGCAGAAATCAGGTGACTTGCCAATCAGTCTGTATTTGTAAACAGCTACGGGCTCTGACTGACTGCCATTAGAGTAAGGGGTTGGCTCTAATATTTTGCATCGATATGCTACCAACCAGGGCTTTGGCCATGTCTGAACACCAATGGACAATAAGACAATAAGGTCCAAATAATGACACACACATTTATTATACAACACAAGTAAGGGATCAAGGGTGTTGTTGTTCTTAACTTTTTTTCAGGAAAATAAAATGGCACATGAAGAAAAGAAAATACCAAAGGTGCCCAAAATGAAAGTTTTGGATACAAACATGATGATATGATTGCATAATATTTTTGACTTGGAAAGAAAAAAAAAACATGTTGGTTGCTTTTGTAAGGAGAGTCCACAGCCTCTCTGGAGTGCACTGTTAGGGGACAATTTGGCATAGAAGCTGGACAGATGATCAGAGGAAAGCTTCGTCAGTCGTTGGAAGGGAGGGGCGGACGGACGGACGGACGGATGGACAGATGAACATACAGGCGGTCGTCTACATCTCGTGGGAGAGAACCTCAGGCCCTGGGACGCCGTTGGCTTGCGCTGGGGGCTGGCCGTTGGCTTGCGTGTTGCTGTCATTGAGCCGGCGGACACGGTACATCTCATAGTGAATGCTGCTGGTGATGTCCTTGATGTTCTGCATGTGGGTTCTACAAAAAGATCCAACAAATTATGAAACAGATAATCAACCAGGGCTGCACGGTATTTGAAAAATGTGTGATAAGCGGCAACATTGCTGAGTGTTGCGATGACGATATGTTTTGAGATAAATAAACAAATATTTAAATATAGTTTTAACATCTTTCAGCTTAATCTTCACCGCTAGGCCGTAGCCAGTGTGCAGCCTATGGGGTGGATATCAAGGGCAGTAAGACTACATCTGATTTCCCAAATATCTTCATACTGTATGTGGAAACATGGCAAGCTGTTTCACAGTAATGTCCTATTTATACCAGTTGAGCCATGTTTTGCAATATGTGTATCACGATACTGCATGTTGCGATATCACAAAATTTTCGATATATTGTGCAGCCCTATAATCAACATCATACAAACCAATCACCACAAACAAAAAGCTATTCAGAGGGAAAAAGAGGCAATTACCTGATGAGAAGATCGCGCAGGAAGGCAAACTCACAGTGCTCAATGTTCTCAACTGTAAAATAAAAGGAACATAACCTTTTAGTTTGGTATTATGACTGTGGTAACTGACAGGACAATAAAAGGTATTTAAATGTTTGACTTGATTTAAATCCATTTACATACTGAGATTAAGAGGGCGCTTTTTTACTGCACTTGGCAGAACCCTGAACAGGCCATATATAGTGGCCCTGATAGCTGCATAATGTCCAAGATAATTCCCTTTTAACAGGATGAAAATGTGCCCCTGACTCGATGAGGAAAGATGGAGTCCAAACTCTCTGGCCAGCAAGCCAATAAGGATGATCAATGAAAACCTCCTAACTTCTTAACTGGACACAAAACACACTCTGAGTCAATCTGAGTCTATGCATTAAAATGTAATGAAAAACGAAATGGTGAAATGATCGACATTACTTCATTGGTAAAAATGGTCTATCTGTTTCTCAAGAGAGCATTGCACTGATTGCACTGAGAACTGGGGGGCATTCCAAGAAGGTGGTTAAGTGACTAACCCAGGTAAGCTAACTCAGAGTAATTCGCAGCACACCTTCCAATAGAAGAATCCCATAAATTCATCCTCTTCATCCTCTTACCAAAACAAATTCATCTTGCTGGGGACAACTAAATGACCCTCAAGAGATTCCGGTCCAGACCCTCTGTACAAAATGAAATGAAGTACGAGGGGCGGGTTTACCAGGCTAATACCCCTCTGGACCCCAAACACAATAAAAAAAACTCTGTGGTTCTCTAGATGACCACAAGAGGGCAATGCAGCAGAACAGGAGCCCCCAGACAGGATGACTGGAACCAGACTTGACGGCTGCAGCAAGCAAGCAAGCTATTCCTTTTAAGCGAGGATTACAACGACCACTTGAAGTCACATCATATATTTAAAAAAGCCCTCTTTAAAAAAGAGGGCTGAAAGCTTAACAAATTCTCCATGACAATTTTGCGGGTGGGCCAAGGGTGGGGAACACGTGTATGAATTATAGATTATGTCAGGTCCACAAATGAGAAAAGGAGCACTGGCTGTGTGACTGCGGTGCGGTGCAGGCGCTTTGAAATCCCAGCACAGGAAATTAAATTCTATTTGAGTGGTGAGAGGGGAAGTGAAGGCTGCCATGGAGGTGCTTGGAGTGCCGGTGTGTGGATTAGCTGGGCTGGTTCCGCTTTTAGCTTATAACACTCTGCTGATGAGAGGCAGAATATGTGAACAATAGAATATGTGTGTGAGTCTCTCTCTCACACAAACAACAGCAATGTATCTCTCTCTCTCTCTCTCAAACACACACACGCACACAAACAACAGCAATGTATCTCTCTCTCTCTCTCTCTCTCTCTCTCTCTCTCAAACACACACACACAAACAACAGCAATGCATCTCTCTCTCTCTCTCTCTCTCTCTCTCTCTCTCTCTCTCTCTCTCTCAAACACACACACACACACACACAAACAACAGCAATGCATCTCTCTCTCTCTCTCTCTCTCAAACACACACACACACACACACACACACAAACAACAGCAATGTATCTCTCTCTCTCTCTCTGTCTCTCTCTCAAACACACACACGCACACAAACAACAGCAGTGTATCTCTTCCTATCTCTTTCTCTCAAACACACACACAAACGGCAGTGTACCTCTCTCTCTCTCTCTATCTCTGTCTCTCTCTCTCACACACACACAGCAGTGTATCTATCTCTCTCACACACACACACAAACAACAGCAATGTATCTCTTCCTATCTCTCTCTCTCACACACGCACACACACAGCAGTGTATCTCTCTCTCTCTCTCTATCTCTGTCTCTCTCACACACACAAACGGCAGTGTATCTCTCTCTCTCTATCTCTGTCTCTCTCCCACACACACACACAACAGCAGTGTATCTCTCTATCTCTCTCTCACACACACACAAACAACAGCAGTGTATCTCTCTATCTCTCTCTTCCTCTCTCACACACACACACAACAGCAGAGTGTCTCTTTCTCTTCTCTCCTGCTCTCTCTCTCTCTCTCTCACACACACACACACACACACACACACACACACACACACACACACACACACACACACACACACACACACACACACACACACACACACACACACACACACAACCAACAGCAGTGTATCTCTCTATCTCTCTCTCTCACACACACACAATCTTGTAACTTATCATGAGAAGTGTCTGCTTTTATTGTGTCAATAATAGTTTTGATAATATAGGTCTCACATATCAGTCAAGCTAATTTATTGAGCAGCCAGCATGTGTTCAAAGAAGCACACACATTAGAGAAGGGCCCAGAAAAGAGGAGAATGTTTTCCTGACTCTCTTCTCTAATGATTGGCTTGCTGATATCCTCTCAGCAGCGATGAGTCATCCTGGCGGACACAGCAGGGCGCCTGAACCTAAAGGGAATGCAGCGTGCCGAAGAGAACGCATAGAGATAGAGATAGAGAAAGAGAGAGAGAGAGAGAGAGAGAGAGGAGGAAGAGGGGAGAGAGAGAGACATAAAGAGAGAGAGGGAGAGAGACAGAGGGAGAGAGAGAGATAAAGAGGGGGGGAGAAGGGAGGGAGAGAGAAAAATACAGCGATGAAGAGATGGAGAAAGTTAGATAGTGGGGTTAGAGGAGGAGAAAAAGATAAAAAATGAAGCTGTGAAAAAGTGAAGATGTGGTGAGAGGAGAGAGAGAAAAAGAGATTAAGAGATGCAGGAAGATGGGTTGAGAGGAGCACAAAAAGAGATAAAATAAAAAGATGAAGTGATGGGAAGGAAAATGGGAAGAGAAAGAGGACAAGAGAGAAGAAGAAGAAAGATAAAATAACAAGATAGAGAGATGAAGAGAGATAGCCGAGAGGAAGGGAGGGGAGACAAGAGAAGAGAAGAGGAACTCAGCATGAAAACATGGCGCCCACAGGCTGTTTTTATTTCTCGTAGCGGCCTCACTTCAAAATTTATAGTGCTACTGACGACGTGCGTTGCAGCACACTCCTGCTGACTGAGTCACACAGCTACTACGTGAACAAGAATAGCAGCATTGTTTCCTGTGCAGTTGTTTCCCACCAACAGACCCTTTTATATTCCCCCACACTCACTGCTAATGCTAATGCAGTCTTTCACTGACTGTTAATGCAGTCTTTTACTGACTACTAATGCGGCCTTTTCCAGCTATTTGTTATTACATTACACTGAGCTGAAGCTATTATCCTCCATAGCAACTTACAGTTATTCAGGTACAGGGTTTCAGATTCATATTTGATGGCTATTTTACCTCAAACCACGTTTCACACGCTAATGACTTGTGCCCCAAAACAGTGTACTGTTCTAAGGTTGGGAAGAGTGTGTTTAGCATGGCAGACTGGTCTGTCAAGTGTGTGAGCAATACACTCAGACACACACACACACACACACACACACACACACACACACACATTCTCTTTTCTTATGTTCTTAGGAGTGTTTTCTTCAGGGCCGGACCTTCTCTCCTACACTTTTTTCAATTCCTGTGACACCCCCACCTCAGACAAACAAAAACACATGCACGCACACCCTCTCACACACACACACACACACACACACACACACACACACACACACACACACACAGATGATGTCACCCTACAACAGTGGTTCAAAACAGACACTGACGTCCTAAGGTTGCAAAGAGAGTGGGACACTGCAGTCTTTCATTGCAAAGCGGTTGGACATGGGACTGCAGCCAGACCAGAGAAACATTCCTGGGTTCCCAGCTCTGCCTTGGCCGTTTACCAGTGACACTGCTACCGCTACAGTCACCCCCACCCCACACACACACACACACACATACACATACACACACACACACACACACACACACACACACACACACACACACACACACACACACACACACACACACACACACACACACTGCACCTCCTTGCACTAGCAGGTCTAGTGGTCAAGATCTGATGGCAGTTGTGTGAGTAAGCTGTCATTCTTTTGTGTCTCTTTAACCCCCAACCCCCAACCCCACCCCCACAAACACACACAGACTTTTTTCTCTCTGTCTGTCAGCGACTCTTCATCTCCATGAGGTCATGTGTTTAGACTGTAGCGTGAACCTCACGTGCTCATCATAAAGCACTAAATCACACTGGTGGCAGGAAACAGGAGGACGTGGAGATAGACAGTGCTGAGGATGACTCAGATGACTCCCATTTCAAAATCAGACAGACATCTGAAATGTGTGTTGGCAAGTGCTCCTCAGCACCCCCAATACCAGACACAGGCAGTCAAATCTCATTGTATCTACTGTACACATTAAGCCGGATAAATATTAATATGCATAATTATTTATCCGGTTAGCCCTTTCGTACACATTAATACAACGCATTCCAACACCGAAACAATGCTTTTTGAAAATGACTGCTAAGGTGGATTGATTTAAAAACCGCAGCATCTCGTGGTGTCTACAGCATACACGGGGAGTTTGAAATACAAGACATTGTTACCATGACGCCAAGGAAAGCTTAGCTTCTGATTGGCTGGTATCATTGTACGCAGTAAAACAGTGTAATTATCCGGGTACATGTGTACAGAGATATTTAAAAAAAAACATTCTAGTGTGGACGAATAGAGTTTTGACGATCAACATGCATATTTATATTTATCTGGCTTAATCTGTACATGGCCATAGTGTGGTGTGTTGTGTTGTGGGGTGCAGGGTTACCTTCTATGGTCCCCCATTTTGTTTTCCTTCCCAGAAGCCTCTTTCCATTGACCTGGTACTCCTGGTCACTCCCCACCACTGCAAATGGGATCATCTCCTGGTAGAAACATAACACAATGTTAATACACAGTGTCACTACACAGTACACATTGACGTGTTCAAATTTGGGAGTTTGGGACATTTGGGAGGTCATTTTAACTCACATGGTGTAATTGTAACATTTTCAGATTTAAATGCAGTGCAGAGTCGCGGTTATTTCACATTTTGGAAGTGTAAAAAATCAACTCTTAGCGAGTCAATTCAACACTGGTCTTTTTGCTGTGTATAGTATCTTGACTTGACTTGACTCATAACACATCTGATAGCTCATGTGCTTCAGTAGTAGTTAACTTTACTGTCCCGGTGGGTCAGTTGGGTTTACAGCACAATTGCAATCAGAGGCACTTGTTACATGATATCAAATATGACACAGACACAACAGAAATCACATGGAACATTTATTTAACGCTTTCTTTATCATAACTAAAGTATATTTTGGATATGTTCCAGTTAAAGGGAGGTATCTACACTCACCCTGATCTTCTCATTGATCATCCTGTCCTCGGCATCCTCATCAAACTCCTTCTGGGGGTAGATGTCGATCCCGTTGGCGAGCAGGTCTTCTCTGATCTGTGGAGACAAAGGAAACTGGGGTCACCTTGTTATCAGGCAGTAATTTTACACAGTAAGATTATCTATCTTGCTACGTGACAAAGCAACCGGGAAAAAGCAACCGCTTCTGACATGGCTGACCTCCAGAACCACTGCTTCTTATGCCTCATTTCCACCGACTTGAGTGTGTACAGCACGTAACCGTGTACAATATGTGTGTGTGTGTGACAGAATACGCACAGATCACGCGTGCGGTGGAAATGGTCTAATCTGTTAACGTGCCTTCTAAATGAATACGGACAGAAAACAGGCACTTGCTGTGTACGCGCTGTATACGGAGAGTGTTTGGTGGAAATGGGGCCTTAGATGCCTCTCCTTGTGTGTTTGTGTGTGTGTGTGTGTGTGTGTGTGTGTGTGTGTGTGTGTGTGTGTGTGTGTGTGTGTGCGCGTGCATGTATTTTGTGTGTCTGAAGTGGGGGTGTCACAGGAACCGGAAAACATGTAGGAGAGAAGGTCCAGCCCTGAAGAAAAACACTCCTGTACTGGCTAAGGACACAAGGACAGAGGGTGGAAAGAGGATGGCCGGGGAGGGCCTGTCTGCTATGGGCGTGTGGTGGCCTCTTGCAGCATGGGGATGACAGCCATGATAACAATGTCTCTTGGGGTCAGTGTCAAGCAAGGTTCCTCAGGACTTTCTCAAAACAAACCCAAACGTACAAAGCGAACCCTTTTGGCCACATCCCAGCAAAATGTTATGCTCCTTTTTCTGTGAATTTTTGTTTTTTAATTCCTTCTTCCCAACTCTGACTCAGTGATACTAAAAAAAGTACACCTTACTCACAAAGTAAGGATAAGGCTCTCATTTCGTTCACAACAAAACTGCCTATGGGGGGTTTTCCAAAAACATGATTTACTGCGACAGTAAAATGAATAGCCTAATCGTCTTAAATACAGTTCAGGAGACTTTAATGTCATAAACAGACCTGTGAAATGAAAAGACTGTGGCCATCATGATGAGTGACACACTCTTCAGGAACCAGGAAAAAAAAACAACATGGCGCTGATTCCTATGCCAGTGTAACGGGTCACTGTCACTTCAAACCCCACAGCTGAGCTTTGAACAGCCTCTCTTTTTACAGGGCCCTTAGCAGGGACTTCCAGAGCAAGTAGAGAGAGGTAGAGAGAGAGAGAGAGAGAGAGAGAGAGAGAGAGAGTAAGAGAGAGAGAGAGAGAGAGAGAGAGTAAGAGAGAGAGAGAGTAAGAGAGAGAGAGAGAGAGTAAGAGAGAGAGAGAGAGAGAGAGAGAGAGAGAACCCCTCATCCCAGGGCACAGAGGTCTCTGCCAGCATGCAGCGCTGTAAATGAATGGCCAAACCTTGGCTATAACTGCCCCTTCTCTCCCCACAAGAAAGACTCTCTCTTATTTCTCCTTTAAACCGTTGTGTATACTTCTGGAGACCTTGAATCAAGGCAAATAAACCCAGAGAGGAGCGTATAGGCGTATTTGACTCAACAGTGCGGAACATATGTGGGGGAGGAACATAGAGTGAACTACTAGCCCATCGTGACTTCGGGATGACCTTTTCCCCATCAAAGTGTTCCGCTGCTGGGGCTTTTCCCCCATGTCTGTCTGTTACAGGAAAGACAGAGAGAGCAAGAGAGAGAGAAAGGGAGAGAAAGAGAGGGAGGGAGGGAAAGAAAGTGATAACGTGTGTGAGGTAGAAAGAGAGATGTAAAGAGAGAGAAAGAGAGAGTGACAGAATGAAAGACAGAATGTGTGTGTCTTTGAGAGAGAAAGAAAGACAAAAAGAGAGATCTGTGTGTGTGTGTGTTCTTAATGTTCTTTATTGATCTTAATGTTCTTATGTTCTTAATACTTTTATGTTATTGTTCTTTGTAAGCTTTGGCAACAATGATACACACAGGCATGCCTGGGTGAGAGAGAGAAAGTAACAGAAAGAGAGAGAGAAAGTGACAGAATGAGAGAGAGAGAAAGAGAGAGAGAGAGAGAGAGAGAGAGAGAATCCCTCAGGGTCACTTGTGGCCCTCAGAGCCAAGCTAAACAGCCTGCTGCTCTCTGCCTGTGCTCATTGGCCGCGCCACACGCCAGAGCAGAGACGCACAGGAAATGGTAGCCAAGGCGCCCAGTGCACTTCCTCAGGATGCCAGAACGCTGGACACGCGTCAGTCCTTCACCGCTCCCCACACCCAGTGTGTGTGTGTGTGTGTGTGTGTGTGTAAAGGGGGCGCATTCAAACAAAACTGGCTGACTGACTGAGAACACATGTCAATGCGATGTTGCCCCTGAGGCCAGGTTGTGAGGGGGCGAATGATGCCACATATCCCCCCTAGCGCTTTCTTCACATCATCTCAATCCTCAGCAAATCCCCCCACCACATAATGTTATTTCATCAGGGCTTATACAAGGCTCGCCCTGAACCACACTTTAGCAGGCAGCGCTGAAATCACTAGCATCTGGCATTGAGGCCAATTAACCTGTTAAAAAACATCTCTCCTCTCCTCTTCTGTCTCCCTTTAAGTCAACAAGTCAATTATAAGGCACTTAGCAGCTCTGTTTGAAAGGGTGGGGTGTGTTTAAGGGCACGGCGGGGCCTCTGACGGACTGACTGACGGGAGCTCGTCCAGATGTTCTCTGCTTTTGTTTGGAGTTCCAGGGCAGCCTGCCTGTCCGTCTCACCTACCGGTGAGCTCCTTTACCTTCCCTGCTCTCTCTCTCTCTCTCCTTCTTTCTCCCTCTCTCTCTCTCTCTCTCTCCTTCTCTCTCTCTCCCCTCGGCCTTGTAAACATCTCTTGCCAGCCTGTGAAGTGGCTGCCAGCATACTGCAGCTCAAACGGGAGCCGAAGGAAAAACATCCCCGTGCTTCCCGGCGCTCTGTTTACAGTTACTAAGGTGAAGAGGGTGTGTTTTTTTTGTGTACTTGCACGAAGGCAGGAAAACCTGGCAAACACACCACAGGGGCCACACCTACACACTGCACTCTACAAAAGGGCATAAAGCAAGGAATTATTCTATGCATGAACTTATTAAAATGTTTCAGAGTTATACCGACTACCTACTAGCCAATGTTAAACATATCCTATTGTGCCATGCCTGATCACTATGCCAGAGACTTTCCAGCCCTGTGTACACTGCGCAGAATGCAAGATGAACTAAACGTTTTGGATAAACTTTAAAAAGAAAAAAAAAGTGAGGCCAGAAGCGTTGCTAGAATGTTCAGGCATCATTTGGGGATTAGTCCATTTTTGGGTTCAACAAGGTGTAACGACACCATTCTGAGTGAGACAGATGAGTGAGTAGGCTGTCTCTGTATTGACAGTGAAGGTCGTATATTTGGGGCAGCTGTGGTCTAGGGGTTAGAGAGTTGGTCTTGGAGAATCGCATGTTCGAATCCTGTCTTACCCATGACATGCTGAAATGCCCTTAAGCAAGGCATCTAACCCCCCACTGCTCCAGGAACTGTAAGTGAAGCCCTGTAAATAACTGTACGTTGCTCTGGATAAGAGTGTCAGCTAAGTGTAATGTAATGTAATGATGTCATATCTGCTTACCTTCTGTTTGAAGTAGTCCCTCTCCTCCAGGGTCAGTGTGTCTGCCTTGGCGATGACTGGGACAATGTTGACCACTTTGCTCAGGTGTCTCATGAACTCAACGTCAATAGGCCTTAAGCTGGGAAGAAAAGAGAAAACAAAACACAAAGGACTAAATATAGTGCAGTTTCAAACTGGACAGTTACAGTCAACAAGACATCTTTGAGCATTTAATCAGTAATTTTGAGTAATTACACAGAATTAGAATAGTTTTGTACATGTGTTTCTGATATTGTTATTTTCATATTTCCCCCCATTCAAAAACAAGGACACTCAAGCTTCAGAAGGGTTCCTAACAGGAAATAACTGAGCCCTTCTGTGTAATGGACTTCTCAAACACTAGGTGGCAGTAGAGCACAGCGCCGTGTGTCTGTGCGTGTCGCTCTGGGTAGTTGTTTATAGTGAGTGTATAGTGTGGGTGTTGGCCATTGGAAAGGTCAGATAAACTGGAGCAGGATCTGGTCACCCAGCTGTAGTCCATCGCGGTGGGAGGGAGCTGTCCTCACGTGCCCAGTGGGCTTGTAAACGCAAACCGCAAGAGTCAGATGTTAAAAGTGGAATCGGATGTGTGACGGACTCTGGATGTGTCGACAATGTGTATGTAAGTGTGTATGTGTGTGAGAGAGAGGGAGTGTTTTACAAACATGGCCACCCTCCATCTGTGCGTGTATGTGTGTGTATGTGTGTGTCTGTGTTTGTGTGTGAGTGGCTGCCTCTCGCCGAGTGTGAGTGAGTGAGTGAGTGAGTGAGAGTGCTGTCTTGGAAGAGCGTTTGCTGAGCGCTGCTATTTTTCTCTCCCTCTCGCTCTCTTTCCAATTAAGTCTTGTGAGGTCATGCATCATACTTAAGAGATACAAACAGCAACCAAGAGACACTCCTTCACTCACTCACTCACTCACGGGAAACAAAGCTAAGTCTATCTAGTCAAGCAAACTCAATTGCCTCCTCCACAGTAATGGGTTAAACATGCACAGATGCACCAAGTGCCTCTTCACGCCATTGCATGCAGGCACACAAGGATATATACAGGCACGCACACACACGCACACACACACACACACAGACACAGACACAGACACAGACACACACACACACACACACACACACACACACACACACACACACACACACAGCCATCTGCTATAGGGGACCATATCCAAACACATGTACCGTGAGTGTGACACATGCGTATGCATGCCAGACACAATGCCACATCACGTGACAAGTAGGGCAGTCGGAGGGTGAGGGAGCATCCAAGGCACTAAAGCCCACTGGAGCCGTTGTTCTGGGGTCACATGGTCTTTGTAGGGTGGGGGGGGGTTGGGTTGGGGGGTTAGAGCCATGTACGAGGGCAGTGTGGTCTCAGCTGCATGAGTGAGTGTGCTCTCAGCAGCAGTGTGCGGGGTGAGTGCAGGGGTAACCACATGGTCTATCACTGCACAACGTGTGTGTGTGTGAATACATCCATATATGTATGTGTGAAGACACATGCCTCACACACTCTCCTCTACAAAGATGTGTATGTGTGTGCGTGTGTGTGTGTGTGTGTGCAGGGCAGAAAGCAAGAAATAATTCTACATCTGAAATGCCATTTCAAAGTTACTATGACATGGCATCATGCTTGCTGTGTGTGTGTGTGTGTGTGTGTGTGTGTGTGTGTGTGTGTGTGTGTGTGTGTGTGTGTGTGGATAATGATACCTAAAGGTTAATGAGTACAGCACTAACACAAATGGATGCACAGAGGTAGTACATGAAAACCCACATAACAGGAGGGCAACCTCAGCAGTCTGTGCTTAAACGAACAACTGAGACAAAGTGACTGCAGCTGCCATGCCACCATCACAACCCACATGCAGGAGAATGGCTTTCCATCACGGGGAACTATGACAGATGATTTTAAGAGTGCAGTGCTGAAAAAAAAAAAAAATGAACAGAGCAAGAGGCACCACCAGGGGTGTTGCTACTGTAGGTATTTAAAACATTCGGGGCAACAGCCCAGAAGTTAGTGCCCTTATTAGGCGGGGGTCTAGGGCTTTCTCCCCTGAAAAAAATGAAATCAGGTTGATGAACATGCAATTTGAAGGTAGTTTGAGAATGAAAGAAAATGCCGATCGTCATGACTCACGTCGGGGCATGCCGAGTAGTTTAATGTTTACATTAAAGATAGGATAGCTTGTAAGGGCCTGTAGTAGTAGTCAGTTCTGCCAAAGCACACCACATAGCCTACACCAGCAGCCAAACTGTGACACTAAAATAGCATATATAGCTTAATAAACACTTAATAAACACTGTCATGCCTACGCATAGAGAAGAAAAAATACCGATGTTGAATTTGTAACATTTTGCAACAAATGATTCTAAATCTGCCCATATAGCCTATGGTCAGGTCAGATTTTTACTGGCTACAATGGTGCATTTTTGGCTGCTGGTAATGCAATAACACAAAAGTCTCCTCTACAGGGCTATTTTTATCATCATCATCATCATCATCATCATCATCATTATTATCATTATTATTTCTGACGGCACAGAGATGCGGGGCTATCCCCAGAAGATACGGGGCTATAGCTTTGAATACCCAGGTCTATCAATGCCCCTTGGGCACCACTTAAGATGGCAGATGCTTCCATCATTTTACATTACACTTAGCTGACGCTCTTATCCAGGGTGACTTGCAGTTATATGTATTTTAGGTACAGGGTACAGTCCCTGGAGCAATGTGGGGTTAGATGCCTTGCCCATGGATGAGGGTTCAGCCATGGATGAGGGTGCAGGACCCACATTCTTCCTACTGGTACGGGACTCGAACCTACGACCCCCCAATCTTAAGACCAGCTCCCTAAGACCATTAGGCCACAGCTGCCCCACAGCTGCCATCATCACTTCCTCTTCCACCCAAAAAAACACCCAGCGACTTCAGGGACATGCCTGACTGGGATAATAATGGCCATCACAGCTGGTCAACTCAGACGAGCCACTGAGCTCCAACACAAGAAGACAGCCAAGCGGTAAGTGGGGCAGACCCCCCAAAGTCATTACCGTGGGGCAGACCGTTCCAACAGCTCGAGCAAATTGGACTGTATCCTTGTATTTGCCAGATCATTTTCAACCCACTTCTAGTTTTATAGCACATCCCCCAGGCCCAAATGCTGACACAGAGGCTGGTAATGATAGGTTCTGATGGGTTGACGCGCACGCAAAGTCCCTGGGCCCGGCGGCTACGCAAAACAACACATCTCCCCCAAACATTCACATGCCAATGCTGGCGTGCAACGCTGGTTAATATTTAGGTCAGTTTGATCATTTTTTATAAGGCATGTCCTCGTCATGGGTTGTGTGGCCCCAGCCCCAAAGTAGAAACACTGCTGTTTTGGCATTGCGTCACAGTAATTGGTAACAGAACCCAGAGTCCCCTTTTAGAGAAGCTGTTTCAAGCAAGCTGAAAATGTTTGGGGAAAAGAAAAGAGGAAAAAGAATAATGACAACTCTCTGGTTCTGCTGCAGTTGTTCCAGAACCTTCCGCAAGCAGCGAGCCAGGTTTGTCCTCCCACTTTGCAAGAAAAAAATGTTGACTTGGCAAAAAAGGGAGGGAATAATGGGTGGTGTGGGGTGAGGGGGGTTGAGCTGAATGTTCTGCCTGTTTGTCAAATCGTGCTTTTAAAAGGCCAAGCCCTGCTTGCATCTCAGATTTCATAAACGAGAGAGTCAGATCGGGGGAAACTGCATCTTTATGAATGATTGATTGACTGGTAAATGCTTGCATTAGTACCAAACCTTTTTTAAATCTGCAAATCTGCAAAGTAGCAGACTGGAACATCCTGTTTCAAGTTCAGAGTTGTGTCTGACCCGCCAGAGCCCTGAGAGAAACGGAGAGGGAGGCTGCAGAGGAAGGACAAGAAGAGATGGATGGATGGATGGATGGATGGATGGATGGATGGATGGATGGATGGATGGATGGATGGATGGATGGATGGATGGATGGATGGATGGATGAACTGATGGATGGATGGAGTGGAAGTAGGTCTCACCAAGACGGGGAGAGAAGAAGAAAGCTATGCAGTGTACTACTGTAGCTGAACAACCAGTGACACACAACCAACCAAAGACCAGCTGTCACAAAGCAGGAAAGGCTCACATTCCCACAAGTGCTAGGCAGGCATGCAAACACACACACACATGCACACACACAAACGTGAGTGCGCATGCATGCAAACACACACACACACACACACACACACACACTTCTCAAGCAACAGCTGTGGCAGACATCAGATATAGGGGACCATATCCAATGACAAACACACACACAGAAAAAGATTTGCTTGTAAAGTTAGACAGAAGAAGGATTTGTAACCTAATCAAACACACACACACACACACACACACACACAAACACACTGAGGTCAGGGTCATTGTTATGACCACATGTTCATGTGTGTGTGTGTGTGTGTGTGTGTGTGTGTGTGTGTGTGTGTGTGTGTGTATGTGTGTGTAATGTATGCAGGACTGTAGTGACAGGCTAAATATGGTTCTAAAGATGAATATATGTAATGGAAAATAAATAATCTCCTTGATTTTATACACTCTACAGCTAGTCATGTTCAATAGATGTGTGAACTTTCTTAATTCTGAGGTAAACATAAACAACTTTTTACTAGAGTTAATGGTTTATTAACTCTTGCCATTCGTTGATAGACTGTAATAGCATTTACTGAACTATCCAAATGAAGTGACACCCTATTCAGTAACAAAATCACATTCCTTTTTACTTAACAGATAAAATTAACAGACATAGTGATAAGAAATAGGTCGTCAGCGGTGCTAAGTTGTAAGCAACTGGACTTCTTTTAAGAGCTTCAAAATGTTTCACCTTTCATCCAAAAGGCTGAAAGAACTGATGAATAGATGGAGGTGGTCAGTCAGACCTGTACTTCAGTGTGGCCTTTGTGTGATACAGCCAGATGGGAGGAGGGCTTGGTCGCAGACAGAAGGTCCTATGGCCTATAACAATGACATTCCATACAGCGCTGTCCATAAGGGTGGGATAAACATGAAAGCTTTCCAGGGGCCCAGAAGCCAGGGAGGGCCCAGTCAATGGAAACCCATAGGGTTTTTTTGGGGAAGGGGGCCCCAATAATTGAATCTTTTCAGGGGCCAAGCCATCTGTCTGGGCTGGCCTGTCCCTAGACAACCTGACAATAAGTATGTATAAGCACAGGTCTGAGTGTGTGTGTGTGTGTGTGTGTGTGTGTGTGTGTGTGTGTGTGTGTGTGTGTGTGTGTGTCTGTCTGTGTGTGTGTCTCACCAGTGCCCTGTGGGTGGGATGAAGTATATGCAGCAGTGCACCCTGGAGTCTGGGATCCGCTTCTTCCTGTTGATGTTGATCTCCTCCTGCAGATACTGCTCGTACTGGTCATTGATGAACTTCATGATGGGCTGCCAGCTGTGTGGGGCAGAGGACACATGGGAAATGGAGTTCAAAAGCTAGCACAGACAAATGGAAAAGAATGCTGTAGCAGGTGCAAGAAAACTACACTAACCAGTTCTCATTGTTGATCTGGTCCCCAAAGCCTGGAGTGTCGATTACCGTAAGTTTCATCCTCACGCCCTTCTCTTCAATGTCTAAAGGTCACCATAAGAGAATGTCACAGATACAACTGTTAGTAGTGCTGACAGCAGAGGCAGACAACCCGGTTTCAGAAAGGAAAAGTCCAGTCACTTATTTGCTCCAGCTAATTCACTGAACTAGCTGATCCTAATTAGCACATTAATTAGCAATTAACTCTTCAGCCAGATGGATGAGGTAATAAGTGAATTCACCTGTGTTACAAGTACAGACAGGAACCTCAACGACTTTTACTTTCTCAAGCTCGATGATTGTCAGCATTGTTGGCAGACATTCCTTTTTTGCATTACTTCTACACATTCTTCCGAGGCTAGTAGTTCATTAAACGCACCGTGACTGATGGACTTGATCTCGATGGTCTTGGGGATCCTCTCCTCTTCTGTGGTCAGCACTGACTTGCGGCTCACTTTGGACTTGAAGAGGGTGTTCATCAGGGTGGACTTGCCCAGACCGCTCTGACCTGGATCAGGGATAGAGTACATGAATTGATACTCAGAAATAGAGCCCACTATGTTCATACGGTACTGTGCGGACACTCAAAAGCGCTAGCTTTGGAAGACACAAAAGCACACAAATGTGTACACCTTGTGTCTGATCCAAAAGTGCATGCACACATCTATATTGACCCCTACCATCAACCATACACTACCAAGAGGACCCACTCACACCCCCCCCCACACACAAACATACATGCAGGCCCGCTGAAAGGGGGGGGGGCAAACGGGTGTCTTGTCCTGGGCTCAGGGATAGGGGTGGCCCAGAACTTTATGGAATATGGGGGAGGGGGGGCATCAGACTATCTTGTCCCAGACCCAGCCAAGACTGTCATACATGTACACATACACAAGGACACGCACACACAAACATATGTACAAACATACACACACACACACACACACACACATTTCCATCCTTTTGTAGTAACACCACGTACCTAAGTGAACACAATGGTCCTATACACTGAGACAGTAGCCCTACACACACACACACTGGCACCACATAAAAATAATGACCGCCGGCTCTCAGCACATGCACTTAGCAGGCACAAGAGGCCTGGGTCACACAGGGGTCAACCCGCCTCGTAACGTAGTCACAGATGGGCTAGCTGGACATGCAGAAGGAGACGAAGCACCAGGCACGCCGGCCTGAAAGACCTCAGTGTTTCCCCCGAGGAGAGGGGAAGGAGCCTGGAGCCACATGGTCCCGCCTCCCCTTGCCGACATCCATCACCGGACCTCCAACTACGACCAGCTGCACGCCGCCCAGCTTGTTTTAGCCGCCCGCCAGGCTAACTGTGGCCTGACGAAGGCCGACTCCGAAATGTTCACTCATTCATTATATTTATGTCTATCAAATAGAATGCTGTTTTCTGATTGGCTGATGGGGTATGCAATAATTCCTGTCAAATTGTTCAACTACAGAAAGTTGTTCTAAAGTTTAATTAGTTCTAATTTAACGATTGTTTTTCTGCTCAACTTTTTAACGACAGGTCACATTAAACAACAGACAATGATTCCTAATTGTAAAGAAATTATAGAATAATTCAAATGTTCTGGCAGCCACTTTATATCAGGAAGTTATTCAGCTCTGCCAGTGTTGATTAATTCCATGGAATGCACACCTCAGTGGCTGTTATCCCTTACATAGGGCAGTGTGCAGGGCCCAATATAGAGTAACTCACACCCTACGCAATGAACTACATAGTAAACCAGTGAACATTTCGAACACGACCGATGTACTCAAAATGAACCACCACTTCAGAAACAGTGCCAGACGTTCCAGGACCCATATGCATCTTCCCTAGCGCCTCAGGCAACAGTATTGATGAATTCTTTTTTGGCAGGATACGCACTCCAAACTCTTTTCCCGTAAGTGTGGAGGTTGCTCTGTTGTGCAAGCGCTGAAAGCTAAGCGCTAGGAGCGAAGTGACATTAAGGGTGAATGGGCTCGCTTATCTTAACCCAGCATGTCAGAGGCTGCAGGTGTCCTGAGCTCTCTGCAAACTACCCAGGGGGAGAGAGAAAGACAGAGACATTCATTATCGTGTGGTCAGGATGACTCCGTTCCCAACGGTGCTTTGAAATCCATCAACAGCTACAAATCTGCAATGCAAACTATCACTGGAGGGAGAGAGAGAAGAGAGAGAGAGAGAGAGAGAGAGAGAGAGAGAGAGAGAGAGAGAGAGAGAGAGAGAAGAAGAAGCAAGAGAGACAGTGAGTCTTGTGAGACAGTGCAGCAGGCTAATCCACAGATGTGCTGAGGGATGAGAGTGAGTGGGGGTGAGAAAAAGGGAGAAGAGCAAAACAGAGAGATAGAGAGAGAGAGAGAGAGAGAGAAAGAGACAGAGAGAGAGAGAGACAGAGAGTATCTTTTGTGATGGTGCAGCAGGCTGATCTACAGACGTGCTGAGAGACAAGTGGGATGTGAGATCTGTGAAGCATCTGGACGCATCGCCCCCCCCCCCCACCCCCCTTCCTGATACATGGTGCCAGGAGGCCATTTACTCTGAGTGATTGAGAGGGGCCTGAAGACCACCATCATACAGCACATGCACGTCCTACATGCGGACTCCCATGTTTACAGCAGCTCTAGATTACATTCAACTTTATTGTCATTATACATGTATAAATACAGGTAACAAAATGTGGCATCTAATCAGAAGTGCAAGGAGAAGCAAGTGCGATATATATAGAATATACAATATAGACAGTGTGGTTGTAGTGAATTATGTACAAATAAACAGGGCAATATGAACAGGTACAGTAGGCCTACTTTGTTGTTAATCTGTGTGGGAGATATAAACAGACGTATTGTAAGCAAGTATACAGTAAAGCTATTAGAGTATATAATGTGCTATGAACAGCTATACAGGTGTGCTATAAATATATAAGTGAATAAATATGATATGTATGAATATGGATGAACTATAACACATATGCGTGATATAGAGAGGATATACGTTATTGGCAATATAATACATATGTGGTTTGGCTGGAGTGGCAACCTACTTGTGCTCTACCTGCTTGTGATGGCAACGCATCATAAAGCTTGGCTTAATTACTGCCTTGGTTAAAAGGTGAACGAGCCTTTGGGGTAGTTACTCCACGTCTCTGCAATGGCTTGCCCCCAGACATTAGATTTGCCCCCTCTATCTCCTCCTTCAAATGCAATCCCTCAAACCCCACCCCTACTCCTAAGCCCTCGCTGCCTCTTAGCTGTCCATTTCTTATCTTTTTAATCATCAAAGTCAAAGTCAAGATCTACTTTATTGTCAATTTACTATCAAGCTAACAAGCATTATACAGAGGATTGAAATTGCGTTTCACCAGACACCAAATGTGCAATTTAAACTAGAAACACGCACACGTAATGTGTCTATCATTCTTGTCATTTGTTGCTTTGTGCAGGCCTAGTGGTCCTTGTCTACTGGTAATCTGTATTTATCCTGCCTAGTCTTTTTACTGCTACTTGTCTATAATTTGCTTTTTACTCTTTGCAACTTACTGCGTATTGGTCTTTTAACCACCCTCTGCAAACTGTTTTTCAATGTGCTTTATAAATTAAATTTACCTATTTACTTACTTACAGCAGCTCCATCCACTTGTGATGGTGACGCGTCATAAAGCTTGGGTTAATTACTGACTTTTTAATCCTTCACTTAGCAGCGACCCCAGGGGGCAAAGCATAAACACAGCCCTTGTCAGTGGTTTGTGTCTTGGTGCCGTGTTTGCATGACAATCCGTGACCTACATCACCAAGGCAAAGTGCCACCAGCCGTGCGTGCTTTGTGTAGTAACAACTGTGGTTGTGAGGGCTGTATGTGTCCCCATGTGTGTGTTTGTTTCTCACTCTCTCTTTTGTGTGTGTGTGTGTGTGTGTGTGTGTGTGTGTGTGTGTGTGTGTGTGTGTGTGTGTGTGTGTGTGTGTGTGTGTGTGTGTGTGTGTGTGTGTGTGTGTGAGTGAGAAAGTGAGAGAGGGATTGAAAGAGAAGGATAAAAGAGAGAAAGGGCGATAAGAAAAGAGTGTATGTGCATGTGTGTGTCTGTGTGTATGCGTGCATTGGCATGCTTGTGTACAGGTTTGTTTTCAAGTAGAGCAGCCACACAGTAGGCTTGCCTGCTGTGCCAATAAACATTTCGTCACATCACCACAAAACATAAACATGTGCCATCCAATAGTCATGCCAAGGAGGTGTAAGGTAAACAAATGTCATGCCAGAGGATGTTTATGCTTTGTCTCTTCAGGACTTCTTCAGGGTAGACAGGTTTGTCTAAGTGTTCTAATTAGCCAAATGGCATTGGCAAAACAAAACAAAATCCCTCAACACACAATACAAATGCAACCACGGTGAAGATGAATAAAGCGCAAACTAATGTCTTTTCTTTGCACAACCCTAACGACAGATCAATTCAACATCAACCACACAACGGAAACAGGAAATGTTTCAAACACAGATTCATGTAAGTATTTTAGAAAGGCATACTGGGTAAAAAGGCAAAACAGAACCCTGAAAACTACAAACGTGCAACTAAACTGTGCAATACTGCAATTTTTTGGTAGGTTGGTACATCAGATTTTGTCAGATCAGATCTATGTGTGAGTGTGTATGTGTGTGTGTACATATACACACACTAGCATATATATAATTCACATTTTTTAATCCTTACTCTGTTTAACTGCTTTTATCTACTGCTTTCTACTCTGTACATCTGTTGACCTGCTCTAACACTCGACATTTCACTACTTGTCTGAATGACTTCTGCTACTACCAACAGTTCTTGGTGGTCGCCAGTAGCCTCAATGTGAGTGCCTCAGTTCAGACAAGTCAGACAATCTGGCTGATTAAGCAATCATGCAATCATCGTATCTGAACCTGCTGCAAGAAGACACACGTTCTGTTTCACTGCTTGCCATAAAAACACATAAAGGGGGCGATGCTCTGCCTGTCAGACACATAAAGAAGGCTACAACTGCCATTCTTTCCTGCTACACTGCAATCAAATAAAAAGGCAGGTATTTTGCCAGTGTGTATGGTGTGCGTGTGTGTGTGTGTGTGAGAGTGTGTTTTATTTCCCTGTCAAACACTGTGGCACTGTTTCAGTTCACTCCCAGAGCAGAAGGCCCTCTTTAGCCGTTCTAACATTGTGGGGCTCTTTAAGCTGACGTTGGTTGCACTCAGATAAGGCCCACAGAAATGCCCACTTCTCCAGACACCAAAACAAAAACGGGTTTAACAGCATTTAACGTGCCCTGCACTGATTAGATTTCACCGTTTTAGTTTCACTTCAGAGTCGGAGAGCCTCAGTGTGGCAGGGTCCTCACTCAACAACACTTCTGGGCATGGCCCAAGGGTACATTAAAAAACACAGTCACAAACAAACAAGCATGTGCAAGTACACACATACACACACACACACACACCTAAAAGCATTTTATTTTGCTGATGGCAAGATGATCAGATGCAATTAATTATGCCTAAATCAAGATCATTATCTAAGATGTATTTGAATTGTCAGTCATTTGAAACTAGATGAGAATGATAAGGTTCAGACATCAATGTAAAACTGTCTCACAAGGAGTCCAACAAAGTCACCTAAGCAGTTGGCAAATTGACTACACTGCAAATAATTAAGGTTGCATAACAGGGCACACAAGAACATCATTGTAGATGCCGCAAACCACAAATATTTGCAGATAAGGGCAATCTCATTAAAGAGTTTAATGACACAACCTTCAGTACCTGACACAGAATTTTTAGGAAATAATTTTGCTGGCATCTGATCTTTAGAAATAAAGCATGACGCACTGAGATATTACAAGTTGGACTCACCCAACAGAATACAGGCTTATGCAGCAGGTGAGTCATTTTGAACACTAACCATCACATAATTAGCCAATGAAGACTCAGGTATCTAAACAGGTGATTGTCATATTTTATTTGCAATGACTGTTGCTGCTTAGCTAGCCAAGTATAAATTGGAAGTAAGAAGTTTTTCAGACCGAGGACCACTTCCTCCCGTAAAAAAAACCTCAAGGACCACATCCCTAACTAGGGAAAGGCATGAATATATACATGTTGTTTAAGCACACTGTTCATAGCATAGGTACTTTGAAACATAAGAAAAAAAATTATAATGAAAAATCTTTTTCTGCTCGCAGACCACTTGAGATTTCTTGTAGAAAGTTCAGACACAGACTGGCTACACTGGCCATCACTGGCTACACACATCACCATCATGCCAGTTTGTACTATTAGAGTTAATCCAAATTAGGGCTGCACGATTCCACGATGTGAGATATCCAGTAACATTGCTGAATGTTGTAATGACACGACGTGATAAACAAATATTTAAATATACACTTTTAATGTCTTTCAGCATGTGATTCAGACTGTATCACTAGGCCCTAAATGGTGAGCAACTTTGGCTATGAGGGAGCGCATCTAGGGCAATAGGGCTCCATCTGATTGGGAAAACATTTTGACATGGGGAGTGTGAGAGCATAGCTTATAGAAATGTATCATGTATTGCAGCTACACCATGTTTTGCATGGTGGCTTAGCGGTTAAGGTGTCAGACCTGTGACTGCAGGATTGCAGGTTAGAATCCCGGGTCGCCAGTAGCACCACTGAGGTACCTTGAGCATGGTAACGTCCCCACGCACTGCTCCCCGGGCGCTGTTGTCATGGCTGCCCCCTGCTCACGTGTGTGTGATGGGTTAAATGCAGAGGTGAATTTCATTGTGTGCACTGTGTGCTGTGATGTGCCGTGTGATCACAATGACAAAAATGGGACTTTCACTTTTGTGATATGCATATCACAATATTATGATATGATGTTTGATATATTGTGCAGCCCTAGTTCAAACGTCCTAAGTAAAACAAACAAAACAGACAAGCAAAAAAAAAAAACAGGCTGTCATGGACTCACCGACAACCATGATGTTGAGCTCAAAGCCCTGCTTCATGGCCTTCCTCCTCATCTGCTCCAGGATGGCGTCGATGCCCACATAGCTGAAGTCTGTGCTGGCCTTGTCCCCCCGCGCTGCAGGAGCGTGCTGGGGCGTCTTGGCTGAGTCTGACATGGTCCCGTAGAAGCTCGTAATGACCTCTGGCCCTGAGAACATGACACAAAAACAGGAAGATCAATTCAGAGTTCATCCGCTATAAACATACGCCAGCTGGAACTCCTGTGCACCAATAATTACCAAGTACTTAAAAGATGCTGTTAACACTCCGATGTGACTAAAAAATGTGGTTTTCTTGAGCTAAGATAACCCACACCCCAATACTTAAAGTGGAACTAGACAGGTGCTGAGAAGGAAGTGGTTGTTTGAAAACCAAAGTATTTAGTGTAGACTCTAGACTACCAGGTGAGAGAGAAATTCTTCCAAAAAAAAACAAACAAAAAAAACATGAAAGATGATGAAATAATTGGTTAGATGAAAGAGCAAATGAGTGGAACGAAATACAAAAGAAAGAAGTCTTTCCGAGGCTTTCAGTTCAGTTCATTTGCAAAACAAGGTGTCTGGTTACCTCCCAGCCTCATTCAGATGTGTAGCCTATGACTGCAGTCTTTATGATGCAAGCGGAGAAGCTACAGCAGACGGTTTGAAGTCTGTATCACTTTCGCATTAAATTCCACAGCTGACATCTGTATTAAGCCTCCAGAAGCCCTCTGTCTTTCTGTGCGACGGTATGCGAGAGTCCAGATGGACCTGGAGGGAGTTTGGGGTCCCTGCGGTTCAGTCTGTCAAGCATTCCATCCATCCAGCAAGCTGACCCCTCTCCCCCTGGTCAAGTGCCAGACCCACACTATCAGGGATATCGACACCGTCCCCAAGTCTGTCTCATACAGACATAGCTAATGTATCTTTACACTTACGCCCTGCGGTAATAAAAGAACAATAACTTGTCAAAAAGATTATGTTAATAGAGAGATCCTTTTGTATGGAGTCTGCCTCTACTGTCTGTCTATCAGACTGCATGTCTCCACGTGTGAGACAATTAGGAGAGGAGCGTTTCTTGGAAAATGCGAACGCGTTTGGATGTCCTCTGTTGCAACACTGCCTAGACAAGTCCTCAGGAGACATAATGGAAGATCAACTTACCGGAGAGAGAGAAAGCGTGCTTGCGTGAGCGTGGCAGGGAGCAAGAGAGAGACAGACGAAATCTCAAGAAGTTGTGGAGGAAAGTGCAGACATACCGTTGATACGTGTTTGAGGATTCAACAGCACTGTGGTTTCCGTCAGCATTCAGTCACACACACACACACACACACACACACACAAGCATGAACAAACCCAGGGGGAGGACAGGCACTTATCAGAGTGTAAGAGGAGGTGTATATGATTAAAAAAAAGGGAAAACGAACTCAGCTTAGCAGCCATAGATTCTCATTCGATTGGATCAAACTAGCTTACCAGCAGCATTCTCAAAACGGTTACACATCAAGATCCCTAACACACTCCCACTCCACCTATGGCATCTACGCACAGGCATGTGCAGACACACAACACCATCAGTTAAGGTCAAAGAAATATGTCTCTGTGCATGCTGCCTCCAGTGAGGAGAGGTGATCACCCAGGACAGCAGGTAAACAATGATGGGTACACTTCGCCTATAGAGCTCAGAAAAACACACAAACATGGGTGCCCTCTGCCTCGTTACACTTTCGAACACACACACACACACAGACCTGGGCTTTTTTTGCCTAGAAAGACATGCCACTGTAAACCACTATACCACATAGAGACTCGTGTGGTGTGCTGCTACAGACATGCACTCTACCATGGCTCCATTGAAATACACAAACAAACACACATACCACAACTATTTTAATTGCAGGGTCATGGCTCTATGTAGTCTTGCTATTTGGACTTTAGGTTTTACAGGTGCAGCGTGATTAATGTTGAACTGCATTCCAGGGAGGCTAGACTCAGAGGGTCTGAAAGCTAAACCTGTGAGCGGCTGTGTTTTTTGGTCAGTCAGGAGAAGCAGGACTGGTCAGGCTGGACTGGCAAGGGAAAATCTAACAGACTGATGTTCCAGAGAAGTGCGTTCATAAGGTCTTTCGTTTTTATTTCCACTGAAGTCAAATGGTGGGGATTTATCTGCAAAGACGATCAGTCATCTTTACTTTTCGTTTCCTTTAACTTTTTGTTAACTTCTTTTCATTTCTGTGCTTCCTGCATGATAACCTACTAACTCACTCAAACAGAGAGGCTGTTTTATGACAATACACAGGAAGTTTTAGATATGCAAGATAACGGCAAATATTGTTTGTGGTGTGTGCATGCATCCCAGCATCCGATTGTTAAATACAAAACTCTCCTCCTCCATTTGAATGTCTGTCTGTCTGTCTGTATCTGTCTCTCTTTCTGTCTTTCTGTCTCTCCGTCATACCACACAGGAAGTCGTGTTTACGGTCTTCACACTGCGCCTCATTTCCTGTCACTAACTGACAGAAACATAGAACAGCATTTACACACATCTTATCACATGCCACTAAACAGTGTACAAATCTCTTCTTACAGACAATTTTCAATCATTTCGGATGCATTTTAGGGGGATATTTGGGTGCAGAATTCCTGTGGTAGGATTTCATGTACAGTATATGCACTCATAGTGTGACACTGAGCCATCCATTCAGAAGTCTTGGTACCAAAGTTTTGGATTTTGGCTAAACACAGCATTACTCCAGGTGCATGTAATTCTATTGTTTCACTTTGAGTCTGGATGTGGACTCCCCCGGCCTGACGCAGCTGAAGTGGGACAGCCAAAAGGAGGCAGGGCAAGAGGAGGGGTAGGGGGTAGGGGGTAGGAGGTAGGGGGTAGGGGGTAGGGGGAACCCACAGCGTAACTCCAAAGTGCCATTCGCTGCTCTTTACGGCCTGGGAACCTCAGGCATCCCTCTGGAGCCCTGTGCGGCTCCTCTGTTTCCCTGACACTTAATCCTGGGAACGGGGCTGCTAATAAACCGCATGGCCTCATAACCCCCCCTCACACACACACATACATGCACACACACACGCACAGACACACACACACACACACACACACACATACGCACACGCAAACACACACTCATTCACACGATCAGGATGGTGGAGAAGGGCTCCCATTCAAAAACAGACCAGGCTTCTCTAGTAAAATTTTTACGCACGCTTACTCACACACACACACAAACACACACATACACAAACACAAACACACATACACACACAGAAAAGATGAATGGTTCCCATGTGTTGGAAGTGACATGACAATTGAATCTGGCTCTTTGTGCTGAATGGGATTTTCTGCTTCACCCGCAGATATGAGGGACACAAAAGACCTTGAAACGGAGAGGCCAGAACCCAAGCCCCACCTCCGAAGGGCCTCTCCAACCAAACTCCGGCCTGCAGACACATAATGATTGATGAAGTCTGTGATTCACTGCACAGCCTTGGCTAAAACTTCCTGGAGAAGATGGTGGAAGTGGTGATGGTGGTGGTGGGGTGATTCAAGTTCAACCTAGTAAATCTGAAATGAATCAATCAATAAACCATCATAGGGTCCATTTTCGCTCTCTCTCTCTCTCTCTCTCTCTCTCCACTTATGGCTCCGTCATGCTTCAGTACTCCCTTATTTTCTACCATTAACCAAACATTAATGGTTGAGCACTCAATCAAATCTGAAACGCCACACATTGACCCAGTTAGAGGACAGGGGCGTCTAAGCCAGCAGCACAACACTGCACACTCCACCATCTCTTACTTAGCTCAGCTCAGCTTCCCCTTTCCCACCACACAACTGCTAACGCATACAACTCACTGGCATGCTAGCAACTGGCAGCCGTCTTTAGAACCAGGAGGGTTGGCAGTCATGTTCAGCTGTGGAGTGTATAGAGTTTATGTCGCAGTTTATAGACATGCGATCAGTGCCTGAGATGCTGATAGTAACGACCACTTGTGCCACCCTGCTCAGGATTTCTTAACGCCAGTTTGGTCTGGAGCGATAGCACCAACACATGCAGTGTGTCACCTGCTACATGATCTGCGCCAACTGGAGAGTGAGAGATGGAGAAAGAGAGAGAGAGAGAGTGAGAAAGAGAGCTAGAGAGAGAGGATTTGGGTGTGAAATAGAGGGTGTGTGTGTGTGTGTGTGTGTGTGTGTGTGTGTGTGTGTGTGTGTGTGTGTGTGTGTGTGTGTGTGTGTGTGTGTGTGTGAAACATGCAGCAGAAGTGACTGTAATGTGGGTGAGTGAGAGTGCCTACTTTCTCGCCCGTACAGAACAGGAGACACAGTCCAAGAGACATGGTGGGAACCAGACTGCCCGAGAAGTGCTCTGTTCCCGTTCAAGGGCAGACTTGACCACAGATATGATTCCCACTTCCTGTTTCTACTGCAGCCAAAGACGTTGAGGTTTAACATATAAACACCTGAGTCTGTCTGCGAGGTATATTGACCGAGTAATGTTCTTCTAGCACTTATGAAAGGAAACACAACCAGCTTCATACAAATTGTTATGATTAAATGTAACCAAACAGTGATGGAATTCCACAGATCCATAATACTAAATATGATTTTCCCAAGCCAGTTGTGATTTCTCCAGTGTTTCCAATGCATAAACATAGCATTTGCGGATGTGGACTATACTGAGCAGCTGGCGTGAAATGATGGCTCCAATGCCAACAAAAACACAGAACTGAAATTTATTTGATCCTTATATAAAATGACTGATGGGCTTTTGCTGGTTGTTTAGTCAGAACAATGGCAGACATAAAACAAAGAGGAGGAAAGTGGACAAACAGAAAGAGATCATGATAATGGCAAAGAAAATGAAGAACATGAAGAACAAGACATGAACACAGCCACATGTGAAGAGACTAGAGGGCCTTAAGAGATCTTGTTCCAGAAGGTTCTAACTATATACTTTATGGGCAAAATAATGCTTCAGTGTCCCCTGCCCTGACAGTATACACGGATTAGCCAACAGACTAAAATCTACTACCAGAGCAGATTGTAAAGAGAGCCCACCAAAGTGCACACACGTCAACACATGACCACACAGGTGTGTCAGGCAACAGGCACGTTACCTGTGGCTTTGCCTACAAGCATGCCACTGTAAACCACATAGGGACTCGTGTGGTGTGCTACATACACACACTCTACCATGGCCTCATTACATAGAACACACACACACACACACACACACAAACATGAACAACGTGGTCATGTTCTACGTAGCCTTGCTGTTGAGACATTCAGTTGTACTGGGGCAGTGTGGCCAATGTGGAACTGCGTCCTAAGTAAAAAGTATAAAGGTCTGAAAGATACACCAGTGACCTACAACATCAATACAAGTACACCACACACGAGCTAGACAGTATTAAGGCAGCAGTTCCTGTGGTTTGTGTGATGCTAGTTCATCTGAAATGAACCATTTACTCCCACAACAGGAAACCATGCATCTGATTCAGCCATGCTGTGCATACATATTGCTGTTTCGCTCATACCGAGGAGACAGTTTAGTGTACCGTTTCAAATGCAGACATCCTAAAATTGCTCTCTGGGTGAAAGAGTCCAAATAGATTTCTGTCTGGATAGGGATTTAATTCCTGAACCCTCTTGATCTCCATCTCTCTACATCTCGAAAATATATAAAGAAAAAAAAAATCATTTTCCCAAGAATTTGTAATAACTACATCATCAGACAATGTTTAATCGGGTGGACAATTACAATGATTCATTTATGAATCCAAACGATCCCTCATATGAGAACAACCCAAATGCTGAAACCCTGAAACCTCAAAAGCCATCACCGCATGAGTCACATCCATCATTTGTTTGTTTTGTGAGACAGCACTGAGTTTAGTGCCACGGAAGATTCCCTTGACCAAAGTTCCAACATCATTGATTTCCTGTTTTCTCTTATTGTACATAAGACCACAAAGTGGGCTTGTCTGTCCTGAGACGGACCCAGCCTCACACAAAAATGCCGACCTACACGCCACAGAGGGGAAAAGCAAAGTGCGATAGGCATTAGCAGGCCGATGATATATCCCATGGACAGCGTGTAATTTCACCCAGTCCTGGGCTTTGGGGATGTCATCTTGAGATGTGTGTGGGATGAGACTTTTAACATCTGCCTGTTGTCGACAGACCACCAAACATGGCAAAGCTCCTCCTAAATCTTGTTGTCTTCAGGTCATCAAGTCTCAAAGACAATGGGAAGAGATGAATGGTCTTATCCAGTCAAGGGTTTGCACGATTGGTGTCAGTGGGTTAGGCCAGTTATGGTAAAACAGGAAATAAGGCTGCCTTCAACAGCAGTCAATATAACAACCTGAAAATCTAGGATATCGGAAGAGGCATCAGATGATAAAATTGTGCTGCCAAGAATTAGTGTCTACACACAAGTGCTTCAGAGATACAAGAAACCCAGAGTAAGACGCGACATCTGTTTCGTAGTGACAAGCCTGTAAGAAACATGTGTTTTTTTATGCCAGCAGTCCCAGGGGACAGCTCTTACACTGATTCCAGATCAGTCTGTTTGGCTTTCTGCGCATTCCAATCAGCTGGTCCATGTGAAAGCATCTCCTCCTCCGTGGGTCCTTGGGTGCACTTGGGGGAGGAAGGGAAGTTAGCCGTAAAAGTTTTATGTCTTGAGTTGTCTTGCAGCAGACATATGGAAGGTTGGGTTACATAGGACGTTGCAGGAGGTTCACAGCAAAAGCTCATCACAACGACAGCAGGCTAGAAATACAGCCATGTTGCTCGCCCTTCATAGGAGAACCAGATGTGTGATGAAGCTTCCAGGACCATGACTGACCAATGTCAGGACAAGGGGAACATACCTGATCAGTCAGAGTTTTTCCTTCACCGTCAACCTAACGCATCTGATACACCAGCAGCAGCAGCACACGTGTGCAGTGGTAAAACATATGCTCTATACTGTGTGAGATGTATGAAGTGATGACATCAAAAGAGCTTCGTAGGTCACGGTAGTTTTAACTACTTTGTATTTACGTGTGTAAAACCAACTGAATCAGATGAGGCCGAGTTCAGTGGCTGCCAATGTGCATTCTGTGAGGTGACAGAAGAGAGGAAGAATGCTACTGGTCCACTTCATCTTTCACTTCTGCCTTCCCCTGGCCCCCTGAGAATGCGACCTTTGCTACCAGGCGGCAAAAAAGCAGATGGCAGGGCCGGGTGTTCAACTACAGTGTTCTTGCTCAGAGCCCCTCTGGAAGCACAGATAATGGTCTGTCTCTGGCGAAGTGACAGAGTAAGAGGGGGAGGAGAGTAAAAAAGACATGCAGATGGATGCTCAGTGCTTCTTAGCAGTTGACTTGGCTGAAAATATACCACCAAGGCACAATGTTGAGTTTTCAGGTTTCATTCTGTGATATGTTCAAGTAGAAAAAAAAGATAGATTCGTTTTTTTCCCCTATTTTACAGCTTAAGACTCATTTCCACCAAACTCTCTGCGTATTCAGCGCGTGCCCGTTTTCTGTCCGTATTCGTTTAGAATGCACGTTAACAGATGAGACCATTTCCACCGCAGGCATGATCTGAGCGTATTCTGCCCCTACACAAACCTATTGTACATGGATACGTGCTGTACACGCTCAAGCCGGTGGAAATGAGGCCTTAGACTTATTGCTGAACCTCTGCTCTTCTGGCTGAGACATTTATAAAGGGACTGTTCAGCAGTACATCTTTGGTGGGCAGCACACAAAGAGCAAACAAAGGAAAGGAATCATTTTCACAGACAATACAGAAAATAGATTGGGGAGATTAGCTTTCACTACAGCACATAGTATACATTCATTTGTGGCAATTAGCAAATAATGTGTTACCCACATGGACGCGAACAGACCATGCAATTTTCTACCACTCCAAAGGCCAAGCAGCAGCTGAATTGATTTCTCTGCAGTATGAAAAGGGTTTAAGAGTTTCCCCAACAGAAAAAGGTTTGCAGATGTCTGGAAATCAATCAGACTAGTTGCTCACATCCCATTATGCGGCTTTAGGAGCCAGCACTGCTGCAATTATCCATTCTCTCCGCTAATGATCTGGCCTTCACTGCAACGGTGGAAATCCACACATGACGAACACACACACACACACACACACACACACACACACACACACACACACACACACACACACATACCAGGCCTCCCTGTCCGAGCGGTCAGATGCGGAGACACGGCCCAGCTGGCAGGATAGAGATGGAGACATGTCCTGCTTGTGAAACAGGACACTGACGCCGCAGACAAGACGTAAATCCATGACTGTGTCAACAGAAACTAGGCTGTATCTAAAATGTATGACTAAAAACCAGCAAATGATGCATAATGACAGGATGAGGTACAGTCAGAGAATGGCAAGGATTACTCGTGCTTGTGAATCAGTCAAGTCAACATCTTTGCACAGCAGGTTTAGCTAAACCAAGTTTTTCCTCCTGGCACCTTTCACTTATGGCTTCAGCACCAGCTTTTAACGACCTAATGTCCAGAAAACAAGCCCAACCATAGGATGACCGCCTAGACTCATGACAGCAACAGTAGTAGGGAAAAGCTAGGAGTGAAAGGCAGGATAAGACAAAAAATGCTAAGCGTTCTCCCAAACAGTAGTGTGTTACAATAAGGTTTGTTGTGTGGAAGGTTTGAATCTCTTCTCTCAAAAGTACTCTTCCTAAGTGCACAAGTATCTTGTGTTTTCCCTAAACAAGTTGTGTTGTACAAACAGTCACGATGGTATGAACATTAAAATCCCAAATGCAAGGAATGTGTGAAATGTTTGATATTTGCAGTTGGGTGAGAGTGAGACTGACTTGGAATGACTTCATGTTTTGTTGCTGTGGGGAGCGAAGGCAACACCACATGCTGCCACAAGCCCACTAGACAACATCAAACTTTCAGCAGCAACGGAGGAGAAATGACACATCTGCCATTACTCTTTTAGCTCTCTTCATGCAACTTCAGTTACACACCAGCCATACATCGCCTGTCTCCCCCCACCCTCTCCCTCTCTTTCTCACACACACACACACACATACACACACACAGGGGTGAGATAAACAACAACCCAAAAACACTGCCGTTGGCATCGCCTGCCATGTCACTGAGGCAAGATAGCTGTATTTATGAAGACACACTGACACGCACAGACGCGCACACATACACGTGCACACACTCTGACTGACACACATGCACACACACAGGTGCACACACACACACCACTGCTGTTTAGGGCACAACAAGGCCTTACAGAGCGGTGGTTGGCTACATGCCATCCACCTGCAAATACCCAACACTACAAAACAACACAGTGCAACACTTTTAAAGAGCTTTACCTCCCCAGAAACCCTTTCCTTCTTTAGGTACAGTACTGTATATGCCAATATTCACAGAAGCAAAAAGAGCAATGTGTGGCACTAGTGGTACTGTTGACCTGGCTAACACACAAAATAAGAGCTAAAGTAAATGTTCTGTCTTGCTTTTTAAGAAATGTTTTGCCCAACAACATATTCAGGGAAAAGAAAAACAAACTATTTATAACTCGACAAGACTGTGAAAAACATGCAGGCCACGTAATTCAAAAAGCATCTCCACTGTGACCTCCTTCTTCCCTGCTGTGTAGCCTTCCTTGAGAGACTAACGTCAGCCAAGTGGAAGTCTCAAATGGCAAAACACAAACACACACACACACACACTTGACATTTCAGCTGCCTTTGAACTTCAAGTCAGGTGTCTTCGATTAAAAAAAACACTGCCAACACTGGTACCAAACACTGCCTGAATTACCTCAAAACTGTAACACCTCAGCCTGAAGTCCAATGTAATGGATCAGATGGACATCTGTAACTTCCTTAAGGAATCAAAGAAGAGGGAAGACAGGGAAACAGAAATCTCTACACACAACCAAAGCGGCCTCCTTAAAAAAAAAACATGGAAAGCATTCAGAGCAAATGTGATCAAGCCAAAGATCCCCCACCCCCAGATTGATTACTCCAAGCCCACAGAGATGACCCAAACAAAGGAGAGAGAGGGTAGGGTAGGGTAGGGTAGGGACGGAGGGAGAAGAGAATGAAAAGGAGGGAGGGTGGGAGAGAGGGAGAGAGGGAGGAGGTGCTCGCTGAACCCATCATATGTTTCACTGAACAAGAGAACAGGAGAGGGGGTTAGAGAGAGAGAAAGACAGAGAAAAAAGGCCCATTCTCTCAAACAAATGTTCAACAAACGCTCGCCAAAATAAAGCATTTTGTCTGTCTGTTCTTCCCTCTACAGCACCACAAAAACGCAGTAAGATGACACCTTGAAACTTTTACATGCAAAAGAAGCCTCAACAACACTTTCTTTGTCGGAGACAGGCCTTCAGAGTAGGTACACATGAATAAGACACCACAAGTAAAGTGAGACACACACAGAGAGAAAAACAGAGCAAAGGGACACAGCACACAGGGATTACTGGCATCTACTCACCCTTCCCGGCTTTCTCTCTCTCTCACTCTCTCACTCTCTCTCACTCTCTCTCTCTCTAGCCCTCTCTGCCTCCTTCGCTCTCACTCACACAGCCTGCACCAGCTGGACTCTCTGCTGCTCACAGGCCACACCCACTTCCCTGGTCACATGACCACCAGGCAGCCAAGCATTCCACTCCCCTCATTTACCCACTGGCAATCAATACACAGCAACAGCGTGCCTGTGTTGTGTGTGCGTATGTGTGCAGGCAAATGCAGTGTACATATTTTAAAGTTTAAATATATAAGCACAGAGGTGCACATTTGTGTGTGTTGAAGTGAAAGATAGAGAGAGAGAGGAAGAGAGACAGAGAGAGAGTGAAAGAGAAATAGACAGAGAGGGAAAAGGAAAGAGGCAGAGAGAGAGAGAGAGAGAGTGAGACAGATAGACACAGAGATAGAGAGGGCAAAAAGAAAGAGACAGAAAGAGAGAGAAAGGCAAGAAGAGGGAGAAAGAGAAAGAGAGAGAGACAGAGACAGAGAGAGAGAGAGTATGCAAAAGAATCAAATGGTGCTCCATCAGGCTGCCAAGACATTTGGTCATTCTCCCTGAGCTCCCCCTGCTGTGTGTGTCCCTAATGGGCTTCCATATGCTAGATTGATGGTTGCCTGCAGCTTGTAGTCAGAAAACATCTCCCTGAGGAAGGCATATTAATCAAACATTCATCTATTAGAAGGCTAAGACTGAAATATACATCTGGAAACTGTGAAGGCAACTGACATCATAGAGATTCAGTGCATACTGTATTAAGCAATGTTAACCTCCTTATGTATGTGCATGGGCTTTCTCTGGCTTACAGCCACATAGCAACTGTTTGAAAATAAATCATATGCACAGAGGCACTGTGAAAAGCAACTATGCATATGCATGCATGCAAACACACATGTAGACGCACAAGACTATAAGATCAGGTCCTCAGTATGTGTCTGACTTGTCATGTATTACTGTGGAGAGAACAGGTGCAAGACATATCTTTATGTCCTAAAAGATTTTATGTTTTTATATTTTTTAACCCCTTTTTGTTTATTTTCTGTTCAATGCAAGCCACCCATATGTCTTAGTGGATGCTGATTTGAACGTTTTCATCTTTCCAGCAAAGAGTGCGAGCTTCCTGTCAAGCTAGTCACGCACCAGAGCATTTCAGTTGTGCAAAGCCCCATGTGGTTTCGGCACCTGTGTACATGTAAGCCTGGGGAGATAGGCCACTGGAGCAGTCACCTGGTACACATCCTGTGCCAGAATGAGAGAGAGAGAGGCAGAGATGAGAGAGCGAGAGAGAGAGAGAGAGAGAGAGAGAGAGAGAGAGAGAGAGAGGGGCACAGAGAGGTAGAGACACAGAGAGAGAGAAACTGAGAGAGAGAGAGAGAGAGAGAGAGAGAAAGAGAGATAGAGGGACAAAGACAAAGGTAGAGAGGAAGAGAAAGAGAAAAAGAGAGAGGGGGGGGGGGCACAGAGAGGTAGAGACAGAAAGAGAGAGAGACAGAGAGAGACTGAGAGAGAGAGAGAGAGAGACAGAGAGAGAGAGACAGAGAAAAAGAGAGATAGAGGGACACAGACAAAGGTAGAGAGGAAGAGGAAGAGAAAGAGAAAAAGAGAGAAAGAGAGAGAGAGAGAGAGAGAGAGAGAGAGAGAGAGAGAGAGAGAGAGAGAGAGAGAGAGAGAGAGAGAGAGAGAGAGAGAGGATTTGTGTGCTGTATTTCAGGAAACTAATCTCAATGTGGTGGAAACTGCTTGATTTGCACATTGGACCCTGAGGCTTGTATACCTGTTACTCAGGTTTTGAGGAGAGCAGTAATATTTTACTTCAACACACTTCAGAACATTTTATGTTCAGTCCTGTTGCACCAAAACCTTGTCTGGCAGGGTCAGACATGACTTCATCACTGAAATGATGCTAGTTCATGCCTAGTCAGCCCAGTGAGCACTCTGGCAGAGGATGATGAAACCTGTGGTGCTTCTGCTTGCCACCACAGTCTTATCGCCAGACAGCACAAGAGTCTTTTTTTTTTAGTCTTACATCTAAAAAGGCCGCCTACTTTGAGCCGTAGTATCAAGAGTTGCTGAACTTGTTTTTTGAACATTTCAGTTGAAATTTGAACTTTCAACCTGAAACATTCTAATTTCTTCCATAATTAAGCTGAATTCCTGTGTGGTTTTCTTTAAGCATGCACATAATAAAACATTTTCAATTAGGCCAAGATCTGGTCTGCAACGGTCTTACTGTCATATGACATGAAGTCAACTAAGTCATTGCAATGACGGTGCGAACAAGCATGTCTTTGAGCGCGTTGTGGCTTATTTGAGTGACCTCCTTTGACACACTTTTTCCTAGACGGCATAATTCACCTGCTCTCACAGACCCACTCACTCTTCAGCACGATTCCTGTAACTGATTCAGGCCTTTGGCTAATGCTCTGGTGTTAAGGGGGGAGGGGTGCTTTTAGTAAGTGCGGTATCAAACTGGGGTGCGTTTCCCAAACAACGACGGAGGTTAGCATTAAACCACCGCTGTACAACGTAGGTTCAAACTACTCAGCACCCCACAACCGACTGTTTCCCGAAAATCTCCAACCACCAAAGTACGATGGAAGTCTGAACTGTTGTTAGTTTGGACTTAGGTGGTTCAAACTGCAAAGTAACCAGATGTTTCGGAAGTGCTCGGAGAGTATTCGGGTGCATTTGTTGCGGATAACGACAGAAATGATTGATCTAGGCTACATAAGGACATAAACGTAGTCTCATTTCATTTAAGCCGGTATGACAGCTGTAGAAACTCTGGGATATCTCCGTAAACACAACTATGTGCCATACTCATTAAAAGTAACAACTGACTGTCAGTTTGTATCATATGTCTGTGTATTTAATTTATACTGCATGGAGCAACAGCTATAAATATAACCACTCCCTCCATGTAGGTAAGTGGTGAGGTGGATGAGTGGTTAGCTCGGCGGTCTGTCAAAGGAAGTGTTGTCTTTTTCGGTGAGATATGGGTTCGAATCCTGTCGAAGAGTAATCAATTTGTAACAGGTGAAAATGATCTACGGGGCAATGGAATAATCGTGCTTGTGGGTCAGTAATCAGTGCACATACATCACAATATTACAAAAGTGCTCATTAACATCACTGACGTACATTAACTTTTATCCAACCACATTTTGCAACAGCTTTTTGTGTGTTATCGGGTGTGTTTTCTATATTCTTTTTACATGATCTGGCAATGCAATACCGAAAATTAAGTAAATTGGGAGTAACATCATTTATGCAGATGGTGGCAGTAACGCACAGACAGCCGCCTAATTCGCCACAAATAGGCCAAAGGTGACGAGCAAGACCTCACATGAACAAACACGACGGTCTCACGACAGGTCCATGCTAATCGTTCCAACTGCACAGCTTCACGATGGAACTTCCGATGGTTCGTCCAGACTTTGTTGTTGGGAAACACTTGCATCGTTGAACGATCCATCGGACTACTGTAGTTGTAAACATCGTTGGTTGCTAAGTCTGGACGATGGTGTTGGGAAACAGCTTTTGGGAAACGCACCCCTGAGCTTCCTTCCTTGTTTTGATCACACACAATGATCACAAGATGAGCCCTTGTAGCTTTGACAGCCCAACTCCCACAAACAAACATTCATGTAACGTTATAAGGGGCCTTCTAAATTCAATTATCTTGTTCTACAATAAGCTGTATATGTTGGTGCCTCCTCAAAGCACTGGATCTAATGGCTTGTTGTTGCTTTTGTTTGTAAATTTCAGCCTCCTCAGGCGGCCATTTTGGGCTGATAAATATCCACACACAGTCCGAGCGGAGACTTAAACAGAGCAGAATCAGCCCCCCGGTGAGCTCTCTGCTTAGCGTGAGATCTGGTCAGAAAGCGGGAGGGATACCGTGTGTGATCGAGGCATCTGGAGCTGGTCATATTTAGCCACCTAGGCAATGCTGCGTCCAAAGGCACTCACTGTCATGGCCCACCTTCAGTTTGCAAAGATCGGGTTTGGAGAGGAAAGGAGATGGAGACTCTCCATACCAAAGCACCACGCTTCACATTTTGTCAATATGTATGTGAGTGACTAGAGTTTCACCGTTTCGAAGAATGTTGCTTAAATTCCTGTGCGAAAAAAAGATGAACAATAGAGACCATTTTCATTTCTTTATGATGCTACAAAATGGAGGAATGGGGAGCACAGCTGCACTAGAGTTTACACAGAGGTTTGGACAGATACCACTAAAAGAACCTTTGGCTTTTTGTTTTGTTGCTCTTGACAAATTTTCAGATCTCCATGTCTTCCACAGACGGTTACAGGAGCTCTTCTCTTGTTTGCTTTTTCATGAATGCTCGTCCGCTCTCTCCTAAGGCCTAAGTACTCAGTTTGAAAAGCGACCACAAAGTTGAATAAGTTGTTGGAATTGCGGCTGTGATGGCGACGTGGTTTGTGTCAGCAGGAGTATTTTTTCTGGTGTGTCTTTTTCACCCTCCATGTTTTAAGCCCTGCAAAGCTTCCCCAGCTGTGGTGTGTGTGTGTGTGTGTGTGTGTGTGTGTTGTGTGTGTATGTGTGTGTGTATGTTTGTGTGTGACTGTGTGTGTGTGTGTGTGTCCTGAAGGCCAAATCCCAGGACACAGAGGAGAAGGGAAGAGAGGCTCACACACACACACACACACACACACACACACACACACACACACACACACACACACACACACACACACACACACACACACACACACACGTCAGAACATACAGCACTGTCCCGCATTACAGGCTAAAATGGACATGGAGTTGCCATTCACATTGCTAGTCTCTGTTTGACTTTTGTGCAAGAAAATCCTGATAAAGACAAAAAGTTTGTAAGCAAACTCAAACTCAGCATGTTCTCAAAGAAAGTCTCTAAATCCTTTTTGTGGATTTGAGTTGAAGTTTGCAAACTGCAACAGAAAAAAAAGCCAAACTAGGCACCCTGGGACATTCAGTACATTTTCTTCCTCCTGCGCTGGGAAGAGACTCCGCAATTGTAGCCATGTTTGACTCTTAATGCAAACCAGTTGTTCTGATGCTCGCTTTGTCAATGCTGCTGCTCACTGCTGCCCACTCCTCCCCAAACACACACACACACACACACACACACACACACACACACACACACACACAGAGTCAATATACTCACGCAGCGGTTCCGGTTCGGGGCTCTCACGGACCTGCACGCAGACGGCCGTGTGCTCCATTCCCTTTTCTTCCCTTCCCTTCCCTTCCCTTCCCCCCCTCAAAGCTCCTGGCTCAGAAAGTTCTGGAAACAAAAGTGGCTGCTGTTGTGTCCGCTGCTTCTCTGCTCTCCTCTCGGCGCTTCCCCTCGCTCTCTCTGACAGCTGCAAGCTCTCGGGTCGCAGAGTGTATGTGTGTGTGTGTGTGTGTGCGTGGAAACGGAACGCTTAGGGGGGCTCCCTCTCCTCTCCTCTCCTCTGCACTCCACTCCAGTCCACTCCACTCCGGTCCGCTCTCCGCCTTCAGCCTGGGCAATAAACACCTCTTCTCTTCTCTTCTCCTCTTTCCTCCGCTGATGGCTGGGCCTTCCGGGGGAATCCCTGGCCCCACTTCGGCTGTGTGCACCCTCGGCGAGAGCTACAGGCTAGGGGATGACTCACCACCCCAACCCCCACTCCAGAAGCATGCAGAGAGATGGGGCCTACTGATTATAGCCATGTGTGGTCAGCTCACTTATAACAATTATTGGAGTCAGGCCTACAGTACATACTGCGGTGGAGTTTTTCAAGAGTGCAAGATATTTCCAAGGGGTGTGTAGCCCCAAAACAAATGTCATGAACACACAGCATCTCATACTGTACAAACACACTGTTGTCTGTCCAGAAAAGTGTTTGTTCAGTTGTTCACTGTTTGCTGTTTTTTGGCGCCTGACATGGGAATCAGCAGGCCAAGAGAGCTGAGGTAATTGGTTCAGGAGG
>CM050198.1:17339761-17362261 GCA_027475355.1 Coilia nasus
CCACTAACCACACATGACTACACCTCCTCCTACTTCCTCCTCTTTCTCTCTCTCTCTGTCTGTCTCTCTTTACACTATCCTTCCTTCTACCTTCTACTCCTCTTCTCCAAATTTCTTTTTCTTTTTTTCTCTCTCACTCTCACTGCCCCACGGCACCTCCGTCTCCTTATTTTTATCCACTATCCCCCTCTCTCTCTCTCCCTCAATATTCCTGTCTTGCTGCCCAACTGCACCTTTCCTCTCTTTCTCCTCCTCTCCCTCTCTCTCTCTCCCTCTCTCTCTCTCCCGTCTCTTGCTGCTTGATGGGACACGTTTTTCTCTCCTCTCAGTTCTCTTCCTTTCTTTCTCTCTCAATCTTTCTCTCTTTCCCTCTCTCACTGCCTGACTGCACCTCCCTCCTCTCCCTATTTCTCTCCCTTTCCTCTGTCTTTATCTTTCCCTCCTTCCCTCTCTCTCTCTCTCTCTGTCTCGTTGCCCTCAGTTGCACCTCTCCTGTGTGCCTGGGTAATGATTATGTGGCTGGAGGTGCTGTGTAATCGTCTGGGGGCAGCCGAGTGTGCAGTGGCCCAGCGGAGAGCCTCTGACCTGGGGAAGCGGCCCGGCCCGAGGGACGGCGTCTGGAGCTTTCCGCCCAGACAAGAGCCGTCCTCAGAAGAGCGAGGAGGAGGAGGAGGAGGAGGAGGAGGAGGCCGTAACCCACACAGGGGCAGCATGACCTCGCGCTCAGGACTGGGGCCAGAGCAGCATGGCAGAGATGAGATGAGGTTTGTGCTCTGGGTGTTGACACAATGGACCGTGAGGGCAGATGGGAAGGCAGGGGAGGACAGGGGCAAACTTTCAGAGGGCTCTGGTGTGCTGAAGACAAACAGAGAGAGTGCCTGCCTTACTGCACGCTTGTGTTTTCTGTGTCACAGAAACAAACACAGACATGCATACACAGACACACACACTCACAGACACAGACACACGTCCGTGCGTGCACACACACACTCACAGACAGAAAGACAAACAGGCACAGACAAAGACACCTACACACATGCAAATATGCATACATGAATACAGACATGCACACACACACACACACACACACACACACAGATTGCTCATAGGACACATCTAGCCTTAAGGAGTCTGACTTCACTGTTAACCTTTTTTCATTGCTCTGTTCACTTTTGCTTCTGTCAACACTGAGCCTACAGCACTGATTTTAACATAATTCCATAACCTTAATTTCAAAGCACTCTAACAAAGCAGAACACGATAAAAGCAGAAATCTCCCCTACACTTTAACGTACACATAATCAAAACTCCCTTACATAAGAAGTCATTGCAGTAATGTCTGCAGAGCAGACAGTATAGTTTCCAGGCAGTGAACTACTATTTTTTTTGTGAAAGTGGAGAAAAGACAGCAGGAGATGTGGACAAAGGAGATAACAGACAGTCCTGTGAGATGTCTGAAAGATAGAGCATTAGTGGAGACAGAAATGGGCCATTCTGAGGCTAATGAACTGCAGAGCTTCAAACACTGACCGGTCACTTGGAAGCTTCCAGAAGAATCTCACACTCTATCATTCCATGATCTGTTCAGATTTACTTCGCAACTACCGTGCTGCCTCTGTGATTCTTGATACTCCACCCTCCTTCCGGACTCTACTCTTCTCTCCCCCTTTCTCTGTCTCTGTCTTTTACACAAAAACAACTCCCAGCTCTACCCCTCCCTCAGTTCTTTCCTTCTTCTGTCTCTCTTTCTCTCTCTCTCCCTCTCTCTCTCTCCCTCCCTCTCTCTCTCTCTCCCTCTCTCTCTCTCTCTCTCTCTCTCTCTCTCTCTCCCTCTCCCTCTCTCTCCCTCTCTCTCTCCCTCTCTCTCTCTCTCACTCTCTCTCTCTCTCTCTCTCTCTCTCTCTCCTCTCTCTCTCTCTCCTCTCTCTCTCCCTCTCTCTCTCTCTCTCTCTCTCTCCCCTCTCTCTCTCTCTCTCTCTCTTCAGGGCCAGTGGCGAGGGTCTGCAGTGTTCACACTGTGACACACACACGCACGCACACACACACACACACACACACACAGACACACACACGCGCACACAGACACAGACACACGCACAGGCACACGCACACACACACGCACACACACACACACAGACACAGACACACACACAGACACACAGACACAGACACACACACGCGCACACAGACACAGACACACGCACAGGCACACACACGCAGACAGACAGACACACGCATGCGCACACAGACACACACACACAGGATGGGGCTCTGTGCCAGATCAAACACAATGCTGGCTCACATCGCATTCTTGCTGGCTAACTCCTCTAGAGAGACATGGAGAGAGAGAGAGAGAGAGAGAGAGAGAGAGAGACATGGAGAGAGAGAGAGAGCGAGAGAGAGATAGAGGGAGAGAGGGAGAGAGAGAGAGAGAGAGAGAGAGAGAGGAAAGCCAAGGGAAGCCGAGGCAAGCGGCTGGACGAGGCGATGTGTCAATGAAGTCTCACTATGAGTCCAAAAGGAACTTCTTCCTTCACACTGATTCACAAAAAGAAAACGGATGAGGATTTGTGTACACCAACAACTCCAAAACCTCATACCACAATTAGAGTTACTGCTTCAAGGAAGGCAGTGACATTTCTCCTCTGAATAATGTGGTTTAGTATATTTAGTAGGCTTTCTTTTCTTTTACCCTCAGCCACTTTGCCAGATGAGATTAAGAGTATTTATTAGAGTGAGCTTGGATTGTAAAAAACAGTTTATGTCCGTTAAAGTAGCACTATGGAACTTTTTAGAGGTTAATTAATCATCTTTATAAGTTGGAAGATGCTTAAATGAATCATTACCAGGTGAATGAAGACCACCCCTGCTGTCTGTGGACAGAATACCACGCTTGCAATATTTGGGTGTCCGCCCCAGCACCCTCAGACTCACAAAGTCTCAAATATTGCCAGAAGCAGGATCATGTTAAATTCAGAAGAAATTCTGACTTTAGTTAACTTGGTAGACATGATTATTTTCACATTTGCTGGTTACTGCGGTTACTTGGAGACACTAGGTGGAGCTCCATTAGGAAAAAAAACACTCAAAGTTGCATAGTATCGTTTTAACAGCTTTGGTTGTGCTTCAAGAATTAACCTTCGGTTCTTTTCAAAAGCCCGCTTGATTGGCCGGGAGATGTACAGTAACTCACATTGGGACTTGCATGTGAAGCACTCTGCCTATGCCGGCATGAAACCTTGATGAAATAGAGCACAGCTTCCTAAGAACACGGGGGTGGAACAGGTCGAACAAGAGCCCAGTGTGCCTGTCTGTCACCTATGGAGCTGCAGTATAGTTATGCTGTGTGCTCCAGGGGCTGCTTTCCTCCACAGCAAGTCACCTGGAGAGAGAGAGAGCCGAGACTGCCTTAAACCGGTTGTTTCTGCATCCCTTGGTAATGAAACATTTCTCTTGTCTCACCACCTGGAAAAATGATTCCGGAGATTTCTGGTGGGACATTAGAGGAAAGGTCGGCGAGTGTAATAACTCGTGACAGGGTTACTTTCTAAGAAAGGTCTCAGCAGGGAAGAGTCGTGTAAAAAAGCTCTTTTTGTCTTTGAAGTTATTTTAGCTTGTCAATACTGTGCGAATACCACCGCTGTGTATGTGTGTGTTTATATGTGTGTGTGTGTGTGTGTGTGTGTATGTATATGTGTGTGTGTTTATATATATGTGTGTGTGTGTGTGTGTGTGTGTGTGTGTGTGTGTGTTTGTGGGTATATGTATTTGTGTGTGTGTGTGTGTGTCACTGGGGGTATAGTTGTTGGGCGGGGCTGGTGAGAACACTGGTGGAGGGAGGTGATGTGACGTCAGCATCAGTCCTGCAGGGGGAACTGTAGGTAGAGAGGTCAGCACAAGGGAAGAAGACTGCCTGGACGTGAGACGGAAGGAAGAGAGGAAGTGGGGAAAGAGTGTGTGAGTATGTGTGTATGTGTGTGTGTGTGTGTGTGTGTGTGTGTGTGTGTGTGTGTGTGTGTGTGTGTGTGTGTGTGTGTGCGTGTGTGTCAGAGAGAGAGAGAACGATAGAGAGAAAGAGAGAGTGTGTGCATGTGTGTGTGTGCGTGTGTGTGTGTGTATGAGAGAGAGAGGTAGAGCAACAGAGAGAGAGAGCAAGAGAGAGAGAGAGAGTGTTCGTCTGCATGTGTGTGTGTCTGTGAGGTCATTTCCTGTTGGAAGAAATGAATGGAAAGGAAATGACTTATCTAATAACTTCACTGTCCAAACAGCTGAGTAAAAAGAGCCTCAGTGCTCTCATTTAAACTCCGTCAACAATGAAGATTTGTTAAATAGCTTCTGGATAAAGCCTTGTACACAACAAGTGATAAAACTGGCTGGTAAAACAAAGGTTAGAATGAATCTTTCACCCTGTGCTTTGATCAGATCTAAAACCTTATACAGTATATTATTTAAAACAACAACATTCTATTGAACAATAGGGTAAAATGATAACATTTAACATTTCCCAAAGAGGCAAATGAAATTACACAAGACTTCATCTGATAGAGAAGGCCAATTTGCTGTAATTAGTTGTTGATGTTGCTGGTTGCTTGATGGTATCTGTGCAGTCAGAGGCTGAGCTTCACGGCTGGGTGGGCTTAAGTCTTCCAGGCAGGTCACCCTTAATTTGAAGGGAAAGTGGCCCTAATAAGAGAGCACCCCCTGGGCTGGTGAATGGTTAGGTTCCCCCTCCCCCAGGACTGGAGGGCAACCAGATGTAAGAATGCAGGGTGGGAGAAGTCTATGCTCACATGGCGAAGGAAGGGCCAGCGTTCTGTCGAGTTGAACTGCTTCGTCAAAAGATGCTACCCTAGCCGAATTTGATAGAACACTACTACCTAACTAACCCTACTACTAACTCTAACCCTAACCTAACTTTCCCCAATTTAACCAGTAGCCCAGTTAATCCCTGACTCCTACATTCAGGGATTGTAATGGAAGAACATTATCAGACACAAAGTTCAATGAGGATTATTAGCTTTAAATAATGAGGCCAATTTATAAACTTTACTAAAGCTTACATGAAGAATTAAACCATCTCCAGTCTACCTGTGTCTTTGGGGTTCCTACTAATTCATGTGATGTGCATAAATGCCATCCGATCTAGCTCTCAGTAGAAACCTTATCAGCACAGCTGTCTTAGTGTCTTCTGTTCTCATTTCCCTTTATGCTTTTGAAATAAACTCCAGTGCCTGCGGGCCTCCCTTTGGCATGGCCCATATGCCACGGCCTTCTCACGTCCCTGTTACTTGTCTGCCTATGTAGGATTTAGGAAGTGAAGCAATCAAGTCTGCCGTGAACGTATATATATGTGTGTGTGTGTGTGTGTGTGTGTGTGTGTGTGTGTGTGTGTGTGTGCATGTTTGTGTATGTGAATGTTTGTGTATGTGTGTGAGTGTGTGTGTGTGTGTGTGTGTGTGTATGTGTGTGTAAATGCACGAGTGCATGTGTGTGTGTGAGTGTGAGTGTGTGTGTATGCATGCATGTGTAACAAAGGGAGAAAAGACAATGTGTCTATGTAGCGTAAGTGGTTTATCTACAGTACGTGTGAGCGAGTCTTCATGCGAACATGAAGCAGGAGCTAACGAGCGTAATGGATCCCATGGGCTTGTTGTGCTGTAACTGATGTGCACGCACAGGGGAAACTATGAGCCACTGGAAGCTGACGGGCAGACACGGGCAACAGAGCAGCACTGACAGACCCAACATCCATGCGCTTTAATCACACGTTGCCTCTCTCTCGTCCCAGCCTCCCCCGGGTCTCTGGGCAGCCACTGAGGTGCCACTGGAGCCTCTGGCTCTCGTTACAACCATCCCTCTGTGTCTGCCTTATGAAAGCTAATGATCAGTCTGGTGGGTTTTTAAGCATCCAAAGTACCTGGAAAAATCCTGCATATAGCGGCTTAATGATATGACAACAACAGACACTAGCTCATTGATGCCGTTGTGTGTGTGTGCAGTGGGTACTCTTGTTACATTATACTCTTGAACACACTGGTTGCTCCAAACCTCTGTAAGATGTGAAACCTCTTGAGATGCTGACTAGAGCCACTTGGTTGTGGGGAGTTCACTTCTGGGATTTGGCCACAGGTTTGGAAATTATTTGCATTGTGCAACAATGTGCTCAATACAAGCACTAATCTCTGAGTACAATTACAGTAGAGTTCTGCACTGAATGAGTGTGGCATTTTCTAAGTCCCTGATTGAACCACACAAAGAGTTCCTTGCAATAGGAATCACAGAAAAGTAGATGAGTAAGGCTGTTTCGAGCTGATTCATGACCCACTGTGAAGCAAATATGTGTGAAAAGCACTCTGAATGGGTTTATTTCACAGTGTTGACCGCCTTGGTGTACATTATCTCTCGTATTACAGAGCTATCCATAACTGCCATCTATCTTAACAAATTGCTGACTTTGAAATGATATTAACAACTCAAAAACTTATTTTTTTCTCTCACTGAACTTTGTTAAATCCTGTGGTTGGAAAGGCAGTTTAATGGCAACATCATCTCGTAGCAACTGTCTGTTATGCATAACAATGATCTTTTATTAAAAAATGTCCAGCTTTACTTTGACTATTTTGGCACCACATTAGGTAACTAAACACTTCAGATAATTACTCCCTTTTGAGTAAATCTCCTGATTATGACATTTCACATACTTTGGAGAAAATTTCAAAAGGTCAACTGCCAAAATCAAAGATGCATGCAAGGCATTCTGCGGCTGTGCATACTGTTAAATAACTGTAGTGAAAACCACATTTTACAGCCTTATTGTCTCAGATGACAGGAGAACTAGCCACTGGTGTGTTATTGTTAACAGTAGGTGCAGTTAGAGTGCAGTTAGAATATCAGCAGTTTGATATATCACTGCCACCTACTGAATTGGACCGAACCCAATGTTTACTTTGTGCTGGTGCAGCCTTTTCTTCCTAGGCATAATAAAATACACAGTTATTCTTACTGTACAGTTAGGGTTACAGTAATTCAATCCTATTATTACTGGGCCGACGTGAATGTAAGTGCACTGTGGAGTACCTTAATGTAGCAGCAGAAAAAACAGCAGGACATGACAGAGTGAGGGTCAAACCTCTTATGTGAATATATACCGGTAGCAAACTATTCTGTTAATAGTCACATGGAAAATCTAACTGCTGTAGACTACATTATTTTTCATGCCCACATCCATGAGAATAAGATGTTAGCGTGATTACAAGACTCTTCAATGACAGGAAACAAAATGGAAAAAACAACAGTCTATTTTGTGTACATCATTACACCAGTTTTCAATTACTGGTAGTTTGGCGCATTTCTTTGCTACATTTCTCAAAAAAGTCTTCAAATTAGCTTTTAATCATAAGATGCATTTGTTTTGTTTTTTTGTCTTCCCAACAGTCGTCCTTCCTATGTGACAATGTAAACAAGCACTTTACTGATGTCTGTTTCAGTCCTACAGTATGTTTAACACCCCGGAGACTCTCAGAGGATCTCTTTACAATGCTAGAGTCTTTCATCTCATGCAACCCAACCAATGTGTTTATGAGCTGGTCCACATACTGTATACAGCCAGAAAGAGTGACTCCATGCCAGTTTCCCACACCCACACCCAGTCACCTAGCTTCTCTCTACACATCACATACTGTACTATCAGCCACATTCGCTTTACTGTTTTCTCACACAGAGAGCCAATTCCGAAAGCTGAGGGGCCTGTGGTTGACCGTCTGCCATCTGCCAGTGAAAAATCAAACAGGACGAATTCTGGGGTTAACCTCCAATCAAGGAGTGAGAGAAGAGTCGGCACAGCCAACCGACAGATCTCTCCGCCTCAAACGGCACAGGCATTCCCTCTGTGACGCAGGCCTAGCACTTTGATGGCACAGCGAGAGCTTGATTAAACGACAATAGGGCAGCCACCGCTTCAGTGTGGTCTGACCGCCTACAAATAAATACATCTTACAACCATCCACTGACCTTTGCTCGGCCTCCTACACAACATATACTATATTCACAATACACAGCGTATGGCTCAGCTTGTATTCACTGGTGTAAAACTGAAGAGGAAGGATGAGCATCTCAAGGGCTCACTTTCGAATTCGACAATGCTGTTTTCCCTCACACACCGGCTACGCAGCTAACACCATAGAATTCCATCTACACCGATTATGATAAACAATGGATTTCAATGAGCAGCACTGTCAAAAGTACACTTGAATCGCAATCCACATGCAGTCGGCAGCTAAGCTCGATGGAGATGTGTGGAATTGCATTGAAAATAATGGAATCTAAACTAATAGAATGCGTCGCACTTTGTCGAAGCCAGTGCTTTGAAACTTTAAAGCCATTTTTCTAAGTTTCAATGTTCACGTGGTTACTGCACTTTGCCTTTGTAGGGCAGTACTGTAAGGATTAGTCTTGGAAAATGTTGAGAAAATGGTGAGCAGGTGAAAGACACAGGGCACATGCTAAACTTACACTTACTTACAGACACATGTCACACGTCACAGGCTACACTTACTGTGTCCGTCCTGAGGAGACTTGCGTCCGGTGTGGTGATTGGGGGAGACGGCGCGTGTGCTAATGGTCTGGTGGTGGGGGTGGTGGTGCTGTTGGTGGTGAGGGTGGTGGTGGTGGTGGTTCTCCTGAGCCCTGCTGCTGTTGTCGTGTGCTTTGGTGATGCTGATCTCCGGGCGTCGTGACCCGGACACCTCCCCCGGGCTGGGCGGCTCGCTCCTGCGGAACGTGGTCTCGGGGAGCTTGTGGCTGGCGTGGGGGGGTGACGGCGCGCTGGGCGGTGACTGCGGAGGGCGGCGGCGGCGGAGCCTCCAGCGGCTTGCTGAAGGTGACGGTATGCTTCTGCGACAGCTCGGGGGTCTTGCTGTGGCCCAGGACCTCAGGGCGCTTCAGGGCAAAGCGGGCAGCGCCTTGGCTGGGGGAGCTGTCCACCGACTTGCCGCTGTGGTGGTGGTGGTTGGAGGAGATGTCGATGGAGAGCTCGGTGCGGCGGGACACGGGCTCGGGGGTGCGGGCCTTGGGCCGCGAGCCGTCCTGGGCCTTGGGGCTAGCGGCGTGGTTGGAGCGGGAGCCCAGGTCGTAGTAGCTCTGGCTGCTGCTGGGCGAGAGGCCCGGGCGCTGGTGGGAGTTTGCGCTGCGGCGAGAGTTGGGGGAGGTGGCGTCCACGTCCTCCACCTCAAACGACCTCTTCAGCGCTGTGGAGGAGGAAAGATAACAGTTTACGATCGGTCAGGAAATTAAAATATGACCTGTGGACACCAAAAAGTTGAGCATATTACATTTCAAGCGCAGAGATTAAGATGACATTATAGCCAAGTGAATACTGTTCTTTGTAAGCCTTGGCAACACTGATATACACAGGCATGCCAATAAAGCAAATTTGAAGTTGCATAAATTATATTTTAGTATAACAAGTAATATTTTAGTAAACAAATTTTCCATACTTTTGCATTTCACTGTAAAAGATGAAGTACTTTTTAAAAGTACAGTAGGTTAGTAAGACAGTTTTTCAATGGGGAACAAAAGTGGGGAACATAAAATTTATAAGAATGGGATGAAAGTCAAACACACTTTGTCATCACATCTGCACCTCAGCCAAGACCACAGATTTTAATGTCATCACATAAAGCAGAACCAGGACTACAGTATAGCATATCGTGCAACACCATCATTGCTAGAGACTCTCCATTAAAAAGCCTTGAGAAATAAAATTGAAAATTTTACAGTTCTAACTTAACAAGAGCCTCTCAATCCAACACAGGAAACGAGGGAATAAAGGGGATGGCACATACACAACACTAGCTTTACATTTCGAAGAAAGAAAACAAAAGCTGGAACACCACAACTGGCAGTCATGAGCATCCGTAGATGATTTAAACCTCCACCTAAATAGTCTATGTCGAAGCAGAAACACACACTGAAGCACAAAGTCAGTCCAGGAACACAAACTTACTGTGCTATCACCGTGGCAATACTAGGAGTCTCTCTCACAAGGTCGATGTGACAGAGCGAGAACTGCATGTAAAGAGGGGGGAAAATTACAGCTTCGCTCCGGGAAGCAAGGGGCAGCACTGGAGGACTGCCAGTTGACATCACATCCTGGATACGCTGTAGTGGTCCCGAGTGGGTTTTGTGATGGCTGTGTGTGTGTGCTTGTGTATGTGTGTGTGTGTGTGTGTGTGTGTGTGGAGAGGGGGGTCTGCCTGCTCATGCACAGTCAGTCTCAAACATCTCATGTGTAAGCCCTAACGTAACACTAAGACACAAGAGAGATCTGACAGAGCCTGGAGCCTGGGGGCACAGACACCCCATATTCCCCTGGCCCACATTTAAAACTTCTCTGTAACACTCATGAATGTGTCCTCCACACATCTCCGACGCCTCACTTCCATGCAAGGTCACTGGGTTAGTACAGAGTACAAGTGAGATGGTCATTATATAAATGGTTGTAAGTGTGTGTGTGTGTATGTTTGTGTATGTGTGTGTGTGTGTGTGTGTGTGTGTGTGTGTGTGGCAGTCTGTTATAAGGGTATCACATCTCCATGCCCTTTCTTTAAACTTGATGCAGTAATAATTGAGCAACTGAATCGTCACATCATCAAAAGGGCATTCATAATCCTCCTCCCAGGCTATGGCCTTAATCCAATTCACCACCTTAAGCCACTACATTCAGAATAACTTCACTTGATACTTTATACCCCCCAGACAAATTTCCCCTCCTGCCAAATCCTAATTTAGTGAACCAGAGTGAATGTGCCTGTTCTAAGTGCCCATTTCATGGGTGTTATAACTCAGGTGTCAATGTGGGATATAATGTCGGATACGCCGGGAGTAGCTTAAAAACCCCAAATGTCTGGGGACAAATGAAACATGTTTCTGAGAAGGTTTCTCTCGGGTTTTTCCCTCATTGACGCCACTGGCAAAAGATGTTTACAGCTCCTAAAAACACAGAAATTGTTCAAGATTTGTGCTCTTTACCCATGTGCCTGCCTGGGTTTTCAGTGCTTTTCAAACCCGCCAAAACAATACGGATTAGCCACATGTTGTTTCGGTCAGACGGCTGTAGTGATATTAGCTGTTACCTCAGCTGTTGTTACTGCTTCTCACACTTCCACTTCATGAACCTCAGACCACTGGGAATAGGTTTTTACAGTAGCAATAAAAATGTAGTTGCATATAAAATACAGCAGACTGCTGTGGTAGGCATTCAAGTTGATTGGCAAACCTTTCATCTTGCCTTTGCTTCAGAACAAAAGTCTAAATTCATCTGTGTCTTATAAAAAATATTACACTTTATAAACGTATTACTTATACATCCAAACCACTTCATAAAAATGTTATTTTACTGTGAATATTACGGTTATTTTCCCCCATCACCAGGGCTGGTGAAAGGAAAGCATCAGTGTTAGATGTCAAGAGTCCATGAGGTGTTACAAGGGGTAATGCAGGATGTGTCACTGCACCCTGCGTGACGCTTACACACACACACACACACACACACACACACACACACACACACACACACACTTCCTCACAGGAAATTGCAACACCGACATCTCACAGCCAATAAATAAGATGCAGTGTTATGGCAGAGTTAACACTGGTGCAGCACTGTGCTGTGGTAGTGGTTACATTTTTAAATAATAATACATTAAAAGTAAGCAAGAGATTGAAAGAGAAAAAGAGAGTGGAGAGAGAAAGGGAGAGAGAGAGAGAGAGAGAGAGAGAAAAAGATGGAAAGAGAGAGAGGAGAGAGGTGAGATAGAAGGGAAAAAGAGAGAGAGAGAGAGAGAGAGAGAGAGAAAGAGACGGGAGAGGGGAGACAGAGGGCGAAGGGAGAAAGAGAGAGAGAGAGAGAGAGAGAGAGAGAGAGAGAGATGGGAGAGAGAGAGAGAGAGAAAGAGACGGGAGAGGGGAGACAGAGGGGGAAGGGAGACAGAGGGCGAAGGGGGAAAGAGAGAGAGAGAGAGAGAGAGATGGGAGAGAGAGAGAGAGAAAGAGACGGGAGAGGGGAGACAGAGGGGGAAGGGAGAAAGAGAGAGAGAGAGAGAGATGGGAGAGAGAGAGAGAGAAAGAGACGGGAGAGGGGAGACAGAGGGCGAAGGGAGAAAGAGAGAGAGAGAGAGAGAGAGAGAGAGAGGTGGCCATAGGTGACAGGCTCACGAGTCTATATGCGTTACTCCTGTGAGGGATGGTGCAGCCTGCAGTCCCGAGTGTGAGTGAGTGTGCTGAGCTGTGCTCCCCTGTGGCAGAGTCCTAGTGTACAGCTGCGAGTCCTCACAGTCTGGGAATGCTGCTGCTGCTGTGGGGATGGAGCTATGTCAGCCCCATCTGCAGTCTGCATAATCCAGACAGAGCCACTGGCTTACACGCACACACAAACACACACACACCCACGCAGACACACACCAACACACATATATACACAGACACACGCACGCACGCACGCACACACACACACACACACACCTACACAGACAGACCCACACACACGCATACATACACAGACACACATAAACACACACACACACACCTACACAGACACACACACGCATACATACACTGACACACACAAACACAAACACACACGCACACACACACGCCTACACAGACACACACACACACACACACACACCCACGCAGACACACACCAACACACATATATACACAGACACACGCACGCACGCACACACACACACACACATACTGACACACACACACACACACACACCTACACAGACACACCTACACAGACAGACCCACACACACACATACACAGACACACACAAACACACACACACCTACACAGACACACACACGCATACATACACTGACACACACAAACACAAACACACACGCACACACACACGCCTACACAGACACACACACACACACGCCTACACAGACACACACACACATACCTACAGACACACACAGACACACACCTAATTCTGGAGCTTTGTAATCTTTTTGGACAGAGAACTTGATCATCAGCCATCCTCAGTTAATGTGGTCTTAGTCTGAGTGCTGTGCATATCACATAAACCAGGAATAGCCCTCGCATGCAGCAGCACGGTACGGCTGGAATGTAATAGAAATCAGATTTACTATGCAGAACCTTCTGATACTCAGATCTTCTTTTGCTGCATGTCGGTCTGTATCAGTCTGTTTAATTCCATCAGTCTCTGTGCTGCTCTCCCCTGCTTCCGGCACAGAGTGGACTCCACGCTCCCACAGCCCATAAAGCTTCTCCGCTGTCATGGGAGAGTCAGGAGCGAGTGGAAAACCGCAAATCTGCCGAGTTTATCGGGCCAGCGCGAGGTGAGGGAAACCCGAGTCCAGTCCCGCAGGGAGCTACAGGCTCTCGGAACGCTGTGACTGGCTGGCTGGCTGGCTGGGCCGGACCAGGCTGGTCTGGTCTGGTCTGGTCTGGACTGATCTGATCTGATCTGGTCTGGTCTGGTGTGGGATGGGATGGCTAAGCTGGTCTGGTCGGGGCTGAGCTGGCTTGGGATGGGGTGTGGATGTTGACCTTGCTGATTGAGGTCAAAGCAGTGAGCTTTCGCTCCAGCAGCCTCCTCACGTCAGTCCTCTGGGGCGAGAGGCTCGTTATGAGGGAGCAGAAGCACCCAGATGCCTGTCTGGACTTCATCTGGACTACAGAGAAACTTAAACTGGGGTCACAGAAACAGAGGAACCTCCTCTACGTGACCTCTATGTTCTGTATTTATGTAAATGGAACTTTGCCTGCTTTTATGGGTCTTTTGGGTGTGATGTGTAGCTTTGTGCATGTTAACCATATGCACACTTACATAAACAAAGTGTACGGCAGAGGGAAAAACAGCACTAAACAAGTCATTTCCCTGGAAAAGCCTTGTTACAGTTCAGCAGATCATTGAAGCATGTTATTTTATTTTTAGCAAACCCTGATCATTTCATGCTGTAAATATTACGAAACATGAAATTTTGCATAGGCAGTCCAATGTAAAATGCTTGTATGAATTTAATGACTCTGAATGACCTACATCTGTAGGCATGTGGGCAGTGGTGGCCTAGTGGTTGAGATATAGGATGTGATTGCAGGTTCGAATCCTGGGTCACCAGTAGCACCACTGAGTGTATCCTGAGCATGGTACCGTCCCCACGCACTGCTCCCTGGGTGCTGTTGTCATGGCTGCCCGCTGCTCACGTGTGTGTGATGATTTTAATGCAGAGATGAATTTCGTTGTGTGCACTGTGTCCTGTGTCGTGTGATCACAATGACAAAAATGGGACTTTCACTTTCTTTCATCTAATACAGAGAATATACCATCACAGAATTACACATTTATATACATTTGTAATGATTAACACCACAGACAAGGCATAATATCGATCTCTTTGTGAGCTGTAGCAAATGCAACCAACTTGTGACTGTTGGTTCTGTCGGTGACAGGCTGTGCCAGCTGACGCTGCTGAGGCTGCTTTATGGTGTTTAGCTGTGGGAAGTGTGTTTAGGGTGAGGACTGGACTGCTGGGGGCCTGGGGCAGGAGTGTTTACATGAAGCTGGAGCAGAGGGCACACAACAGCAACAGCCTCAGACTCTGGAGGCCCCTTGGCCCGTCTCGACCCAGCATGCCACAGCTCTGCTCTGCCTCTCATCAGCAGCCAAAAGAGAGGGCCACCACTGATGAGTGACGCCATGGTGATGGCATGCTGCTAAACTTCATGTGTCTGTGTGTGTGTACACCATATGCCTGTCAGAGAGAAAGAAAGAGATGTTGCCCATCCACATCTCAGCGATCCTTATGTGTACCGTCTGTTGTGTGTATGTCCGTCATGCAATCATACCCACAGGCACATCTGCTGGAGTTAGGGTTGTGCTATGGTCAGTAAAAATGTCAGGAGTTGTGTGACTTAACACAACTAGGGCAATCTGACATCTGACTGAATCCTTGCACAGCACTCTACTACCTCTCGGTGTGTGTGTGTGTGCACATGTATGTGATTGTGTGATATTGTGTGTGTGTGTGTGTTTGTCTGTGTGTTTCTGTGAGAGTATGAGAGAGTAAGAGAAGAGAAAACACCTCTCTCTATCCACCAAGCCTCTGCGCTCTTCATAAGCATCACATGAGGAGACCAGAGATGTGTGATTCTGTGTGTGCACACATGTATGTGTGTGTGTGTGTGTATGTGTGTGTGTGTGAGTGTTTGTGTTTTTTTTTCTGTGTTTGTGAATTTGTATCTGTGTGTTTCTGTGCAAGTATGACAGAGTGAGAGAAAGAGAAAGCAGCACTCTCTATCCAGCTCTCTATCTAGCCTCTGACGCCCGTATGAGACACAGTAATGACAGCAAACATGCCTGACCAACCAGATTAACAGCCTGCACACCGAGGCCCTCTCAGTGCAAATGAGGTGAGTCTTACAAAACAAAAGTGTTATTTTAGGTGTTGGCTCTGAAAGGACCACAATAAATGATTTAAACGTTCAACCTCCTCATCATTAACACTTTGTGAGGTCACAGTCAAAAGCATTTCTCCGACGTCTACTGGGGACGTTTACTTAAAATGGATGTAGAGGGCGAGAGTAAGTAAGTGTGGGAGAGATGTTTTTCAAGAAAAACTGAGGATCTAAAGGGGTGATGAACCAATGATAAACTGCTTGCTTGCGTGCACTTACACAAATAAAGCTTTAGCTCCTTCTGGACATTCCAAACAAACTGCTATATTCCCTCTCGATTTTAAACACTACTACAGGCTTCACTGGTTAGGCCTCCATCTTATTTTTCTGTCCACAACAAAGGCAGCTGAGCTGACCTGAAGGAGAGGGAGAGTGTGAAACAGCTGTTGGAAATATGCATTGTTTGGCCTTGGGGTTCCTCTGCCTCCCTACCTCTGTATCAACAGGTGGGGTGGGGCCGACTTGGCCTCCTCTTTGAACCCACGGAGGTTAAACACAGGCCTGACACGGCCAGGAATTCTGGATTTACACTTGCAGCTAACCAGAGAAGGGAGCTTCAAAGAGCCTACATGCCACACTTGCTTGTGTTTTGAATGTGCTCAAAGCTCTCAGCCTTTAAGGAGAATGTTTGGGTAATGGAAATGTCTTGGTGCGTCTCAATTCAGAGATTGTTTTCTGGGCTTAATCATCATCATCATCATCATTATCATCATCATCACAATTGCCTTTATTGCCAGATATAAAAAACACAGACTATACAGACACAACATTAACAACATTAAATCGAAACAAATAACACATAGGAAAGAAGTATTGACAGGATAGCTGGTATATCTTCTGACATTTTAGTGCTTTGCTGACTAATCTATTTTGATCTGCTAACCAAGGGCTTTTTCAAGAGGAAGTCATTTTAGGGAAGGATTTACTTTTTTTTTTAACTCTCGAACTGTGAAACCTCTACTCGCAAAGGCACCCAGATCAGCTTTGCGAAAAAGAACAGGACACCAAGGCAAGCCTGGTTTTTCCAGTTGAAACAATCAGCGATGGACAATGATAGAACAAGAGATGTCAGCTTATCAGTTTCCCTCTGACATTTCCTTGTGTGAGCAGCTGTATCAGCTGGGTGCTGGACTGCAGCAGTGGTGTGGAAGTGTGAGACAGTGATGGCAGGCAGATAAGCGCTGTTGAACACTGCAGGCTCGGAGGACAGTGAAGTAAAAACTGTTTTGAGGGTAAAATGAGGCCATCGCTGAAAATATTTTTTATGCCGGAATGCTAACAAGAGGAAGGACACAGCCAGAAATGCCGCCAATGTGCCAACCTTGCAGCTGCGTGACATGTAGTCCTGCAAGGATGTGGATGACAACTGATAGTATTCATGAGAGTGCTGCTTGACAAACTTACATAGGCAGACCTATGCACATACTCTCAGATACGCACTCTCAGATACAAACACAAACACACACACACTCATAAGCACTCACATTTACACACACACATACACAAACAAACACACACACACACACACACACACACACATACACACACACACACACACACACACACACACACACACACACACACACACACACACACTTTCCAAACATCATGAATGCTCATGAAAACACAATCGCTTTTTTGCCCTCTCCTGGCACTCACACTTCCCATGGAATTTCCTCCAACTGCCCACAACACCCCGACATCCCTCCCATCACCCCCCTCCCCACCCCGACAAACATCACACACCCACCCACCCACACACACACTCACTCAGCGGAGAGCCACGCGGGCCGTCTGTCGCCCCCACTTGTCATGGCAAGAGTCTGATGTCCTCCACCACCAGCACCACCACAGCACACACACCAGTCAAGGCGCCTCTCTATCAGAGCATACAGCTCAGAGGCTCAGAGGCTGGCCCAAACGCCTTTTACAGTCAAGTGAGGGCACCAGGGAAAAGTGCCCATTTTAGGGAATAGTCTTTCCATATGTTTGCACCAAATGCACTCCGATTTGGCTTCTACCGCACACACACACACACACACAAACACACACAAACACACGGCCCGCGCTATGTTTAATGTGTGGCAATATTAACAGTATTGAACATTAATCACACTTGCTGTTGTGGACCGCTGCTAAATGTTTATTTTGAATAAATAACGGGAAACCATGGAAACCACTATCTGCAATGAGGGAAAAGCAGAGCGGGAAAAAGTGGCCAAGAGCTGTACGCAGCTGTTACGACTTCCCAATTGTACAATAAAATGGCTATACTGCCCTTTGGTTTTTACACCTCGTATTTTTCAACAAACACAGCAACTAATGAGAATCTGAAGGATCAAATTACAAGTTGTCATCATCCCCAAATGTGCTGAAGAGGGTTGTGATAGAGATTAAGGCAGCCTACATGAGCACACAAAGTAACAGCTTAGATATGAGTCTATTTGGCTACAATACGAAGACAACTTTCAGTGGAACAACAGCTGATATTCTTCTAGAACCATCCGAGTTGGGGGGAAAAAAAGACATGTGCCGTGCCGTGCCTCAGGAGGGAGAGATGAGATGAGCGTAGTGGTGTTGGTCTGACCCCACACAGGGCCGTTAAACGAGAAGGCAAAGAGGAGGGGGGGGGGGGTGGAAAGAATAACAAAAGGAAGAATCCATGAGAGTGCCACCAGAACATAGAGAAGGGATACAGAAGAAGAAAAACAAGTGCTGCAAACAAGTTAAGTGAAAGAGGAAGAGAGGGAGCTGTGTGTATGGAGCAGATCCAGATGTTAGGCTGTGGGTAAGAGTGGGGCTCTCTCTCCTAGTGCTGCCTCAGTGTTTTGATCTGGGGGGGGGGGGGGGGGGGATTTCCTGTGGACATGAACCGCTGTCAGTAGATGTCTGCTTTCGTGACGTAAAAAATGAGGAAATCAATGCCGCACTAAATGGCGTATGCGGAGGCAACAGACACTTGCAAGCCATGACGATGCCCACAACACAAGACCATGCTCTCACTCAACACAGCCACAACAACCAGAGAGTGACAGTCAGAGAACGAACCATGACGGATGTTCAAGCAGTCTTCTTTTTATACTCATGCACTTACTGTTCATTCTGACTTACTATGTAGCATGAAGTATACTCAACAAACAACAGCAGGCACACTGCAGCTGTTGCTAAATGTCTAGTTTAGATTGAGAAAGTTCAGAATTGAAAAGGACAAACCTTCAAAGTCAGATATAATTCCTTCCAAGTCAGCATTAACCGTTGAATCAGACATCCTTCCGTTTTAATCACACCTCATAGAAAGCCCTTCCCAGATCGCCAGGCTCAGGGCAAGCTCAGGATCCCAAACAAATCCCAAGTTGGAAGTCACAGCAATTATGGAGAAAAGGTCGGAGCTGTGCACCACCAATGACACAACTTTCTTAAAGGAGCAGCTACCTTTCAATGCTGCTCTGCTTAAAGAGCATATCCCCTCCCACTGTCTTTCTCTCTCTATCTCTCCTCTCTCTCTCTCTCTCTCTTTCACTCTTATTCTATCCATCTCCCTAGCCCTTCTGATGTCCAGAGGTCAGTGAAGACCCCCAGAATTCACAGGCTGGCAGCGTGAACATTTTGCCTGGTTAATGGTGTTACTTACTTGGTAAGGGGTGCTGGTAAAAAGAAGTCATTTATGTACCATCTCAAACATTACAACACTTTACCAGGAATTGTGCCTGCAAAGATCTATAGAAAAATTAGACCAAGACCAAGAAAGAAACAATAAAAAAAGCAAAACATACCAAATTATCCAATCTACAATCTTCCAAGTTGGCTAAGTAGTGAAAACAAAAAGTTGGAACGGAGGAATACCACACAGAGACTCCTCTGAGAAAACAAGATTAAACATTGTCATGGCTAAGGTAAGCAAAGCCATAGCTAAAAGAGTCTGCAAGTAACCAGTGATAATATTTTGTACCCCATACAATGTGGGGAGAAGCTAGAGTAGTAGTTTTAATTTGTAAACAAGCCAGATGTTTCTGTGAGATGTTATGACCGCCTAAGAGACATGACCACAATGCAGTTTCATAGCAGCACTGACGTACTGATAACTGATAACTCGCTGCTTTTTGCCTTGCAAGAGGTGTTATTATTAGGTAGATTCTGCGAACCTCCTCCATATTTCTCTGTGTTTCCTGACCAATTAGAGGGAAGCAGGAAACTCTGACACAGCCTACACAAGTTGATGTCACCTCCCTAAAAAGATAGCAGTGTGATGTACCAAAGATAAACTGACGTGCTGACTGAGCTGTGCTGTTTGCACACACACAGGGAACAAATAAGTGGTTTGCACACCCACCATGATGGCTATTTATGTATAAGCCACCGAGACACGTATAATGTAGCTATATCTTGCCTTTGCCTGTGAGTAGGATGCCACATACAGGAAGCTTCCCACAAAAGGTGACGCTCGCAACAGTTACTGTAAAAACAGACGTCACAGAAGCAGAGAAAGCATTGACATTGCCTGTCCATTAAATTATGTGCCACTATAAATGTTTATCAACAATAACAGCTATGCTGAGTGTATGTCAACTCAATAAAAATCCCCAAAGATAGGGCAGTGTCCTCAAGTACACACAGAAACATCACCATACTTGAACACGTCAACAAACGGCCTCTACAGCCTCGCAAAATAAACCCTTACATACATGTCTAAACAGCGCTGCTATACTGACAAACAACTGTATATTCAACAAATACACACATCATTCGGTTCAAGTAATTTACTGTGCACACAAATAACACTTACATAAACGACGTGAATGTATAGGCCTAGCGACTGAGAAATATGCAGCATCTTGCATATTATTCAATAACACCACTTTACAATCCAATCTGCTGTGTTCCACTGACTAACTCTGTGCACGATGAACTTGATGGACGTAAATTCCAAACCTCACAGCATGACATTGCACTGTATATGAAAAAAGTACAGCACACGGCAAACACAAACAAATAACACACCTTTGAGATTAAGTGGCTTTTTCTAAGACGTGTAAGACACCATCATTGTGTTCACGGCATCGCAAACAGGCTGAGTTAGTGAGACTTAGGGCTGAGTGGAGGGCTGCTGCTTGTCTTGGCTGCCGTTCAGACAGTCCCAGCCTCAAGTCTAAACAGGACTGGATGGGTGCTCAGAACATGCAGTGCTCCCTCTCTCCAGTTGTTTCTTAAACCTGTCGATCTGAAGTACACTCAAACTATTGCACATTTCAAATGCTTCATCTCTACATGTATTACTTACTCTCTCCCTCTCTCTCTCTTAATATCTCCCTCTTGCTCTCTGTCTTACTTACAGTACACTCTGTCTTTCTCTCTCTTCTCTCTTTGTCTCTCTCCCTTACTTAGACACACTTTCTCTTTCTCTCTCTCTATCTCTCTCTTCTCTCTGTCTCTCTCTCTAGAACTTTCCATGAGGAGCGGAAGGAGTAGAGTTCTAAGGATGTTGCTAATAGTAGGGTGTAAAAAGATCTTGTCAACATCTCAGTATTTGATATTCATCTTGGCCCTGGGTCTGCTTGCCAAGATGGTAACTCATTAATGGAATGACTGAAAGGCTGAAATGATAGATGACTGATTAAGGAAAAAATAAGTTAGACAAGGAGGAAAAGTGACACCTACAAGTGAAAAAAACACCAAAGGGGTTTTCCACTTCCTTTTGAATGCACTTGTGTTTCCAAGATGTGAGAGTATAGATAACTTTAATGCAATATAGTAAACTAAGCAAACAAAAAGTGTGCACATTTAGTGGACACTTTTATCCAAAATGAATTGGTATATGGAAGAAAATAGGTTTTCGGTGCTCACTGTTTAATGTAAGACATGTAGCTTAAAGGCTGAACCTAAAAAAGCAGTAAATAATTTTATTTAATAATAAAAACAATGTCTCTCAGTAATAAGATGTTATGGTGGCCACATGACTGTAGTTAAGTTCCCTGTGGAGCGACAGTCTCTCGCTTAGTAAATGTCAGCTTGTTCGACCACCCATGGAGTACATGGAGGAAGTGTGGACAAAGCTTCAGTTGTTAAGGCATAAGTGGGTGGAAGTGAGAGGAGTTATGACTAACGATGGAAAAGCTACACGCTGTTCAGATCTCAGTCCCTTGCTGAGTTGACTTCTTGAAGCTGGCTATGCCTGAATGGGCAGTAAATTAGAGAATGTCATAGAGACTTGAATGCAGAGCTTTAGCAACTGGCTAGTAATTTAGCCAAACAGCTTGAGGTCACTGGTGTCAGGCTGACCTGGCAAAACGATCAGTTTCCCAGGCTACAGGTTAAGCACTGCCAACAGCAATTCAGCCTGGGCACAAAGACTGCAAATCTTCAATGTAAACCAAACACCAAACTACCCTTTACCTGCCATTTTTAGCGGACACCCTCCTGACACTCCTGATGGCCTAAAAGCGGGGTTACATGCCTTGCTCAATAGCACCTAAGCCACTGATAAGGGTGCAGAAGAGTACTGGTTAATCACTCATCATCCACTTTTCCTGCTAGTAAGCTACAGGATTTGAATTTGCAACACACTGATCCAAAGACCATCTCCTTAAAGGAGTACTTCCACCAGAAACTGTTTAGTACTTCTTTAGTACTAGTAGCTCTTTTGAAATATGATGGGTCAACCTGAGCTGCATATGCATGCTGCACATGAAAATTAGTCAATGAAAGAAAGTAGGCGGGAAAAGGAGTGAAATGGAAAAGGCCAACAAAGTGCCTAAGTTAGTTAGAAAAAGCCATGCCACAGTTGTGATTACTGGAGAAATCTCGTAGAAGCAAACATATAGCAGTATACAGTACTGTTTGTTTAGAATGTTTAAATCTTCTATTTGGTTCGCTATGACTGAATGGGCTTTGAATGACTGTAGCCTGTGACTAGCATAGCCAAGAACCTGTCATTCTCCTTGCTCCATCTCCTCCATTAAACTACAACTGAAACAGAAGCACTAAAGCATTTTTTCACCAAAACTGGCTCACAG
>CM050198.1:17367261-17369761 GCA_027475355.1 Coilia nasus
TGCTGAGATTGAGTTCACTGGTAGACTCTTTCTGTGTGACTACACAAACTAGGAATATCCCTAGAAGAGTGTATGTAAGGTATTTAGAGCTATCAAATAAATCAAAAGGGAGGTCTGGAGCTAGTGAGAATGGAGAGAAATCTTCACTTGTTTTTGAGTTCAAGCTTATCTGCTGCTTCAACAAAAGGCGTCTTGAAGATTTCCTGTCAAAAGCCTCCATCCAAAAATAGTTGTCAACAGCGCGTTACTCTACAGCAGCTCTGCAACTCTGACTGTTGATTCACTCAGCAGCACTGAATTCCTTACCAAGAATTACATTCGTCATAAAACAGTTTGAGTAACCAAGTTATTCCAGTACAAGCTAAAAAAAACAGTAAATCTCATTCATTTTTAAAACACAATAAGACAAGTCAAATGAGAAGAACAGTCCGGGAGATATGACTGGAAAAGCAGTCAGCCCCTGACGAGTTTACTGTGGTCAAGAGCACTTCAGCTGAAGTCCCATGACAGCAAACGTTTGGAAAGAGTTTAAGCAGCTAAAGTTTGTAAATTCCACAAGTGAGACTATGACCGCAGAGCGTCAAAAACAGAAATGCAAAAGACGTCTTGAACTCACCAGCTATTTTGTCTCCCTCCATAGCTGTAACGTAATGTCAAATGGCCACATGTAGCGTCTGCCTTTTCCACCCTCCTCTCCCCCTTTTTCTGGAGACTTCCCCTTTCCTCAGCTCGCTGTCTAGCTGCACTTAGTCACTCTCCCTCCCTCCCTCTCTCTCTCCCTCTCTCTTTCTTCCTCCCTCCCTCTCCCTCTCTCTCTTTCTTTCTCCCTCCCTCCCTCCCTCTTTCCCCCTTTTCCTCCCTCTGAATGCCTGCAACATGGACTCTGTCTCTCTCTCTCCAACTCTTTTTCCTTCTCCCAAAAGTCCCTTTTCTATTCTCTGTCTTTTTCTGCCTCTGTCTGCCTGTCTCTCTCTCTCTCTGTCTCTCTCTCTCTCCTTCCCTCTTTCTTTTCCCCTTCTCTCTCTATACCTCTCTCTCCCTCTCTTTCTCTCCCCTTCTGTCTCTCTCTACCTCTGTCTCTGTCTGCCTCTCCGTCTCTTTCTCTACCCCTTCTCTCTCTCCCTATTTCTCTCCCCCTTCTCGCTCTCTCTACCTCTTTCTCTCTCTCTCCCTCTCTTTCTCTCCCCCTTCTCTCTCTACATCTCTCTCTTTCTCTCTCTCTGTCTGTCTGTAAGTTTAATGTCTTCAGTGTGCTGTCATAACGAGAGAATCCTAGATAACTGCACTGCCATGTGCTGCTCATATGTTTGTCTTTCACCCCCCCCACACACACACACACACTCACACACACTCACACACCCCACCCCCCTTGCCCTTTTATTATTTTCCCTCTTCTTCTGTCCTGACACTAAAGCAGTATTGTATCTTCTCAAACAGAGAAACCCACAAGGGTAAAAATGGTCATTTGTATATGGTACGTGGTACAATGGTAATCTGTACATATCTTAAGTATTTTATATTGCACACTTGGCTGTATTTTATACTGCTTCACTACCTGGCCAGGGACTACAGGTGGAAAACAGCAAAGTTTGCTAAACCTGGTACAAAACATCTCTCCCATCAGGTTAATGTCTTTGTATTGTCCCTGTCAAAATAAATAAAGTCAAAGTCAAAGTATTTCTGAGAAGTGGTGGTGATCCCAGCCTCAGAAAGTATAAAACCCTGCCACATATTGATCCAACCCTTCTCTGAACCAGCTGACCCTAATGTGCAATGTGACTGCACAGTGCGGTGGAATGTGATTCTAATCTTCAATAGGTAGATCAGCTAATTAGTGAAATCATCAAGTTAAGTGCAAGACAGAAGGAATCACTGGCAGGGTTTTTACTAGGGCTGCACGATATTTGAGAAATGTGCAATATGCGGTAACATTGCTGAATGTTGCGATGACGATATGTTTATGATCAATAAAACAAATATTCAAATATAGTTTTTAACATCTTTCAGCTTATGGTTCACCGCTAGGCTGTAGACAGTGTGCAGCCTATGGGGTGGATATCAATGGCAGTAAGACTCCATTTTATTCCCAAATATCTTCATATGTGGAAACATAGCTTAACTGGAATAGATGGGACATTACTGTAAGCTGTTTTATTGCAGTTAAGCCATGTTTTGTGATATGTATATCACGATTTTGTTGTTGCGATATCACAATATTTTCGATATATTGTGGAGCCCTAGTTTGTACTTTCCGAAGTAGAAATCTCCACGTCTGCTTGTGAGGGCCACGTTGCTGCAGCTCTTGTCTGAAGTGCTTGCGGAGAGTGGGGCCTATTTTGGCCCCGAGATCCTTCATTTATCAGTCAAAACAAACACACCAGTCACTTAGCTCACCCTTTGGCATTCCACAGCCTTTCTCCGTGCAGATTGCAGCTATCCCAACACGAGACCTCCACTATGACCTCCAACCGGCGGCAACCAAGACCACCCCTCTCTCAAA